>OZ025252.1:4559054-4654744 GCA_964019135.1 Arenicola marina | reverse complement strand
AAGGCGAGAGGGAAGAAGGAAGCATGTCCCTAGAACCTCTGATGGGAGAAGGTGAGAGGAAGAAGGAGGCGTGTCCCTGGAACCTCTGGTGGGAGAAGGTGAGGGGAAGAAGGAAGCGTGTCCCTGGAACCTCTGGTGGGAGAAGGTGAGGGGAAGAAGGAAGCGTTTCCCTGGAACCTCTGATGGGAAAAGGTGAGGGAAAGAAGGAAGCGTGTCCCTGGAACCTCTGGTGGGAGGTGAGGGGAAGAAGGAAGCGTGTCCCTGGAACCTCTGATGGGAGAAGGTGAGGGGAAGAAGAAAGCGAGTCCCTGGAACCTCTGATGGGTGAAGGTGAGGGGAAGAAGGAAGCGTGTCCCTGGAACCTCTGATGGGAGAAGGTGAGGGGAAGAAGGAAGCCTGTCCCTGGAACCTCTGGTGGGAGAAGGTGAAGGGAAGAAGGAAGCGTGTCCCTGGAACCTCTGGTGGGAGTTGAGGGGAAGAAGGAAGCGTGTCCCTGGAACCTCTGATGGGAGAAGGTGAAGGGAAGAAGGAAGCGTGTCCCTGGAACCTCTGGTGGGAGAAGGTGAGGGGAAGAAGGAAGCGTGTCCCTGGAACCTCTGGTGGGAGAAGGTGAAGGGAAGAAGGAAGCGTGTCTCTGGAACCTCTGGTGGGAGAAGGTGAGGGGAAGAAGGAAGGGTGTCCCTGGAACCTCTGGTGGGAGAAGGTGAGGGAAAGAAGGAAGGGTGTCCCTGGAACCTCTGGTGGGAGAAGGTGAGGGAAAGAAGGAAGGGTGTCCCTGGAACCTCTGGTGGGAGAAGGTGAGGGAAAGAAGGAAGGGTGTCCCTGGAACCTCTGGTGGGAGAAGGTGAGGGGAAGAAGGAAGGGTGTCCCTGGAACCTCTGGTGGGAGAAGGTGAGGGGAAGAAGGAAGGGTGTCCCTGGAACCTCTGGTGGGAGAAGGTGAGGGGAAGAAGGAAGCGTGTCCCTGGAACCTCTGATGGGAGAAGGTGAGGGGAAGAAGGAAGGGTGTCCCTGGAACCTCTGGTGGGAGGTGAGGGGAAGAAGGAAGCGTGTCCCTGGAACCTCTGATGGGAGAAGGTGAGGGGAAGAAGAAAGCGAGTCCCTGGAACCTCTGATGGGTGAAGGTGAGGGGAAGAAGGAAGCGTGTCCCTGGAACCTCTGGTGGGAGGTGAGGGGAAGAAGGAAGCGTGTCCCTGGAACCTCTGATGGGAGAAGGTGAGGGGAAGAAGAAAGCGAGTCCCTGGAACCTCTGATGGGTGAAGGTGAGGGAAAGAAGGAAGCGTGTCCCTGGAACCTCTGGTGGGAGGTGAGGGGAAGAAGGAAGCGTGTCCCTGGAACCTCTGATGGGAGAAGGTGAGGGGAAGAAGAAAGCGAGTCCCTGGAACCTCTGATGGGTGAAGGTGAGGGGAAGAAGGAAGCGTGTCCCTGGAACCTCTGATGGGAGAAGGTGAGGGGAAGAAGGAAGCCTGTCCCTGGAACCTCTGGTGGGAGAAGGTGAAGGGAAGAAGGAAGCGTGTCCCTGGAACCTCTGGTGGGAGTTGAGGGGAAGAAGGAAGCGTGTCCCTGGAACCTCTGATGGGAGAAGGTGAAGGGAAGAAGGAAGCGTGTCCCTGGAACCTCTGGTGGGAGAAGGTGAGGGGAAGAAGGAAGCGTGTCCCTGGAACCTCTGGTGGGAGAAGGTGAAGGGAAGAAGGAAGCGTGTCTCTGGAACCTCTGGTGGGAGAAGGTGAGGGGAAGAAGGAAGGGTGTCCCTGGAACCTCTGGTGGGAGAAGGTGAGGGAAAGAAGGAAGGGTGTCCCTGGAACCTCTGGTGGGAGAAGGTGAGGGAAAGAAGGAAGGGTGTCCCTGGAACCTCTGGTGGGAGAAGGTGAGGGAAAGAAGGAAGGGTGTCCCTGGAACCTCTGGTGGGAGAAGGTGAGGGGAAGAAGGAAGGGTGTCCCTGGAACCTCTGGTGGGAGAAGGTGAGGGGAAGAAGGAAGGGTGTCCCTGGAACCTCTGGTGGGAGAAGGTGAGGGGAAGAAGGAAGCGTGTCCCTGGAACCTCTGATGGGAGAAGGTGAGGGGAAGAAGGAAGGGTGTCCCTGGAACCTCTGGTGGGAGAAGGTGAGGGGAAGAAGGAAGCGTGTCCCTGGAACCTCTGATGGGAGAAGGTGAGGGGAAGAAGGAAGCCTGTCCCTGGAACCTCTGGTGGGTAAAGGTGAGGGGAAGAAGGAAGCGTGTCTCTGGAACCTCTGGTGGGAGAAGGTGAGGGGAAGAAGGAAGCCTGTCCCTGGAACCTCTGATGAGTGAAGGTGAGGGGAAGAAGGAAGCGTGTCTCTGGAACCTCTGGTGGGAGAAGGTGAGGGGAAGAAGGAAGCCTGTCCCTGGAACCTCTGATGAGTGAAGGTGAGGGGAAGAAGGAGGCGTGTCCCTGGAACCTCTGGTGGGAAAAGGTGAGGGGAAGAAGGAAGCGTGTCCCAGGAACCTCTGGTGGGAAAAGGTGAGGGGAAGAAGGAAGCGTGTCCCAGGAACCTCTGGTGGGAGAAGGTGAGGGGAAGAAGGAAGCCTGTCCCTGGAACCTCTGGTGGGAGAAGGTGAGGGGAAGAAGGAAGCCTGTCCCTGGAACCTCTGGTGGGAGAAGGTGAGGGGAAGAAGGAAGCCTGTCCCTGGAACCTCTGGTGGGAGAAGGTGAGGGGAAGAAGGAAGCCTGTCCCTGGAACCTCTGATGAGTGAAGGTGAGGGGAAAAAGGAGGCGTGTCCCTGGAACCTCTGGTGGGAGAAGGTGAGGGGAAGAAGGAAGCGTGTCCCTGGAACCTCTGGTGGGAGAAGGTGAGGGGAAGAAGGAAGCCTGTCCCTGGAACCTCTGGTGGGAGAAGGTGAGGGGAAGAAGGAAGCCTGTCCCTGGAACCTCTGATGAGTGAAGGTGAGGGGAAGAAGGAAGCGTGTCCCTGGAACCTCTGGTGGGAGGTGAGGGGAAGAAGGAGGCGTGTCCCTGGAACCTCTGGTGGGAGATGAGGGGAAGAAGGAAGCGTGTCCCTGGAACCTCTGATGGGAGAAGGTGAGGGGAAGAAGGAAGCGTGTCCCTGGAACCTCTGATGGGAGAAGGTGAGGGGAAGAAGGAAGCGTGTCCCTGGAACCTCTGGTGGGAGAAGGTGAAGGGAAGAAGGAAGCCTGTCCCTGGAACCTCTGATGGGAGAAGGTGAGGGGAAAAAGGAAGCGTGTCCCTGGAACCTCTGGTGGGAGTAGGTGAAGGGAAGAAGGCAGCGTGTCTCTGGAACCTCTGGTGGGAGAAGGTGAAGGGAAGAAGGAAGCGTGTCCCTGGAACCTCTGATGGGAGAAGGTGAGGGGAAGAAGGAAGCGTGTCCCTGGAACCTCTGATGGGAGAAGGTGAAGGGAAGAAGGAAGCGTGTCCCTGGAACCTCTGGTGGGAGAAGGTGAAGGGAAGAAGGAAGCGTGTCCCTGGAACCTCTGATGGGAGAAGGTGAAGGGAAGAAGGAAGCGTGTCTCTGGAACCTCTGGTGGGAGAAGGTGAAGGGAAGAAGGAAGCGTGTCCCTGGAACCTCTGGTGGGAGAAGGTGAAGGGAAGAAGGAAGCGTGTCCCTGGAACCTCTGATGGGAGAAGGTGAAGGGAAGAAGGAAGCTTGTCCCTGAAACCTCTGGTGGGAGAAGGTGAGGGGAAGAAGGAAGCCTGTCCCTGGAACCTCTGATGGGAAAAGGTGAGGGAAAGAAGGAAGCGTGTCCCTGGAACCTCTGGTGTGAGTAGGTGAAGGGAAGAAGGAAGCGTGTCTCTGGAACCTCTGATGGGTGAAGGTGAGGGGAAGAAGGAAGCGTGTCCCTGGAATCTCTGATGGCAGAAGGTGAGGGGAAGAAGGAAGCCTGTCCCTGGAACCTCTGGTGGGTGAAGGTGAGGGGAAGAAGGAAGCGTGTCCCTGGAACCTCTGACGGCAGAAGGTGAGGGGAAGAAGGAAGCCTGTCCCTGGAACCTCTGATGGGTGAAGGTGAATGGAAGAAGGAAACGTGTCCCTGGAACCTCTGATGGGAGAATGTGAAGGGAAGAAGGAAGCGTGTCCCTGAAAACTCTGATGGGAGAAGGTGAAGGGAAGAAGGAAGCGTGTCCCTGGAACCTCTGATGGATGAAGGTGAGGGGAAGAAGGAAGCGTGTCCCTGGAACCTCTGATGGCAGAAGGTGAGGGGAAGAAGGAAGCCTGTCCCTGGAACCTCTGATGGGTGAAGGTGAGGGGAAGAAGGAAGCGTGTCCCTGGAACCTCTGATGGGTGAAAGTGAGGGTAAGAAGGAAGCGTGTCCCTGGAACCTCTGATGGGTGAAGGTGAGGGGAAGAAGGAAGCGTGTCTCTGGAACCTCTGGTGGGAGAAGGTGAAGGGAAGAAGGAAGCGTGTCCCTGGAACCTCTGGTGGGAGAAGGTGAAGGGAAGAAGGAAGCCTGTCCCGGGAACCTCTGGTGGGAGAAGGTGAAGGGAAGAAGGAAGCCTGTCCCGGGAACCTCTGGTGGGAGAAGGTGAGGGGAAGAAGGAAGCCTGTCCCTGGAACCTCTGATGGGAGAAGGTGAAGGGAAGAAGGAAGCGTGTTCCTGGAACCTCTGATGAGTGAAGGTGAGGGGAAGAAGGAAGCGTGTCCCTGGAACCTCTGATGGCAGAAGGTGAAGAGAAGAAGGAAGCGTGTCCCTGGAACCTCTGATGGGTGAAGGTGAGGGGAAGAAGGAAGCGTGTCCCTGGAACCTCTGGTGGCAGAAGGTGAAGAGAAGAAGGAAGCGTGTCCCTGGAACCTCTGATGGGTGAAGGTGAGGGGAAGAAGGAAGCGTGTCCCTGGAACCTCTGATGGCAGAAGGTGAAGGGAAGAAGGAAGCCTGTCCCTGGAACCTCTGATGGGTGAAGGTGAGGGGAAGAAGGAAGCGTGTCCCTGGAACCTCTGGTGGGAGAAGGTGAGGGGAAGAAAGAAGCGTGTCCCTGGAACCTCTGATGGGAGAAGGTGAAGGGAAGAAGGAAGCGTGTCCCTGGAACCTCTGATGGGTGAAGGTGAGGGGAAGAAGGAAGCGTGTCCCTGGAACCTCTGGTGGGAGAAGGTGAGGGGAAGAAGGAAGCGTGTCTCTGGAACCTCTGGTGGGAGAAGGTGAAGGGAAGAAGGAAGCGTGTTCCTGGAACCTCTGATGGGTGAAGGTGAGGGGAAGAAGGAAGCGTGTCTCTGGAACCTCTGATGGGTGAAGGTGAGGGGAAGAAGGAAGCCTGTCCCTGGAACCTCTGATGGCAGAAGGTGAGGGGAAGAAGGAAGCCTGTCCCTGGAACCTCTGGTGGGAGAAGGTGAGGGGAAGAAGGAAGCCTGTCCCTGGAACCTCTGGTGGGAGAAGGTGAAGGGAAGAAGGAAGCGTGTCTCTGGAACCTCTGGTGGGAGAAGGTGAAGAGAAGAAGGAAGCGTGTCCCTGGAACCTCTGGTGGGGGAAGGTGAAGGGAAGAAGGAAGCGTGTCTCTGGAACCTCTGATGGGAGAAGGTGAGGGGAAGAAGGAAGCGTGTCCCTGGAAACTCTGATGGGAGAATGTGAAGGGAAGAAGAAAGCGTGTCCCTGGAACCTCTGATGGGAGAAGGTGAAGGGAAGAAGGAAGCGTGTCTCTGGAACCTCTGGTGGGAGACGGTGAAGGGAAGAAGGAAGCGTGTCCCTGGAACCTTTGGTGGGAGAAGGTGAAGGGAAGAAGGAAGGGTGTCCCTGGAACCTCTGGTGGGTGAAGGTGAGGGGAAGAAGGAAGCGTGTCCCTGGAAACTCTGATGGGAGAAGGTGAGGGGAAGAAGGAAGCGTGTCCCTGGAAACTCTGATGGGAGAAGGTGAAGGGAAGAAGGAAGCGTGTCCCTGGAACCTTTGGTGGGAGAAGGTGAAGGGAAGAAGGAAGCGTGTCTCTGGAACCTCTGATGGGTGAAGGTGAGGGGAAGAAGGAAGCGTGTCCCTGGAATCTCTAATGGCAGAAGGTGAGGGGAAGAAGGAAGCCTGTCCCTGGAACCTCTGATGGGTGAAGGTGAGGGGAAGAAGGAAGCGTGTCCCTGGAACCTCTGATGGGTGAAGGTGAGGGGAAGAAGGAAGCGTGTCCCTGGAACCTCTGACGGCAGAAGGTGAGGGGAAGAAGGAAGCCTGTCCCTGGAACCTCTGATGGGTGAAGGTGAGGGGAAGAATAAAGCGTGTCCCTGGAACCTCTGGTGGGAGAAGGTGAAGAGAAGAAGGAAGCGTGTCCCTGGAACCTCTGGTGGGAGTAGGTGAAGGCAAGAAGGCAGCGTGTCCCTGGAACCTCTGGTGGGAGAAGGTGAAGGGAAGAAGGAAGCGTGTCCCTGGAACCTCTGGTGGGAGAAGGTGAAGGGAAGAAGGAAGCGTGTCTCTGGAACCTCTGATGGGAGAAGGTGAGGGGAAGAAGGAAGCGTGTCCCTGGAAACTCTGATGGGAGAATGTGAAGGGAAGAAGGAAGCGTGTCCCTGGAACCTCTGATGGGAGAAGGTGAAAGGAAGAAGGAAGCGTGTCTCTGGAACCTCTGGTGGGAGAAGGTGGAGGGAAGAGAGAAGCGTGTCCCTGGAACCTCTGATGGGAGAAGGTGAAGGGAAGAAGGAAGCGTGTTCCTGGAACCTCTGATGGGTGAAGGTGAGGGGAAGAAGGAAGCGTGTCCCTGGAACCTCTGATGGGTGAAGGTGAGGGGAAGAAGGAAGCGTGTCCCTGGAACCTCTGATGGCAGAAGGTGAGGGGAAGAAGAAAGTCTGTCCCTGGAACCTCTGGTGGGAGAAGGTGAAGGGAAGAAGGAAGCGTGTCCCGGGAACCTCTGGTGGGAGAAGGTGAAGGGAAGAAGGAAGCGTGTCCCTGGAACCTTTGGTGGGAGTAGGTGAAGGGAAGAAGGAAGCGTGTTCCTGGAACCTCTGATGGGTGAAGGTGAGGGGAAGAAAGAAGCGTGTCCCTGGAACCTCTGATGGGTGAAGGTGAGGGGAAGAAGGAAGCGTGTCCCTGGAACCTCGGGTGGCAGAAGGTGAGGGGAAGAAGGAAGCCTGTCCCTGGAACCTCTGATGGGAGAAGGTGAAGGGAAGAAGGAAGCGTGTCCCTGGAACCTCTAATGGGAGAAGGTGAAGGGAAGAAGGAAGCGTGTCCCTGGAACCTCTGATGGGTGAAGGTGAGGGGAAGAAGGAAGCGTGTCCCTGGAACCTCTGGTGGGAGAAGGTGAGGGGAAGAAGGAAGCGTGTCTCTGGAACCTCTGGTGGGAGAAGGTGAAGGGAAGAAGGAAGCGTGTTCCTGGAACCTCTGATGGGAGAAGGTGAGGGGAAGAAGGAAGCGGACGTTGCTCGGTGTGGTATTTGTACTGAGTACTGATGCCGAGTGGGTACAATACTCGCGACCATGTGACCAGCTTTCCTCTGTCGTCTTGCTATTTCTATTGGCTATTTGGCGTCCATCTTCCTATTCAGAGTATTCCCATTGACCAGTTAGCTTCCAAACCGGACACGGCTGGGTCGGAAATTGTAAATACGAACTGAATTCTTTACAAGTTGCTTATATTTGTCACGTCCTTTAGCAAGGCGCCAAAGTATTTTTTATGTCGTATGGTAATAACGGTACGTTGACTTTGCGGTACCAACCCAGACCACCCAGACTTCCTCGTGTCGCCCCCAACAGGACACTGCGGGCTAATAACCAGTAGTGTCCCTTCAACGTGACGGGCCGGACCCGCAACTCCCCCCACCCCCCCGCCGCCTCCCTTAGGGAGGATTACCCCCACTGAACCCTATGACGCAACAACCACGTGCGCTAGTCGCACCTCAACACGATATTACGCGGGTCTACGTACGTCCTCCGACCTACACCGCCCCCCCCCCCCCCCCAGGATAACCTCAGATTGGTATTATGTAAGATGGACGGGAGCGAACAACGCAGCTTACTACTTCGCCCCCTCCTTTAAGTCGATCGGATGAGTTATCCCTCCGCACCGTCACAGCTCATCTACGACAGACATGGGTCAAGTCCCTCCTCCATCTTGTGAGGACGAATTTGAGGCCTATTCTCATTTCCAGCCTTCACTGCTACCCTCCCGTCCTTCCTAAGGCCGCCCCACCTCCTCCTGTCCTCCCATCTGCATCTCACCCTCGGTCCAGCCGAAGCCCTTCTCATTTTCTCGGCCTCATCACTTATCCGGTTTCCTGCCACAAACGTGCAGCCGTCGACCGAGATTTTCCCAACAGGACGCGGACAGCTGCTGGACACCTTTGGGCGCCCAGAATCAATACAGACCCGTCACAGATGTGGATGGCCATATTGAAATCAACTAAGGTGTCACTTTCAGCGGTATCGGCCAGCAGCGACTACCCCTACCCCCCCCCCCCCCCCATTCACACACACACACACACTCCGGGCCCACGGATTCATCCCGGTCCACCCCACCATCCCCTCACAGCCCAAGCCATACCCTTCAAATCCATGGCCACACCCGCCTCCTGCCATGCCCCACCCCCCCGCCTGCCCAGCCGTCATGCCATAGCCGGCTGTCCCCGTGCCAGTGTCTTTCCTCCACGGCGATCCTTCTCGCACCCCCCCACCCTCAACCACCCCCTTTTTCCCCTCTGTCTCTAGCACTAGGCGGCGGTCACAGCAGGACAGTCGGGACAAACTGCACCGTGGGAGGAGAGCTAGCCAGGCGACCTGCCTGCATCCCAACAAATCGACAGTTGGCCGCGCCCGCCGTTGAATCGAAGGGAAGGGGCATTAACATACTTCGGGTCATGTGGCGCCAAAGGTGAGCAGGTCACGGGAGGGATAATGCAGCGATGAGCTATGTGTCGACAATAAGTCCCCCCCCGCTTCCCCATAGTGATTCATCGTGGTTGCTATGGGCATGCGGATCAGTAAAAACAATCGTTAAGGCAGCTCTCCCCGCAAGCAGGGCGATGATGGACAGCGTGTCGCGGCAATGACAACAGGACGCGACGCAGTGAATGTGTCACGGCACTATTTCAGGACGTGATGCAAGGACAAGTCCCACAGATGTATATCTGATGGCGTGACACAGCTATAGCGATTGCAACATCTCACAATATTTGAGAAAGTGGCGCAACGAATGCGTCACAATATTTGAGGACGTGACGTAACGGACGTGTCACAATATTAGGGACGTGGCGTAACGGATGTGTCACAATATTTAGGACGTGACGTAACGGACGTGTCACAATATTAAGGAAGTGACGTAACGGACGTGTCACAATATTAAGGACGTGACGTAACGGATGTGTCACAATATTTAGGACGTGAGGGAAAGGACGTGTCACAATATTGAGGACGTGACGGAACAGACGTGTCACAATATTGAGGACGTGACGTCACAGATATTTCACAATATCTTGAAGACATGACGCCTCACTGTGTTTCTCCTCCTTAATATGACGCAGCCATTATAAAACACTTTCTGGCAACGTCCACCTGCGCTTTTTTGGTCATATCTCTTTATCTATTTCATCGCCAATGTCATTACATTTCCGCAATCTAGATTACTGCCTCTGGAACTGATGTACATGATATATATGTGTATACACAACATTCGTGGACATGAGGGATGATAAATCCCCCAGATCTAGTTCCCAAGTACCTATTCAGATGTCGTGAAGGTATTTCCTCTTCGCTATTTAATTCATCGTCATCAGTTCAACCTAGTGATAGAGGGGATGTTGTAAATATACTCAAGTCATTCTCCACACCTGTGAGGATAAGTAGCCAACGGGAAATTAAGGGGTCACGGAAAATCCAGCAGCTTTCACATCGGACGCCAGTGGTCGGTGCCGCATCACGAGACTGTAAAATATCCATCGCTGAAATACCACTGACAAAAAAACGTTTGCGACGTCCACCACATATGGAGTTTCGTAAAATCACCAATAGAAACGTCAAGGGGCACGTACCTTTCTGTACACCATAATATTCGGACTTTCTTCCTCTTTAGGCTGTTGTTCACCGTTGGAAGGTTTGGCGCCTGGCGTAGTCGTTGAACTAGAAGAAGAATCTGACCGCTTGCTGTATCGATGGGCCATGGTCACTCCTCCGACAACATGCTACACACCCCGGGTGCTGCCGCTTGCCTCGCTAGCGTTGACACCAATCACAGGCCTTGTCATCAGAACTAGCACTATGGTGTTGCAGAGAACGAATTGCTTCACAAGCTCCGACAAGGAAGACACGTAGAGGTCACGTATCTACGTGCATCGAATGACGCAAGATTCATTCTCCTCTCCACTGGGCATATATGTATTAGCAAAAGAACAGGTATCCTCGATTTTTACCATTTAGTCCACAAAGTCTTCTATATCCGCCATGACAGTGTGTGATATATCCAAGAAAGCAGCGACAACTGACATCTATACAAGCATGAACCTTGTTCTACAACAGGTGTTCCAAGTGTAAAGCCTCACTCAGCCAGGATATCAGTCCTTCCTACCCCAAATAAGACATTCTGAAAGCAAAGTCAAATCATGTAATTAAAAGATATATAGGCCTGGAAAGGGGATATAATATATTTACTTCAGTTCAATATTTCATGTCTGATCATGTCTTTTGTATGGGTGTCCTATAATAGAAGGATATACACATACATGTGAAATACACAAGATAAAGCTTGGGCCAAAGTTTAGTAGAATGGAAACAAAATAGGCACAAGACATGGGTAATGACACTATCCTTACAACTACTGTTGCTGCCCTTAGCTGCTCAGGTAAAGTTTTTCAGCAAAATTTCAATGGGAAATGCACTTGTACATGACTGCCTGTTTATGGATGCATCATGATGCATTGGGAATTTTAGCAACACAATATAGCACTCCCTATATTATACAAGCTCCCCTCCTATCTTCTGTCAGAAGACACACAGTCAATAAAAATACTACAGTTGAATTGGTATCTATTAGTCACAAGAGTATGTTGCAGACTTTCAACACAAGGAGTCATAATTGAGGGTCAGTGTAGTTTGATGTAAATACTGATCGAGAGTTATTATATATTGCAAAGTATAGATACATTTTCTGAGTAAAAAAGTTTGTTGTATGATGAAAGCTGATTTTCTTGAGGGTATTCTAGTATTGGGTAATTTAAATTTTAATGCAACATTAACAAGGAAATATACTTGAGGGTATTTTAATATTGGGTATTTTGAATTTTAAAGTAACATGTGTAACATTAATAAGAAAGAACTGTACACACTGGCTATAATTACACTTAATGACAGAGAACCAATCTATCAGCATTTGATTATATTCTATTATATATGGCAGTCATTAGTGTTTATCAATATTGCATAAAAGGCAATCCACCAGTAAATGTGAAGACTGCATCTATCAGCAATATGACCAGTCAATAGTGCTTCAAGTGGAGACAAGTAGCTTGAATAAACTTGACGTTTATACAAGTCTTACAAATACATCAAGAGTATATCCATAACTGGTATCTACATTTCACAATAAAAGTCCTGTTTAATCATTTTACGATATATAAAGTACTTTTTAATACTATTATATCAGTAAAATTCTATAGCAATTTGGTATCATTTATGTTTTATTCTTATGATCTATGTATAATTTAGTGCAATGCATAACTGCTTTCAACTAAAAGATAAAACTTATATATATATATATATTACTTTATCACTGATAGATTACCTTCTATGCAATACACAACTTATTATCTTTATATATATTTACCTTATCATAATTTTTAAATCATAAAACTTCATTTTTCGAAAAACTTCTATAAAATATAGCTCTAATAACTTAGTAGCTGAATAGCTTCATTTATTTTACTAATTTATATATATTAAATCTATCTATATTTAAAAGGTGTAAGCTTGATATTTTAAAGAAAAGATAATCAATGTATTTCGATTTAAATGCTGTCTTTATACTGCAAGTTTTTATTATTGGTATCAATTTATTAGTTTATATATAGCTATCAGGATTTTAAAGTAAAGTTTGAAAGATGATATAGGCTTAGTCTAGATCTAACTAATAGTGCATTAATACTAGAATCTACTTATTCCGGTATTTAAAATAAAATAAATATTATTTTAATTATAACAACTTATATAAAACCTTACCAGCATACTGATTTCATATTATCTTCAAATTGTAAATATAACCTTTCAAGTTTCACAACTGTTTAAATATAACATATATTTAGTAGATCTTTACTAAGCTTGTTGCAGAAACTGAGCAGCAATACATGTATGACAGATTGCCACCTTTCCTTGGTTCAGTTTCAATAGCTACCACATTGACATGACACTGCTCCTATACAAGTAGGTATCTATAATGTGTGTCTGATACAAGGGTTTAGAATGTAAAGATGTGAGGGCCGCGATCACTGAGATGTTTGCATGCCATACACAGGACGTCGATGACAATGTCCACTGGCAGTGGCAGTGGGTCTGGGTACCGTCCACTGACGTAGCGGAGAGGAGGAGCGATCCGCCACTCGCAGTCGCACGGCTGCTCGATCCACACTCCGTCTCGCAGTTCGCGTCTTCTTGCGTCTCATCCTCCTTAAATCCACAAACGATTGCTCTCCATGTATCCAAATTTAGATCCCATATGACACCTGAAAGAAGACCACCATTCCAACACTTCCTCTAACCCCTCATCGCAATTTCATCGCAATGTTGATAATAAATTCAGGCAAATCCACTTTGATTCGTCTGCCATATTGATGATTCTCGTCCAACCAATCAGAAGGCGAGAAATCTGACATACGAAGTCCCCGTGTGTCAAATATCCGCGTTTATAAAGACCACAGTATTCACCATATGTTCGTACGCCGTTATCCAACGTCCAATTCGGGGGCAAAAAAAGCCAGATAATACAAAGAAATGATTTCACTTTACGCATTTTATACTTGTACAGTATGTGCGGCGGTAATATTTAAATTATAAATAAAAGACCCCCGCACAAAATCTACAAATATATCGCCATTGATTGTACTTCAACAACATTTGATCCAATCCGCCTGATAATATTCTACTACGACTTTTCCCGATACAATTTTCCAGTTCTCGACCGGCCCAGCTATATTACTTCCAATGAATTTCAATGCAGATGTGTGTATAACACAAACATTGAATGTATCCTACATCAGTAGTTACTTCTCCATATTAATTGAGACGCAAATTCAATGTTACCTAAGTCTTGCCATTTTATATATAGTGAGTGGATAACTGTATTTGTGGCGACGGTATAACAATTAGGGCAGGGCCAGCTAAGATGTTGAAAATGGGGCATTTAGAGTGGGTTATCCGAAAAACTTGGTTGAACCCAATAGATGACGGGGTTCATATGGGGAGGGTTGTGGGTCTTACATGGGTGTGTGTGCAGGAATTCTTGAAAGGTGGGCTACAAAAATTGTTCAACAAAAACATATGCGTGTAAAAGTGACTTATATTAGACGTGACCGTGGTGCACGTTACATACTGATTGCACACTCTATAATCGTTGGTAAGATACAAAAGAAACACATAAACTAGTAAGCTTGATGCATTGTAATATTTACAGATTTACCTTAGGGTCCAAACCAGGGGGCACGTGCCCCCTCCCTGTGCCAACCCCCCATTAATACGCCTGTGCAAAAAGTAGGGGTGGGGGTGGGGGCTCCATGTACACCTAATATAGCATAGTATATTTGGCACTGAAAAAGGTAACCAAAACTAAAAGAAAAAACAATAGGCCCTACACCCCCCCCCCAACTTGGATCAGCCACTGCATGCTTTATAATGGATAAATCAGTAAAATCACCTATCCGGATGGATATCAGTGCGATGCATCGAGCGTCACTCTCTGCTGTCATAATAAGACATCGGAAATTTCTGTTGTCGTGGAGCGGCATAAAATCTTTCTCAAAGGAAACCGCCATATTTGTACTGCACTGCGTTAAAAGCGTGATCGACATGTCACATATATAAGCAGATAAGCTCGGTCCAATCAGGTGTATCACGCCTGCATGAACACATTTAGTATTTTGGATAGGTAAAGTTTCATATTTTCTAAAATAAAATGTATTCGTGTTGCGGTTTAATTTATACTGCGTAAAAACTTTAGATTAACTTTGTCTCGGCCGTCACTACACAACCACACAAACTGACAAAGTCAAATTATCGTTTGTTGACTGTTTTCTAGTAAACAGAATTCTGCCCGACGTAAAGACCATATCTCTATATTTGAAGGCTATATTTGAACATCTATTGTTCATCTGATTTGCCCTGATGTGCTCTTATGTCCTGTTAATGACAAAGCTTTAACTTATAAGCACTAGTCTTATGCTTAGCCTCTGATTACCCTGTAAAAACAGTGGTGCGTTGTGGATTAAACTTTCCTCGTTATATTTTCAATTTCATCTTTCCTTATGCATACACAGTTGTAATTGATACATATATTCCAGTAGCTATTCATTCTGATCTGGATGAACATTGAACTATTTGTATGGTATATGGTTATACAGTTGCAGTCTGATATGTCATATAACCGCAGGCGCTTAGATCAGTGATACTTTATTTACGTGTGGCTGGCAGGCTTCGTATCAACTGACCTGAGTGCCTGTGCATATGACTAATAGCTACAAGCCCACAAGTGGTTACATCTCTCAGTGATTGGGAGAGACGACTAGGCCTATTTAATCAGAGAGTGGATCTGGCTTGGTAGATTGCAAGCTAGCCCTGTAATATGGCCCTCCGGTCCGCCCTGCGGCCGGTGGGCCATGTTACAGGGCTAGATTGCAAGCTATGCAGCAAAGTCTAGAAGCAGAGCATTGACGCTGCTACCAAAATTACCTAGATTATTTAAAATCATTTCCAACTCCTAGTCAAACCATAGTACACTCTTATCATTTAATCTGTAGTAGCATTTTTGTAGAAGATACAGTATTAGCATAAGTAGCATAATTCAGCGATACCTTTGGCATTGCACCTTCACCATTCTCAAAATGTCCTAGGTATTGGTAGAGCTTGTTAAGTTGTATATCAAGCTCTTTCCAGCCAAAATTAAATATAGGTAACATATATATCACAATTTGCAGAAAACTATTGTTTCATTCTATAAATTCAGAAACCTAATAAATATTGCTGTTTCGACTGTGATGGGCCAAAAGTGTCTATCCCAGGGCACCACAGATATCTGTCGTGGCACTGCTACTTATAGCAAAGCATCACAAAAGACATATAAACTGATGACGTTTACCACTAAGTTAAAAACCTGTGATAAATTGATATCACTGGCAAGGCTGAGAGACTCCATTTGGCAGTTTGATATGCATGGAATATAGATAAAGAAATCTTGGATGATTCAAGGACTGATTCTTATTTGTATTTTGGTTTCTTTAGTTTGGGTGGGAAAGAGTTAGATACGCAACTTTAAATCAATTATTTTATCTCTTACTGCTAATAATAAACTTTTTCAAACCATTCTTCTTGAGTAAAAACAGGGAAGTAAAAAAACTACCAAAATTATTCTAGTAATTTCTTTTTAATATTTTGATATTAAAAAGGAATTGTTTTATGAACAGCTTTAGATAACAAGTTGTACATTTCTTTTTGTTTTGTCAGCAAATTAAGTGTTTTTTTTATCTGAGTATCCTATAGATGGGTTGACACTATTGAGAGATTAAGATTTGATGCCAAGGTAGAAAGTAGTACTTCATGTCAGTGTATTTGTGAAACATCTTCTTCTTCAGTTTGGAGGTGCTGTAGTTCGTTTGGATAGATAAGCACCCCAATGGCATCCCCAAAGTACCCAGGAATCACTTCGCCAATCAGTCTGGCAGAACCCAAGCCAATTGACTATGAGCTCACCAAGAAACTTGAAGAGACGATGCAGCCTTTTGGGGTCTTCGAATGTGAAACTGAGTTGGCAAAAAGGTATCCATAAACCTTCCATTTTAACTGTTTTTGATGTATTCAGTTATTTTCAAGTTACAGATGAATGAAAGCATCTTCAGAACAACAGAGTCAAGTTCTATTCTCAATCATGCCTGTACAACCATAAACAACTTTTGTTATCAGTCAATCATATAATTATATCTTTGCAGAATGGATGTGCTCCACAAAATTGATATGTTAGTGAAAAAGTGGATTTCAGAAACCAGCCTCAGTAAGGTATGGACCATATGTGATTTGTCAAGTAAGAGTGGCATGGTGTTATTTTGTTTTCATTAACATGATTAACATAGAAATGTTCATACAGCTGTCTGACATTTGTTGCTGTGTGATAGGTTGCCGAAAAATGTAATCATAAGTCATTTTGTTAATGTTCATTTCTTTATGTAATCAGTGCCAGCTTTAGTCTTAGTTGCCAGGAGCTATAACTTGGCTTAAAATATATCTAGCATTATTTCCTGTTAGTTCCTAACTGCACATTAGAACATGATCTATGAATGAGATTGCAGTGTAACAAATATCATGAGATGTCCCATAACATTAGCATACTTGTTTTAGAAAATGGATCAACCTTTCAGTAACATATGTTCCTGTGTATTTGTTTGGATAATATTGTAGTTGTTCTGATTGTTATTTGTAGAACATGCCGGAGACGCTGGTTGAGAAAGTTGGAGGGAAAGTCTACACGTTCGGTTCCTATCGTCTTGGTGTTCATACTAAAGGTCAGAAGCAAGAAATGAAACAAAATATATTCTCATATGGTTATGCACATTACCGGTACCTTGATTGATCCTGTGACATAGTGGCACTTTGGGCTGAAATATTGCATCAATTAAATATCAATGTGTCTCTCCTTTCATAAATAATTAGGCTATGTATCCCCTCAGAACTGGCAGTGAGTCAAATGTACCCATGATTTTTGCACTGTGAAGCGATGTCTATCCCGATCTATAATTAGGGTCCAAGTATCTTACGTTCTGGCTGAAAATAAAAATGTAAACAAAAAATCTGGCTTGCAACTTGGATTTTGCCGACCAAAATCGCACACACAAATTTAGAAGGGTTTATTGTGTGTTTTTCCCACAGTGAATACACACAAATATTCAGTGTCTCCTTCTACATACCGGTACCAAGTGTCCTCACTTTTCAGGCCCAATGTAATGAATGTATCTTAAATGCTAATTTCTGTCTCAAGCCCTCAAGTCAGTCTGTGAAATGTTATAATGATCGGTCTATAGCAGTATGATAGTATGAGAGCGGCATTATGAGTATAGAACAGAAACATATGCGTCTTTACATGTTATAGATGCGACTTTACATGGTATAGATTCTGACATAAATAACGAGCTGTGACCATGCGTTGTGTCCCGTTCAGGCGCTGATATCGACACGCTGTGTGTGGCCCCCCGACATATCGATCGGACAGACTTCTTCACCTCCTTCTTTGATCTGCTTAAACAGCAGCCGGAGGTGAAGGACCTACGGGCTGTGGAAGAGGCCTATGTGCCTGTCATCAAGATGAGCTTCGATGGAATAGAGGTATGAAGGGAAGTGATCCGTAAAATCGAATTCAGGCAGCATGCTATTTACACGTTAAGCTTAGTACCGTAAACTGCCTTTTTGAAGCCACGGTTAATATTCGGAAGTTGCAAGATGCACTTTTTAGGGCTTGACCGCGAAGTCGCGGTGTCACTTTGAAAAACACCTTATATCGGGATGTTTGAAGCAAGAATACTAGAGGTCTTCAAGATTTTACAACTCTGGTTTATGAAAGTTTGGCCACAAGGATGCCGTTAATAACGAGAAAGTTTAAATACTGACTAGCTGGCGTTCCAAGTAAGGAAATGCAACGCTAACCCCAGACAGTTTGTTAAAAGCATATGCTTGACTTCTTGTTATGTGTCTTTATTAATCGGACTATTATGGATGGCTTGCCTTGCAGTTGGACATGTTGTTTGCGCGCCTGGCCTTACCCATTATTCCAGAGGACCAAGATCTGCTGGAAGAACAGTTACTGAAGAATCTGGACATGAGATGCATACGCAGTTTGAATGGTAATCATGTCACTCAACCACATTCGATTTGACCATTTTCCTTTTCCGTGGATAACAAGCTGTGAGTATGTAGAAGATATAAAGTTAGTAAGGCCGTAATTGCATAGGCATAAGTTATTTCCTTCAAGATATAGTATTGTCGGTACAGAAAGGTCCTAGTCATGGATTTATAAATTTAAGAATACAATGTAATTAATCTGATAAATAATGACAGAATGCTCAGGGCATCAATATTTCAGATCCAGACAATAGTTATGAGCTATTATTAATAAAAAGGACTCTTCTTCTCACTGTTTTAATCTATGTGCTGCTGTTTGCTACAGGTTGTAGAGTCACTGATGAGATTCTGGGCTTGGTGCCCAACAAAGACAGCTTCCGAATGACACTGCGCGCCATCAAGCTGTGGGCTAAACGTTAGTGTCACTCCCCGAGACCTGTATGTCTTAAGCCGAAATTACGCCTCTTCTGCGTCTGTGTATCTTGTATAATTTGTGCAGGTTGATGATATATTCCTAAAATTGATGAATTTTATTCTGCATTTTATTCTGTAAAATTAATTAAATTGTCATCCGTATACACACTGAGAGATACATACATGCGAAATGTGGCTCGTTTAATACATCACCGTTTAACAATCAAGTCTTTTTTTTGTGTTTGCAGGAAAGGGGATCTATTCCAACGCTTTGGGCTTTCTTGGTGGTGTGTCTTGGGCCATGCTGGTAGCCCGAGTCTGTCAGCTCTACCCCCATGCCGCTCCTGCCATGCTCGTCAATAGATTTTTCTTAGTCTATAAACAATGGTGAGTATCACTTTTCTTATACACACGTTTCAAAAACGTCATATTTGCCAAATAAATACGAGGGGTAGACATAATATAATTTCAACTGAATTAAAATACCGGTAGCTGGTATATGTTGATGTTATTACAGACATAAGAAATACTAATATTTAGGTAAGTATATATATATATATATATATTAATAAAAAAACTCTCATTGTTCTTGACTGATGTGAACTGACATCTAATTGCATCTTTCCACTCTTCTAGGGATTGGCCGCAGCCCGTCCTGTTGAAACAAATGACAGACGACCATAAACTTGACTTTCCTGTGTGGGATCCAAGGGTGAGTTAGCAGCGTCTTTACTATTGGCCCGTCAGGGGGATCGTGCACATTATATTACCTAACTTCCCATCACACTATTTCCGCAGATGTATCAGTCCTGGGTTGGAGGCCGGCTCCGGCACATAATCTGAGGCATGTTTCATCCATTCGTCCTTCAAAGTCCCATAGTCACACTTCATAGGAGGTTTCATTGACCAGATTTAGAAAAAGCGGCCTAAGTCACCAATTTATTTATTTTTTTCTCTAATATGTTAAAATGTGCCTCACCAACGCATATTAATAAATAGTTTACCTTTGTTTTGGTTGTTAATAAGTAAAAAGTATGACCCCTTTATATATACAAGCCGGGTCATATGGGGACTACGCGATGTGGCCTATATTTTTTTATAACTTTACGTTTTTATAACTTTGCAAACTTATGATGAATCGTGATCGAGTGTAGATATGTTCGTCATGATTTCCGGTCGGGGGTTAATTCTACTGTTTTTTTGCGCCTTGTACTGTCATAGATGTACTCTGCTGCAACTGAATAATCTACCCTAACATGGAAGAATGACGTAAACAACAACGCTTATGTTAATTCTACTGTAGTGAGTCCTATGGGAGCTCTGCTGAAACAATGGTCCGTCCTAGCATGGAAGAACGCCGTGGTGTTGTTGGTGTCACGTGGAAGTTATGTCGGTTGTATTGCAGGTGAACGTGCCCGACCGGTTCCACTTGATGCCCATCATAACGCCAGCCTACCCCCAGCAGAACTCCACCTTCAACGTCACCCAGTCCACGCGCACCGTCATGGTGGAGGAGTTCAAGGAAGGTCCGTACACAGGACCGTGTGTTCGAGGGGCCGGCCCGATAGCTCAGTGGGTTAGAGCGCTCGCCTTGAGTGCTCTGGCCACCTGAGAGCCTAACGACACGTCGATCGGTGGTTCGCGCCCCGCTGTGGCCATGTGTGTGTGGTCGCAGGATAATAATCCCATGTCCTTCTTCGCAAAGAGTAGGGGGTTACCCCCGGGGACATGGCTCCACTCTCCCTTCCTTCTCCCATTGACGCGATATCACCAAAAGTGGTTAAAGCGTCCTGAATATAAAACTAACCAACCTTGTGTTCGAATGGCCCCGTGATAGCTGTAATGCTGCTACATCTAAAGGATACAGAGCCAAAATTATTTATCAATAGCTTTTTTTTACTCACATGGCGCCGTGACGAAATACCACTAATATGTGAACTTATGGCATTTAAAGGTCTTCAAAAATGAAATGTTGTTTGGTGAGATTGTTAAAGACTTATGCACTCCTTACAATTGCATAGAGGAAGGTACCAACTTATTAACTGTGACATGTTGTGTGAAGTTTTTGCTTCAGTTTCTGCAGTCCACCCACTCGTTTACGATACACGAAGACGTAAACTATGTCTGCAGTAGTAAAGCCATAATGTTGATATAGAGTGATGTAAGTTATACTGTACACGGACTTGTCGATCGCGGGGGCTATTTGGTTGTATACACCATGGGTTAAATTGTTCTACTGTTTGTTTGTTACGCAGCACTCACAGTCACACAGGCGATATACGAAGGCAAGGAAGATTGGAAAGCATTATTTAGACCGTCGGACTTTTTCCAAAAATACAAGTGAGTATTCATTATGTTTGCGCTCAAAGGATTCAGCCGTGATAACCTCAGGTCTGTGTGACTTACTGATAACATGTGAACTATTTGCGATGATATCTGTCTGCGTCACGTATGTCTGCCAGGTCAGCCAGCACGCCGGAGTTCGCGAAAAAATGTGCGTCCGTGCAGCCTAAAGATGTCATATTCTACTTCTATTCGAGAATAGTAGTTGGTTGGTTGTTCCCGGGGACAATTAAGCCGCTGCTCGATTCTGAAATGCATTGTATCGCAAAGTCCTTAGTTTACCAATCATGCAATGCTCACGTTGGTGTGATTACAGGCATTACATCGTCTTGGTGGCAAAAGCAGAGTGTGAAGAACATCATTTAGAATGGTAAGTGGCTGTGATAATGTTTCAACACCAAGTTTATGTAGGCGCCTATTTCACCAAGTGCCCAGTTTAGCACAAAAGCTGCCTTAAAACGCCAACATTTTATTTCACTAAGCGTCCTAAGACGTCTGTGATATCCCATTTAGTTGTCACTTTGTGATCGTAAATACTATCCCGTCTGTGTTTAATCGCTTGTGGATACTGATTGAAGTTTTCCCTGCGTTTGATTTCTTAGGGTCGGATTGGTAGAATCAAAAATTAGGATTCTTGTGGGAAACCTGGAGAAGAATCCCTACATCAAACTGGCGCACGTCAACCCTGAATCATTTGGCCCTCTCGACAGTGGGTAAGTTTGAGGTTTTGTGGTGAGATAACAGCAATAGTGGGTAAGTTTGAGGTGAGATAACAGCAATAGTGGGTAAGTTTGAGGTGAGATAACAGCAATAGTGGGTAAGTTTGTGGTGAGATAACAGCAATAGTGGGTAAGTTTGTGGTGAGATGATAGCAATAGTGGGTAAGTTTGTGGTGATATAACTGCAATAGTGGGTAAGTTTGTGGTGAAATAACAGCAATAGTGGGTAAGTTTGTGGTGAGATAACGGCAATAGTGGGTAAGTTTGTGGTGAGATAACAGCAATAGTGGGTAAGTTTGTGGTGAGATAACAGCAATAGTGGGTAAGTTTGTGGTGAGATAATAATGGGGTGGCTCGTGAATCATGACGATGTGTTCCCCTAAGCACAACTCATGCTTCATATAATATCTTATTTCTTGCAGGGTTTAGCAAATAGGGGCCTCCCTGGTGTAGTGCTTTGTGCACTAGACCGCAGATCCGTAGGTCCTGGCTTTGCATCCGGGTCTGGGCACTTAATACTTATAATCGTAACAATAATAGTGCTGCTTGATACCATATCCTTGACGTGTATCTGGGTGTCTGTTTCAGCGAGGGTCGCTTTGTGACCAAGTGGTTCGTGGGCCTCATCTTCGTCCCAGCCCCCAGTGTCAATGTTGATCTCACCTACGACATCCAGTCATTCACCGACACAGGTGAGTCTGACCCTCTGAGAGACATGACGCTTCCCAGGTAATAAGATCACCTTGATAATGGACCGACGTGAAATTTATTGCGTCTCAATCCAGTGTTTCCATCGTGAGATGGTGAAAGGTGTTTGCTACAGCGTATACAGTAGACGGAAACCATGCGCATTAAAAGTATATCTCCTGTTGCAGTTAACAGGTTTAAGGTTATTTATCATTCGTCCGTTTTCTTGCTTCAAGCGGGACTTGGTTCATAAATTGCTATACAACTTGCTACTAAGAACTTATGATATTCTTCACCATTCTTTGTGCAGTCCATAGACAAGCCCTCACAATCAACTTGCTAAAAGATGGCATGAAAATTGAAATGAAGCATGTCAAGAGGTAAGTGAGAATTGTGTTCTTGTTTTGTAAGACAACTGTTGATTAGATAGTCTGTCGATAGCATAGAATGTCAAATAAGCGGTGACATAGCTTACCATGTTACATTATTGCTGATAAATATGTAAAACGTATGCATCAAAAATGTTATTGTGTTTGTGACCGCGGCTTATACAGCAACTTTACACTTATATTATGATTTTTCTTATGTTTTGGAGAAATGTCTCAGACGCATTATCTGAATGTGAATGTTAATTCTTCACGATGACGTAGTACGCGAGAAATCCACACTTTCCCGTACGAAATGTACCATTTTGGCCAAAAAAGTGGCTTAACAACATGCCCTGTTATTAATTTACATACGCAAAGTGTGTTACCGGTCTACACTAAGTACCAGAATACGCCATTTCGATGAACAAATACGGTAAACGTTTGCCAAGGAATATGTTTCTGTGTCAGTAACTGTAAGTGTGTCTGTGTTATTACTCTACAGGAAGATGCTCCCCGAGTACATCGCGCCGAATGTAATACGACGAATTTGCGCGAACTCCAAGAAAGAAATGGTAGGGGCGCCATGGTACTCATCTGTGCAATCCCTGGTTAAAACCGAACGTCGTCGGCGAGGGGTTGGGGGGGGGGGGGGGTCAGCCAATTCAGCGCGATCACGGCCCCAGGCCCATAGGAGGCCACATGTAAAATTCCTTGGTCCATATTCACATAGCAACTTAGTAATAGCCAGATGCAGGTAACATTCTGGGGGTCTATATGCACTAAGTAATAGCCAGATCCTATGTAAGCTGTATTGGTAGAAGGGTTTGCCCTGAGCCGGAAGAACCATTATATATGTAACTTGAATATTTGTAATGTGCTCTGTAAACTTCCTTGGTCCATATTCACTTAACAACTTAGTAATAGCCAGATGCAGGTAAAATTCGTTGGTCATTTTGCACTAAGTAATAGCCAGATGCAGGTAAAATTCGTTGGTCATTTTGCACTAAGTAATAGTCAGATGCAGGTAAAATTCGTTGGTCATTTTGCACTAAGTAATAGCCAGATGCAGGTAAAATTCGTTGGTCTATATGCACCAAGTAGTAGCCAGATCCTGTGCATCTGGGGGCCGAGCCGGTAGCTCAGTGGGTTAGAGCGCTCGCATTGAGTGCTCTGGTCACCTGAGAGCCTAACGGGCGCGTGTATCGATGGTTCGAGCCCCAATGTGGCCATGTCTGTGTGGTCGCAGGATAAAGATCCCATGTCCTACTTCGCAAAGAGTAGCAGGTTACCCCAGGGCACATGGCTCCATTCTGCCTTCCTTCCTTCTCCCATTGACGCGAGATGACCGAAAGTGGTTACAGCGTCCTGAAAATGCAACCGACCACCCCGTGCCTCTGTCCTCAGCAGGTGCGCGTGACCAACAACGTGGGGCTGTCGAGCAGCGAGTCGTGCGACTCCCGCCGGTCTAGCACGGAAAGCCCGACCCCGCGCCTGACGCCCAGCAAGTCCGACCTGTTCATCGTGCCGCTGGAGACCACGAAGGACAACAGCCTGCCCCATGCCGGCATCGATTCGGGCGACAACGAGTCCCAGGACTCCCACCCCGGGGGGTTCATCGTCGGCGACGGGGGCGGCGGGGCGCCTAGCGACGGGGCGGCCGCAGTCGGGAAGGAGGGTCCTGCCGGGGGCGCGGAGGACGCCGAGGGCGAGGGGGATGGGGATGGGGAGGGGAGCAGTGGGTGTTCGCTGCCGGTGGGGCAGGGCAGCGAGGACAGTCTGGTCACCAACACGGCCAACAACCTGTCGATGAAGGACAATTCGTCCGGGTACAGCGAGAATGGGGAGTTTGAGGACAAGGTTGACGACATGGTAAGTCTCGCCCCGGTCATGCCATGTTCATTATCAACCGAACAAGGACCTTTCTCATCATATCCCACGTCGATCATCAATTCAGTTAACGATGTTATTGAATGTGAAATTTAGTTGGAATTCACCGAATTCCCCGCCATATATATCGCACTGGAGTTTATGTCGTACTGAAACATTGTCGGTACTTTCCCATCATTGCAGTGTGCCACACATTTTCATGTTTGGCTTTGGTTTAAAGCAATATCTTCTGTAATTTTTTGTATTGACAACCTCTTCTCTGTGTCAAATAAGTATATTCTTGAGAGAAGCAGATTTGTTCAACGGAACAGAAGTTTTATATCCCTGCGCGCCTGTTCGCTGTTCGGTATTCTGTGTGATGTCGACCGCGGCTCGCTAGGACGTCCGCGCGCGATATAAATATACCACGCAGTTTTATGTTGAAATTGTTGTTTTACAGCATATGCAGTTTTGAGATACCTTTAAGTCTTGAATCTAAAATGTAAAAAATCTAAGGTAACGCATGTAAGTAGGCTGCTTTAAACATATTTTGATTTTGCAAATAGAAAACGGGCAATGCCTATACAAAACCCTCTTGCCTTGTTTGGGTTTAAATTATCATCGAGTCTTCGAGTCGTTTTTCGCATTTTTCTTCACCCAGTTCAGTCCCTTTTATGTGCTCCAAAGTGCCCTACAACTCTACCATGTTTTGTTTCTCTCTTGACCGTTGGCCTGCAGCAGACGGGGTGTGACGGTGGGCTGCTGATCGCCAAGCGACCCCACTCCCCAGGTCACCATGGCACGCCGCCCAAACGAACCAAGGAAGAGGAGGTCAGTGCGTAGTGGACATAGCAAACCCAATCGTAGCGCCACCTACCCAAGATTTTTATCATTAGAGGGCAGTCGAACGTCAGAATTGTTGGACAGAAAGCTGGTAGTGTGTATAGCCTGGCTGAAACGTACGTCACCTGTGGACCGTTTCATTGAAGTCTTTATTGTCACGTACATTATCAGTGGCTACTACCAATACGTACAATATTGTGTATAATTGTGTCGGCTTGATAACGATGCGAAACATGCTGTGTTTGTTGCTCAGTGTTGTTTCGTCATCAACCTGTCTCCGAAAACATAAAGAATGCTGCTTATATGATTAATTATATCTGCGTGTGATTAAGTATTGCATACAGTAACTATCTGACGTCATCGGCATATGATAACATATTACATAAAGTAACCATCTGACATCTGCATATGATTATATACTACATACAGTATCTATCTGACATGCCCTGTGCGTATATATGTAACATACCATTTATTAAGTGCCTATGGTTTAATTGTGATTGGATACTGTATATGATGATATCTGCCTTGACCACGGCCTTGTTGCTGGTCCTGTATGTATATGGTGATATCTGCCTTGACCACGGCCTTGTTGCTGGTCCTGTATGTATATGGTGACATCTGCCGTGACCGCGGCCTTGTTGCTGGTCCTTTATGTATATGGTGATATCTGCGTGACCGCGGCCTTGTTGCTGGTCCTGTATGTATATGGCGGTATCTGCCGTGACCACGGCCTTGTTGCTGGTCCTGTATGTATGTGGTGATATCTGCCGTGACCACGGCCTTGTTGCTGGTCCTGTATGTATATGGCGATATCTGCCCTGACCACGGCCTTGTTGCTGGTCCTTTATGTATATGGTGATATCTGCCGTGACCACGGCCTTGTTGCTGGTCCTTTATGTATATGGTGATATCTGCCGTGACCGCGGCCTTGTTGCTGGTCCTGTATGTATATGGTGATATCTGCCGGGACCGCGGCCTTGCTGCTGGTCCTGTATGTATATGGCGATGTCTGCCGTGACCACGGCCTTGTTGCTGGTCCTGTATGTATATGGCGATATCTGCCGTGACCACGGCCTTGTTTCTGGCCCTGTATGTATATGGTGATATCTGCCGTGACCGCGGCCTTGTTGCTGGTCCTGTATGTATATGGCGATATCTACCGTGACCACGGCCTTGTTGCTGGTCCTGTATGTATATGGTGATGTCTGCCGTGACCGCGGCCTTGTTGCTGGTCCTGTATGTATATGGCGATATCTGCCGTGACCACGGCCTTGTTACTGGTCCTGTATGTATATGGCGATATCTGCCGTGACCACGGCCTTGTTGCTGGTCCTGTATGTATATGGTGATATCTGCCGTGACCACGACCTTGTTGCTGGTCCTGTATGTGTGTGTTCTGGATGCAGGAGGGCATGTGTCCAGCAGTCACAGAGGAGGCGCATTCCACGCGAGCACCCGCGAAACCAATCGAGAAAATCGTGAGTCAACCCACTTGCTGCATTATAACTGGCAAAATATCTTGTTAAAGTAACTCATACAGTAATTATTTTCTTCAGACGCTTAAAAATTGTTTTGGATGGAAATGTGACCGGTATTTAGGTTTTAGTGTATTATTTATACACTAGTATATATATATATATATTTATATATATATGGTATGCAAGGATGTTTCTCCAAAATATGTTGATAATCATTATGTAGGTTTCATTAAATTTTGTTTGGAAATCAATGTGGTCGTGCCCTGTCGCCTGTTGGGCATGTTTTACCCAATCCTATTTCATTGTCCCAGAAAGGTTTTTGGTCAACAACCTATACGCAAAAGTATCCCATTTCAATTACTGTTTTATGCCCGCATTCAAGACTTCCAGCTCCCATTTCAATCATTTTGGAATCTAAGATAACGTTCTGCTTCTAGTTATCAATGTTTTAAATATGCTGTTTATTATTGCAGCACATCAGTCAACTGCCGAGCGGGGAGCTGCCCGACATGACCACCCCCACTCCCACCAACCTCAACCCTATCCTGAAGAAGAACATCCAGCTGAAGCTCAGCAGATAGTGACTGCGCATGCGCAAATGTAGGCTGCACCCTTCACGAGGTCTTGGCCCAGATGGATTGGAATGCCGACCTTCAGCCTTGACAGCAACATCCATGCGCACCCAAGCAGATTGAATATGCGTTTAGGATATGTTTCCTTTGGGGAAATCAACATATATTCGCAGGCAAGCAGATTGAGTATACGTTTGGGATATGTTTCCTTTCGGGAAATCAACATCCATTCGCAGCCAAGCAGACTGAATATGCGTTTAGGATATGTTTCCTTTCGGGAAATCAACATATATTCGCAGGCAAGCAGATTGAATATACCTTTAGGATATGTTTCCTTTGGGGAAATCAACATATATTCGCAGGCAAGCAGATTGAATATGCGTTTAGGATATGTTTCCTTTCGGGAAATCAACATCCATGCGCACCCAAGCAGATTGAATATGCGTTCAGGATATTTTTCCTTTCGGGAAATCCGCATCCATTCGCAGCCACGCACATTGAAAATGCGTCTAGGATATGTTTCCTTTCGGAAAATTAACATCCATTCGCAGCCAGGCAGATTGAAAACGCATTTAGGATATATTTCCTTTGATGAAGCCAAGCAGATTGAAAATGCGTTGAGGATAAGTTTCCTTTCGGGAAATCCGCATCCATTCGCAGCCAAGCAGATTGAAAATGCGTTGAGGATAAGTTTCCTTTCGGGAAATCCGCATCCATTCGCAGCCAAGCAGATTGAAAGTGCGTTTGGGATATGTTTCCTTTCGGAAAATCAACATCCATTCGCAGCCAAGCAGATTGAAAGTGCGTTTGGGATATGTTTCCTTTAGGGAAATCAACATTCATTCGCAGCCAAGCAGACCGAATATGCGCACGGGCTGTCTGTTTCCTGTCATGAAATCAACACGCATTCGGTACTTGACGTGCAATGGGAGTCTAGGATATTGTTTGCCGTTCATTTATTGGCCCCCCTTTTGAGTTATGCGGGAGATTGGGACTCCCGATATCTGGTCTTCATTTATGACATCAATGGAACATTTATTTGGAGCTGTGCAGAGGGATTTAGCGCCAAGCATATGTCTTCAATCATTGAACGCCCTGTATATGTGTTCACTCGTAAAATCGACATCCATTTGGAACTGGGGAGATGGATATCTGATATCAGATCTCCGCGCATGAAATCAATGAACGCTGGCCCATATAGCATTAGTATCCGCCTCCCTTTACCATGAAATAAACATTTGTCCGAAGCAGACAGGTGGAAAGGGCTCCTGTGTGAGGCCGAACATAGAGTATTAGCACGCTGGTCAGCTGGCGGCTTCACTTGTTCATTACTTCCATCGTAGTGACTGTCTGCTTCACTCGTGTTACCCACCCAATTAAAGCACGATTGCAATGGTCGTTTTTTGCGCCTGATCCGCTCGAGGAATGTCCTCACCTAATGCTGGCAATGACACGCTAAGGTGAAATACAACACGGGGCTTTCCGCCGCTAGCGCCACCTACCGGACGGAGCGCGTGGCTGCCGTATGTGCGACACGGAAGTCTGTGGCGTCCACCATCGTCAACGCCACCTACCGGACGGACCGCGAAGCTGCCGTATGGTCGACACAGTAGCCTATGGCGTCCCCCATCGTCAACGCCACCTATCGGACGGAGCGCGAGGCTGCCGTATGTTCGACATAGAAGTCTGTGGCGTCCCTCATCGTCAACGCCACCTACCGGACGGTGCGCGAAGCTGCCGTTTGGTTGACACAAGCCCAAGGCGTCCCCCATCGTCAACGCCACCTATCGGACGGAGCGCGAGGCTGCCGTATGTTCGACGCAGAAGCCTGTGTCGTCTCCCATCGTCAACACCTCCTACCGGACGGAGCGCGAGGCTGCCGTATGTTCGACGCAGAAGCCTGTGGCGTCCCTCATCGTCAATGCCAATTACCGGACGGAGCGCGAGGCTGTCGTATGTTCGACACAGAAGCATGTGGCGTCTCCTACCATAAACGCCACCTAACGGACGCAGCGCGAACTGTATAAGATCTGTACATAACTCCCACGGCTGGCCTGGGTGTGACTGCGGTGTGTGTGTGTGTGTGTGTGTGTTGTCTGGTCTGCTGTCTGTCAGGGTGAGAGTGCTTTGCGAGTGAGATATGTCTGACGTTTAATGTGGATACGCTGCAACACAGCAACCTTATCTTTGTAACTTCCATTCCTATAGACCCGATTAACTTTTCTTTTCCTGTCACTAAACGATTCGTGTTTGAAATATGTACGTTTAACCCGTTAGCAGTTTCCTGAAGTACCCGGTGCTTGCAAGTATGATCGGTTTGGGAAGCGCATTTGAATCATCGAGAGCGGCAAAGGGCATTTCTACAGGTAAGCGAGCTCGGCTGATTCCCTTCTCCCTGTAAACGGCGACGCTGGGCAACAACAACTTGTGAAGAGTCTGGGTTTAAGTTCGCTCTCTGGTTAGGGTGTGGGTCTGTTTGGTTGACGAATCGGACCCAGTTTGCTCCTTGGTTCCTGTTCTTGACCTCACCACCTTTAACATATGAAGCCATTTTAGTTGTTAAAGACACTGGTGGCTTTAGTTCTCCTAGGCTGAGACCACTAGTGACGACGACGCTAAGTATTCAGTTTAAGTTTTTGCCTCAGTAGCGAGCAGCATTTGTGGGCCAGTGTTGTGTTCTGCATGGGGTTTAGATGTCCGAAGAGGCTTCTGCAGAGCCTGCTGATGTTAAGAGCCTTGGTATGGCGAGCAAAAACCTTCACACTGACTGCTATATTGTAGTCGATATGAACCTGGCATCGACAAGGCGGTTTAAGATTCGCAATGTGGAACGCCTCCCTGAAAATCGTTCCGATGTGGATAATACACTAATATTGATGCATTGTATATAGCGCACATGGTTGGTCTGACGGCCTGAAGCGGGGTTATAGTGTCTCCATGGTGTGATATTAACCAGGCGACGTCGAGAAACAGGAAGCGTTTGTGACGTCAGTGATCACGTGATGTTGTGTCCTGGCGTGCATTACCTGTTGGTCGATGTATGGCGACAACGATTCCTTTTATCATCCATGTACGTATATGTTTATCATCTCGCATTTTTGGGGTTGAATGGAATTGTATTGCCGTAGCGTTGTGTGTCTTACCCAAATACGTCATAGACTTAGATGTGAAAGTGATTCATGGTAGAAAATATCAATGCATGTATTTTTTTATGATTTGTTGCTGATTATTCCCACCCTTGCACGCAATCAGCTTGTGTCCCCCCCCCCCTCCCCCACCACCAACAACAAAATGATCTATGTGTTTATCATCAGTTTTCACCCATTATGTAGATAGATGTACAGTAAATGTAAGGTAAGGGAAAGAGGGGGGACTGTCCAGCAGCACAATACCGCTGAGGTGGGTATATCGGGCTGTTTGTCGTCCGCGTGTCATGGGATTAGTTTATGGCCTCCTAGCGATTGCGCTCCATCTCCTAAAACAATACCTCATTAATTAATTCAACGGCCTTGTACAAAACGCGGTTCGCTTCAGTTGTTTGTACCTGCTTGCTTGCTGGTAAGCCGCTGCTGGACCTTCCTAGACGCGTGGTTTGGCCGTTCATTTCTCATCTATATGATATAGCTGACGTATATATACAGTGCGAGGTGCAAAAAGATTTACCTCTAAAAACGTTACTTCGCCGCTTGCTATTTGTCCACACTCAGGGAAATATCATTGCGGGGCAGCGGGGGTTTGGATCACTTATTATTGGATATTGAAGCTCGTTATCACGACATTGTCTAGAATGGTTCAGTTCCGCGGCTGTTTCGCGGCCAGAGGTTGTACCTTATACCTTGGTTCTATTCGGCGTAGTGAACGTTCCGTTGTTCACCAATAAGATCTGCCCCTTAACCCCCCCCCCTCCCCACCCCGCCCTTTTGGTTCTGCCTAGAGTTGTCAACTTCACAGTATATATGGCGTAAGACATGTACCTTGGTTTTTATCCACAACAGTAGCATTCATCGCACATCTAATGTAAGAATTCCGTCGTAGCTTACTCCCCACCAAGGATTCAAGTATCAAATATGTTCGGTTCTGTTTCTTTTAAGCACTGGAAGATCTATATCTTCTCTTTTACGATAGGCAATAATTTTTTGCATCGCTTGGTCAGTGCTTACTAACTTTAGTCCTCCCAATATTTGCAGTAAGTCAGCGTATGATACGGTTTTACACGACATGTGTATATATATAAATATAAATATATAAATAGCGCAAACGTACTGTAAGATCTGTAACTGTGCAACGTGTGTTAAGGTGTTAGCTTCAACAAACCATGTCCAGTATGATGAGTGCTAGCGTCTCCACGTTATTTATATAGATGTCCAATAGGATTTTGCTTACACTTTATGGATTCGTTATGGTCACCTAAATACAGGCAAGGGAAGAAAGGCTTGCAATGCCGAATGGATGACCACTATTTTCGTTGTGGGTTACTTGGCGTGAAGAAGTGTTTTATTTGTCACTTGCTGGTTTGTCATTACGCCATTGGTATGATACCAATCTGCAAGTGTAATTTCTCCCGCATACTACATGTAATAGGGTAATCCCGTTGGCGCGCGGCACTGCTACACGGCCCAACGCTTATTTTATCGACTGAAAGCATTTTATGTTCCCGACTCCCGCGTTCGATAGGTTTTAATATTGCTAAGCTATGCTGATGGAAGGGTCTTTCCATGAAGGAGTGGGAGTTTCTATGTATAGGGAAAATAATTCGTCACTGACATATTGTGAATGTGAACAGCCAAATACCACGAGAATTTCCTTGACATTGTTTTGTTTGTTTTGCCTCTGTGGCGGCCCTGGCTTCTTTCGACTCGGTGGATACAGATATCCTATGTATATGACTGCCATAGAAGCGGGTAGGTCATGCTTGGGTTTGTGGTGGATAACTGGACCAAGGTACACCAGAACGCCAAGGCAGCTTGGCGGAAACTGGACCAGAGGTTTTCTAAAACACCAGGACAGCTGGCGTGATGGATAAATGGACAAAGGTTCACCAGAACGCCACTATAGCTGGCGTGGTGGATAAATGGACCAAGGTTCACCAGGCCAGGACAGTGTTGGATACTTTGACTATGGTTCACCTGAACCCCAAGACAGCTGGCGTGTTGGATAACTGGCCCAATGTTCTTCAGCACGTCGGGACTTTTCGTCCGCACCCAGATGTTTATACTTTGCAGTTCCCTTGTCATTCTTCTACAGTTTAGTTCCTGTTGTAAAAAAACATGCAATGTACAATGTTGAAATAAATATATTTTGAATAAAGGTCCTATTGTTAGTCTGGTATGTCAAGCGTCTACACAACACTGCGCGAAATGGGAATATCTGCTTCCCTACGATAATGTAATGTATAATATGTTCTAGGTACAAATATAAGAGACATAAAGCAGCGATGTTCGAAATTAAAGTTGTTTATACATCAAATTTCAACCTACATCATGATATTACAAGTCATTTTTAAGAAACTTCTTGGCCCGATCATCTGTCGGTGTGAATGTTAACTGTACGAAATAGATTAGTTACTTTTAAATAAGCGAAAAACGGCAGCGATGTCTGACTTTTGCCGTGGTACACGAAGCCACAGTTTCCCACACGAGACTGGCTGTGGCTGTGACACAGTTTCTATCTAATATATACTACTCACAATTTGCTAAGGATCACCTCTATGCAGAGATATCTGAGTGTATAACAGGTGACTGTAATTCTACTATAATACAAAGACGTTTGCCTTTACCATGCATGGTGGCACACGAGTAACAGATTGGACACATGACGGGTAAGGGTTTATCTGTATTATAGTAGAAAAATGCGCCTTCGATACTTGTAACATCCAAACCGCGTTGGTTGCAATGTTCTAGTGCAAAAAGGCTCAAGTGCCACAGTTACATCAATGTGATAACATTTACATTCGGCTTTCAAATACAATATAGGTGGAGTTTGTGTGTGCCGTTGCCAGATTAACTAGGCAGGGTTCTATATATTTCAGTAATATATAATATGATATAAAAAATATACCCAAAATACGTTTTATAGATTTCGTGCGGACTGGTTGCTGCGTTTACGGCTTGTTATTATGTTCAGGGCGAAGAGCTGTTGAATGTTATTGCTCATCGCTCATGGTTTGCCGCTCTTGTTATCAGTCGTCATGGCAACGGTACACGCGAGAGCTCAAGATTGGAATAACCTACGTTTCTGTGTGTACCTACACTGTGTTGGTTACCAAACTGCAAATGCTTAGTTACTGTCCCCATTTTATTTGATTTTTGAGGAATTATAATTTGAAGCAGTTATTAAGTATTTTAAATTAAACAGATCTTAAATGCTTATATATTTTAAGTAACCACCTAGTTATGTTCTACCAATGTGGTTAAGGTTATGAGAATGCTAAAAAACAAAACAACAGTGTGTCGACCTTCCCCAACTATCCTCGTGTTCCGTTAATGATTTGGTAACAGACAGGACCAAAACCTCGTGTGTGTACCAATATATTCCCCAAGAGTATGCTCCCTCTTATGAAGTATGCCAAGGGAATTATATCGATGTTATGACGTCACGAGATCGGGGGTATTCCCCGGGCATGTGTACTGAAAGCTCCCCCTTGCGGACACAATCGTTTGACTCGAATGAGGATACCGTCACCAGGGGGTGCCCGTGATAGAAGTTCTATCCTGCCGCTAGACCAGCTCCGGTGTATACATAACATAGAGAGATGTAATATTACAACCAGGGACGACTGTAAGCGTACGTTGTGAATGTCCCATTAGTTTCAACGATAGAAGGTATCAGCCGACGGTCTGTTGATCAGTCCCGTACCGAAGTACTGTGGAGACGCCCACAGTTCTGACGGGCCACCTCAAATATCACAACCATTATCAACCTTAAACTAAGTTAATATAATTAATGTTTGGCGCTCTTTTAATATTTGAAAGGTTTCTTATATACATACATATCATAAATATTGTCTGATTTATTTCATGGGAGATAATTTACCGAAAGATGAGAGATTAATAGTATTACCAGTGTCGGAGCTGATCAATTATTGTAACTGGCGAACCGACTTATGTCGTTGGTTGGATGAATAAGATATCTGATAATTGAATGGAAGGAGTTACTGAATTCCCCAGTGTGTGTAAATGTATGCGTCTGTGTAACATCTAGTGCTCGTTCCACCCGCGCATCATTGTTTGGTATAGCTCACGCAGTACTCACGCTTGATGTTAACGACGATTATCGCTTTGGAAGACTATATCGAAGACATACCAGACCGATACTAAATTACCTACATCTGAACGACAAAAAAATCTGTCCACCACGCAAAGAACGGAACACACGGGAGACCAGCATGCTTCGCATTTATTACAGTTACGTTACAAGGTGATGTGGCATAGACGTATATGTCAGTAACACACTCAACTCTTCCCAAGATTAGTCCAGCACTAACAGGCGTAAATGATCCGATGATTGCATTACAAGATCCGTAGAAATAGGATCATCGTCACCAGGGTGGTATTCACCACCGCTTCCAACTGACACTACAGCTGAGACTTTCGCTCTTCTATCAAGCTCACAATGTCCTCCAGTAAGTCGACCAGCGTTGTTAATGGCTCTTCCAGTCCTGTTGGCATTTCTCCCGTTATGGGGTCCGTCTGGGTTTGCTGCAATTGTCAAGAGAAACGACTTACGTTTATTGATTTATATAATGGGCACTTTCGTTGAGCTACATCGGTGTGCAAATGAGTGTTTTTTATAAGCTAATACGCAATATCACTTCCAATACACGGATATAATGATAGCAATAACTTTACTGGTATTGCACAAATCAAATCTGGTCCATCTTGCGGTGATAGAGCGCAAGAAATGGACTACTGTAGTAAATGGTAGGCGTGAGGCCTACGTGAGCTATGCTGAAACCATGGTTCGCCCTAACTTGGAAGAACGACCACAAATCGCCACAGATAACACCTGTTATAACTGCGGAACTCCGCCAGCACGTCAGTGTTGTAACCCCTGCAGGTCACGACACCTGTTATAACTGCGGAACTCTGCCAGCACGTCAGTGTTGTAACCCCTGCAGGTCACGACACCTGTTATAACTGCGGAACTCCGCCAGCACGTCAGTGTTGTAACCCCTGCAGCTCACGACACCTGTTATAACTGCGGAACTCCGCCAGCACGTCAGTGTTGTAACCCCTGCAGGTCACGACACCTGTTATGACTGCGGAACTCCGCCAGCACGTCAGTGTTGTAACCCCTGCAGGTCACGACACCTGTTATAACTGCGGAACTCCGCCAGCACGTCAGTGTTGTAACCCCTGCAGGTCACGAGAGTATTTCTAAAGGCGGGACATAGAATCTCTACTAACCTTGACCTTGGCGAGCACGCCCTTGACCGCTAGTCTTCCCGACGCAAGGAGCTGTACGGCGCGAGCAGCGTTACTAAGTCGTCTGCCACACAGCAAGAAACCTTCAACAGACGGAGACCGAAACAATAAACCAGGCGTTGACACTGCAGCATACAGACAAACCCAATAGCAACTCTTGCCATATGCCAAACACATCTCAAAATCAATCCAACACGATTATGTATATTAGAAAGCAGAGTGGGTTGGTTGGTTTAAGACGAGTTAACCTCGGTCATATCGCGACAATCGTTTTGTTTCTGTCTAATATAGATAAGCTTTATATACTACAAAAAAAAACTACAGGTGTATCATAACAATATCTACATCATAAAGCTGTAATATTAACAACTGTGCGTCATAAAGATCGGACGGGCTCCCTGTTGGCGTCATGAGCTGGTCGGTCCCCGGTATGAAGGCTGTCCCTACCGTTAGCCAGTGCGATTGTCTCCTTCATGATGTCCAGACACTTGGCGACGTCCTTCTCCCAGTTCGGGGCCAGAGTAAAGGAGCGATGTGCCTTCTGGAGGTACTGCAGGGCCTGGTGACCACACAACACAACCACGCCAGCATGAGCCAGATCTGTATACTGCCATGCTGGATAACACTTAGATCTGGGTTTTCAGTCTTGTCAGGTATGGTATATTGATAGCGATGACAATGAGGTAGCGTCCTGTTCCACCTAAATTTGCCAGGTTTGTATTTTAGTTGCCGCAGCTACCGGCTTTTGTAAGAGCGCGCTCCTATATTCAGACACGTGACACCGGCGGGAAAACAAGATCTTCCATGAGAAACTGGAAAACCTTTTACCATAAATATGAGAACACATCTAAGCCGTACAGGGTTAACAATCAATCACACAGTGCTTCTTCAAAAAGAGAGTGCAATAAATCCATAATGTAAGTGGCCAATTGTTGCATGAGCAGCTTTAAGGGTGTGGGATACGATGGCTGCGGCGTCATATCGTATTGGCGGCGACAATGGCGCTGCACTCACCCTCTCCTGGTCTGTGTCAGAGACCTCCTCACAACCCTCGGTCAACAGCCGGGCATACAGCCGCCACACCTCTCCGTTGTTGGTCACCTGGCAAACCACAAGTCACGCATGAAGAGGCGACGTCACATACGGGGACAAATACATAATACGTGCTATTCTGTAAATATGTCGTCTTCCATTGTCGGTCGCTGTCGTACAATATATATTTACAATAAGTATCCTCTGTATCATAGAATTGTTTTCCGCCCCTAATCGCCCTGATACACACCTATCGATATTGTCCGATACCGACGTAACGTAATGGGCTGTCTGAAGAATAGGCTTAACCGTTCGGGGTCGAGGTGTGTGTTAAAGGAAACCGCCGCCCGCCGACAGCCTAACGCTGCTTTACCGATTCATATAATACCCAAGTGTCTATCCTCCAAATTACAGAATTTTCCGTCCTGTCTGTAGCTCACCATAAAATTTAGAAGTGACCGCCAGCCACGATTTCGCCGCTTAACCAGGCGGCAGCTCTTTTTGGAGGTGTGTCCGCGATTGACCAATTAGGAGGCGATACTCTAATCATATTAAAACCGGAAATGACGCCTACTGTGTGAGCAAAATTCTAAGCTGCGCTTCTAACTCTTCTACTAACTAAGCAGTTTTTCAGGCCGCTAAAAGGGGCCTTTTTAAGGCCGCTCCCGGGAAGATGAAGGATGAATGGATGAAACATGCGACAAATTCGGTGTCCAGGTCCGGACGCGTTCCCACGACCAATTGATCTGAGGTCTAGTAGGCTAACCACTACACCAGGGATATTTTAAGACAACGAAAGCAGTGGACAGATACAAGACTATGACCCCCTCCCCCCCCCGCCCCCTTCCGCCTACAGACACCACCTACCTGCGAGGTGAGGCGCCCCATCAGTTCCAGGGCCTTGGGCCTTAGCGGGGCGGCCGACTTGCCGTTACTGTCCTCGATCCCTTCCACCACCGCGCGCACCAGCACGTCCAACACCTGCAGGATAATTATGACGTCAGCACACACCAGTGAAAGGTCAAATCAATCACAAAAAGGAAACTGTATGGTAGAACATTATTGGCCATTCTGTGTAGATTTCACTCAAGGTTTCGGTATTTTCAAGGTCTGTGTAAAAAACATAATTCATTGCTTTCAATCACACGACAAACTGCACAGATAAGGAGGATCGTTTCACTAAGAATTGCCGGCTCGTCACCCTATCTTGTACATGCAAAGTTACCGATTGATCGTAAGTTTCGAAGCAACCGAAATAAGCGGTATTTAGCGATTATTCGTGTGCAGCCATCTAGGTCCATCTAGATAGTCTATCTGCCAAAGCTATTGTTTTTAAAGTTTAGAGTATAAGTATATTATCACAATAACAGCTGAAATGTATCTTGGTTGTCTATACTGCTTTCACATATCTTCGTCGGTTGAACACATTCACAACACGTGACATTCTGTAGATCTGGCGTCATAAACAATCGAACCAAATTCGACATTATTCGTTCATCTTCGGCCCAGCAATAGCAGCTGGAAATTATTTTTCGGGCAAAAGTTACTAGACATTAGTAAAAGGACCCCCTGAGGGGGATGGGGGAGGGGGGCGGTCAAGTGCCGCTAGGGCTTCCCGCAGCGCCCCTGGCGGCCGTACCTGGGCGTCCGTGTGTTTCTCGCGCAGGTCCAACATCCGGTGGTAGGCTCGGATGACCTCGGCGAACTGACCCACATCCGTGGCCACCTGGACGCCAAAGACAAGGTCACTGTACAACCAATGGCGGCGAAGGTCAAGCGACGCTCGCTACAGAGGCGCTCTCATACCCGAATAACAATCTGCACTAGATTTACACTGCTGTGCATTACAACATTACACCATGGTATCTATATAACAAACCACTTTTAAGGCAAATCTCGTTAAAATGCTAAATGCCAAGCTATTTACCCTAAGATATAATGTTAAGCACGTACACATCTGGGAGGGTTCGTTCTCGTTGTACTTGCCCGGTAAGCTTACACGGAAGTTTACAAGTATGGTCGCATTTACTGTATGTAATTGTCCACTTATGTCCGAAATAAACGATATATTTATTACTGTTTACAAACGATATATATTGCTACAGCATTACGTGTCTTTACCTAACGGTCCATGTATGAAGTTAATCCTCGCTGAGATGATGACTCTCAACGATACACGGAATTATATCAGTCAAAACGTAGGTAAATCCGCGTGGCTTACCAAAAGGAAATTTTCCCAAATCCGCCAGTTTTCATACTCGCATTTCAAAGCTTCCTGTAAGGTGCTGAAAGCCCGTGGTCTGCAAGTAAACGGAAAGAGGTGTAAGGAGGGCGAGCTAAGGACGAACTGTCAAAGAGACAATGACAGCCCAACGAACCCTTCTTGTTCAAACCAATGGATGCATTAATATAGACATGTGACAGCTAATTTACAGTTTTCAGATTCTCAGTATTTCTTTACTTATAGAAGCCTTAATTATTAATATTGGATTACAGTAGCATACGTGACATTCAACAACAATGCTACACACCTTTCAAACATATTTGCAAATGGTCACTGGTGCCTTATATACATACGAACATACGGAGCTGCTCGGTCACGGATACGCGACGAAAAAATCTAAAAACAGTACATGTTTGAGGACGATAAGGTCAAAGACTTACTTTTGATTGGACTTGATGTAAGCAGACGACAGGTTGGTCCAGGCCTCATAATTCTAGAAAGACGTCGATGCAAGAACAGCTTGGATTAATGCCTAATAATTGTGATACTACTTTATTCAGACCGTCTTATTATTAATACACAAAAAGCCCATCTAGCCATCAAGCACAAGGCCGAAGTGATGTTGGATTCCGCGTTAAAGATTTAAAATCGTATGGAAAAATCTTGCCGAGAAGCAACTTTAATTAGCATAGACCTGAAATACACCATACCACACTCCGAGCTAAGCCCAGTCCACGCTTGAGTCATTTTTCGTTAATTGTGAGTATGAAATTGACATTCATAGCTGATGGTGGGCACAAGTGAGAAGTACTCATCTCTGAAACTGACAACAAAGTGACACGTTGTTTTGTTTGTCGTACTTGTTCGTCGGATATAACGCACGTGGAAGACCTTTTTTCACCACATGATTGGATAACAGCAACATTGACGTCAATGAATGATTGACAGCCTGGCTCGGTCTATAGGGCGGCTACCTACATTGGAGTCCAGGTTGACACAGGTGCGGAAGGCGTTGGCGGCCAATGTGAACTGTTCGGAGGCCAGGGCAGCGCAGCCGTACGTAAACCACACACCGACCTGAGAGCCGCAGGGAGACATCAAGCTGAGCATCATATATAAGACCATTATATACGCGACCGTAGTTCGCGGAAGACACGTGTAAAACATGGCAAAGATGATAGCCATAGTACAACACAACGCTTCACAAGCGGAAGACAATCCAAAAGTACATCTTGCATAGCAAATGGCTTACATATAATAAGACATGTTCGTGCAAACGTCACCGAGACATTCACTTCGCGCACGTGCCTAATAAGGCCGAAAAGGGCGCAGATTAATCTGCCCTTGTTTTTTTTCACAAAAGCTGAAATTAGTAACAAAAATGTCCATGTCATTAATTTCGTTCATTTTAATATAAGACAAGATGGCAGCACGAAATGTCAACGTTTCCTTGGGATGTCGGTGACCATGGCCCATTACCTGCAGCGCGTTGATCCGAACAGCTTTCTCAAAGCAGGGCAAGGACTTCTCAAACTGAAAGGATGAAGCATGACAGTAACAACGATGACCAAAACATAGGAATGATAAAAGTGTCAACCCTTAAAGCCGCCTACCCAACATACAGTAAAACCTTTCGGATGAATCACCTATGGTTCATATGGGACTTGCTTCAGACAAGTTTTACCATGTTGCCTTGGATTGTTTACATCGACTATTCTCAGTCGCAGCAGGTTGCCATGGATACAGGGACGCGGCACGTGGTGTCCATTATCCATATTGACACTCACCTCTTGGCGGGACACGTAGAGATACCCCAGCGCCTTCTGTGCGCGTCCGCAGTGACCCTCAGAGAGCTCCCACGCCTTCAGGTAGGGCTCTTCCGTGTGCAGTACGTCGCCAAGGTAACACCACATGTTGGGTGTCTCCTTGACTGCCAGCTGCTCCCGCACCAGCCGCTCAGCCTGTACGGGTGGAACCATCAGTTAGACAGTGAAGCACAGTAAGAGTAAGAGAAACATATTACATATCAACTGGCAACGTGTGGATATGGCGATACGGCGGCAAACCGTAGTCCAGTCCTACGCCATCTTGCATAGCTATCCCATGTCATTTCGTACCCTAGTCCTACGCCACGTGGCATGGGTGCCCGATGTAGTCTTGTATCCCAGTCCCACGCCATCGCGCATAGACCACCCGCCATATCGTACCCCAGTCCCACACCATCGTGCATAGACCACCCGCCATATCGTACCCCAGTCCCACACCATCGTGCATAGACCACCCGCCATATCGTACCCCAGTCCCACACCATCGTGCATAGACCACCCGCCATATCGTACCCGAGTCCCACACCATCGCGCATAGACCACCCGCCAAATCGTACCCCAGTCCCACACCATCGTGCATAGACCACCCGCCATATCGTACCCCAGTCCAACACCATCGTACATAGACCACCCGCCATATCGTACCCCAGTCCCACACCATCGTGCATAGACCACCCGCCATATCGTACCCCAGTCCCACATCATCGTACAGACCTCCCGCCATATCGTACGCCAGTCCCACACCATCGCGCATAGACCACCCGCCATATCGTACCCCAGTCCCACACCATCGTGCATAGACCACCCGCCATATCGTACCCCAGTCCCACACCATCGTGCATAGACCACCCGCCATATCGTACCCCAGTCCAACACCATCGTACATAGACCACCCGCCATATCGTACCCCAGTCCCACACCATCGTACATAGACCACCCGCCATATCGTACCCCAGTCCCACATCATCGTACAGACCTCCCGCCATATCGTACGCCAGTCCCACACCATCGCGCATGGACAACCCGCCATATCGTACCCCAGTCCCACACCATCATGCATAGACCACCCGCCATATCGTACCCCAGTCCCACACCTTGCACAGCGATCCATGCCACCTCGTACCCCAGCCAACGCAGCGATCCGTGCCATCCCGTACCCCACCTTGCACAGCGATCCATGCCATCCCGTACCCCACCTTGCACAGCGATCCGTGCCATCTCGTACCCCATCTTGCACAGCGATCCGTGCCATCTCGTACCCCATCTTGCACAGCGATCCGTGCCATCTCGTACCCCATCTTGCACAGCGATCCGTGCCATCTCGTACCCCATCTTGCACAGCGATCCGTGCCATCTCGTACCCCATCTTGCAGAGCGATCCGTGTCATCTCGTACCCCACCCTACACAGCGATCCGTGCCATCCCGTACCCCGCCTGCGCCCCGCCTCACCTTTTCCTTCTTGCCGAGGGAGTTGTAGCAGCGGATGACCTCCTCCCAGCTCTCCAGACGCAGGAAGACTTCCAGCGCCGCACTCACGGCGCCCACCTTCTCAAACAGCACCCCCAGGCGGCGCTGTCAGGTTACATACCGTATACTACACACCACCATAGACCAATATACTCCTCTATATAGGAGCGCGTTTGTTTATTCTCAACCTGTTGATGGTCTAGTGTTTACGTTTGACTTTATTACAAATTTTGACACACAGCTGTTGAGAATAAACAAACGCGCTCTATATATAGATGTGGACCCGGATACATTGCCAAGGCGTCATACTGTAATATATCACTCAACAAGCTCGATAAACGTTCCTGTTTCATTAGCTTAATTGCGTAGATATCGTCACGTAAACATCTTGTCATTAGCAAGCAGCCAACCATTAATCTGCATTTCACTTTCACTGTCTTGGGGCTCAGTCTTTATGACGCACAGTGCCGGAAGCAATATTGCTGTAAATCGTTAACATAGTAGTATGTAATGTAAATTTTTTTTGAGGGGTAATAGGGCCGAGGGTTGCTGTCTGACCTGGACCTCCCACTGTGTGGGTGGGTTGGCGCTGTAGAACAGCTCCAGTCGGTCTGCCGCCGCCGGTCGTGGCCTGCCCACCTGAGCGACCAGCTCCTGTGATGAGGGGACGGAAAGGACGTTATGTGACACCACCCACATCAATGCCATTCGAAAAGGAATAACAGCAAAAAAAGGGGAGATATCCAAGAAAACGTGTATCGGTAAACGCCAACTTAAGCAACCATGTAGCGTGCATACATTGGGATTGAGGATGCCAACCGAAGACACTGAAATGTCAGAAGGTCATCAGAAAGACAAAGAAAATCAACGCATGAGGGTTCGTCACTCATGGCAGTTAGACATATATTAGTGGAGGTCTGTAAAATATGGTATGGATTGGTGTGAAATGGAGCTTACAGACAGAAAATACGCAAAGTCGTACAATATGCCAGGTTGATCGGCAGACCAGTGTAAAAAAAACGCAAAACCTACAAATTGGGGGGGGAATTCAAATTGAAAATGACTATAGATCTACGGATAGATAGATATAAAATCATTAACCTTAGAGCATTGGCGACGCTACGTGAACAGAGAGCTCTTTAATATAACCAATGCGTGGGGAGCCGTCGCGTGTCCTACCTCCAGCTGGGCCATAGCTCGCTCCAGACGGCGTGTGTTCTGCCACTCCCAGTGACTTCTCTGAAACAGCGCCACAGTCTGAACCGCCCAGGTCAGGGGCGTCTGTAATAGGTACTGCAAGAGACAGCAGGGCATCGTCAGCAGCCTCGTCTCCCCAATGACTGCCAGTGTAACACAACTCGTGTGCAATTTGCTTGTAGTTAGTATATTTTGATTACCGTAAAATGCTCCCCTGTCTATCAATATTATTGCCCAGAGATCATGCACATATATATATATATGTACATGTATATATAATAATAATAGGTCTATTTCACCTAAAACATGTACATTACATTTTCATGTGCAAACTGAGCAGAAGCGGTGCTTATATGCTCGTGCAAGAAAAAAAAACATAAAAAAAGACAAAGAGAAAAAAATATATATATATAAAATTAAAACGTTTTTTTTATAATATTGCCGTACACAAAACAACTGTTTAATCACTCAGATATTGTTAGGCTACGAAAGGTATGCAAGCTATAAATATGATCACAAATACTATTTTTCAATTATCAATTATATACGGTCAACACCTGACGTTTGAGAGATTTCACCAACGGTTCAACTTCCACGTATTGTAGAATATTGGTCTCCAGGAATGTAACTGGAGACATGGATCATGCCTAAGTTTTGCCACCAACGACAATCTTGATGCTTTTTGACAACATGTATTCGATCGATTATTGGAGTTTGATCCATGACCTGAATTTTATCTATGATCTAAATTTGATATATATCATCATCTATTTCATCAATTAAAGCAATATACTTACATGCGCCATCTTAGATTTTTTACATTTTAGAATCAAGACCTAAAGTATCTCAAAGTTTATGATGCCTATGTTTTATATCTCTTTGAGTCTGTAAAACAAACATTTCAAAATAAAACTCCGCGGTTTATTTATATCGCGCGTGGACGTGATAGCGAGCCGCGGCCGACATCACGCACAAAATAGCGAACTGCGAACAGGCGCGCAGGGATATAAAGCCGGCCACCAACTTCTGCTCCGTTGACCAAAATGCTTCTCTCCGGATAGCCCACAGGCTTTCAGGATTTAAATTCAAGACAGAATGTACTTATTTGACATGGAGAAGAGGTTGGTAATACAAAAAATAACGGACTATATTGCTTTAAAGATATCTACAAACTAAATATGTTATTAAATTAATAATAATGATAGAAATGACAGCTAGAGATACAAGACGTGTGCTCACGTTGAGGTAGGCCATGACTTCCTCCAGCACAATGCTGCTCTGTCCTTCCTGGGTCCGCTTCTGTCGCTGACTGAGAGAAAACACACACAATAACAGCGTCGTTTGAAATGGTACCGGACTCACGGAGGGTATGTCCGACGTGGTACGAACTGGGCCTTGGTCGATTTCACACCCGGGACTATAAAGAAAACGTCATAGTTGAACCATTTTCTGTTGCCGGTACTATAGCTCGCCTAGCGCAAGTGCGGACATGCGCCGGTTTGTATAGTATGTTGGGAAGGTTGGGCTCCGTGCTGCATATAGTAAAGTGCGTTTGGGGAACAACCGGACCCACAACTTCCTCATCTCGACTATAGCACACCCGATAGCGTTCCGCGTAACCATGAGCGCGCTTTAAGAGATCAGTAAAGTGCTGCTAAAATATATCTTGCAGTACATTTCCACGGCATAATTATGCTGATCCCAATTGATCTCCATTCTACTACTGAGAAGCCCTTTGTCACTTCTGCATGTCTCTGGTATGACAATCACAGTACTAAACGATATACTTGAATAAGGTTATGGTACCACAGAGTCAGCACGACGGCCTGCTGCACGGCGCCAAGCGCAGCTGTCGTCTGCTCATCGGCAGCTGTCGTCTGCCCATCGGTAGCCGCCAGCTGCATCCGGTTCAACACTGTGTCGTCATTCAGGGGGATGTCCTAAACACCGAAACTTTTATTAACAGCTCGTTCAAGGGTGGCACATGCGACTGGGAAGCCACGATGATTCTCGTCTCAGTAATTTATTGGTGAATCCATTATACGTATTGTTCATAGGCAAGGGAGCATCAAGTATCTGATAATTTGGCGTAGCAATAAAGAGAGGACGACCTCCCACTTCTAAAGGATAAAAAAATACCCACACTGATATATGTACATTATACAGTATATCAAATGCCAACAAGGAACATGAACATTTCCAGTGTATAAGTCGCACCCTTTTTTCGTCGCGTCCGAGGTATATACCCCGGTTCGACTTATACCCTGTAAATTACGGTAAGCCCCATTTCGCTGTTATTGTTGGCAGCAAACAGGCCTCACCTTGGGCAACACCTCTGGCGGGCTGTCTCTAGCAGCGTCACCACCTTCCAATTCCGCACTGCCAACCTTCAGCACAAGCTGTGCGACGTCTGATTGCTGGAATCGTGTCCTTCGACCTAACATGCCTGAGGAAAACACGAAAAGCAAACTGGTGAATCAGTCAAGGTAAGATGAAGATAAAGTTTTATTTAACGCAGGTATATAAAAGTAAACAATAAACATTAGCACAAGTGCTATTGACCGACAATAAACCGACAGTCAAATACCGGTATAGGACAGTTCTTAAGACCGGTTTGGTCGACGGCACCACAGCTACCCCTGGGTTATACGTATAACTAAGACTACACATACTACAGAAAGTAACATGGACGATTTTGGTTGACATTTCTATTTTACCTGTGAGTTCGGCGATCACGCCGCATGATTCACACGCCTTCTCCAGGTAAGTCTTTGCCCTTTTGTGTTCGTAGTAGAAATCACAAAGGTGACTGGCTTCTAAATAAAATTGTGTGGCCAGCTCCCTGCAACAGAAGTTACACGATAATAAAGAGAGGAAAAACGACAGAATAACATAAATACATTGACATCCATCTATGATGTTCAGGCTCATTCCTTGTTGGTATAAAAGTTAAGATGAAAATGGGGGGTGGGGGTGGGGGGGAATTCGACTTTGTAAGCATCATTGAGAAAAAAAAATTGTTTGAAGCTACAGGCTGTAATTGATGGAAGTTTGTTAAGCAGTGGTACCATTGGTCATTGGCCTTTTAGTACAAATACAACTTATATATATAATGAAATCGGTAAGCTTTACTTACCTGTAACAAGTCTCTTTAAACAAAAATTCTTTCTTTAACACTGAAATGAGAGGATAAGAAACATAAAAAACTATACTAACAGAGAAAAAAATGACTATGAAAAAGGAAATGTAGCTGCTCAGGTGGCCATTTCATCATAGACTGATACAATGACGTATAAAAAAGCGTACCTTTTCATGTAGTAATATCACCATAGATAGAGAAAGATTGCATGCCAGTGTGACTTTTCATGTAGCCATATCATCAAGAGAGTGAAATCCGATAATCCTCTTATTCTAAGTAGCTTCACCACGCTGAATGCCACGACAAAACAAATAGATATATGGATTGCGCACCTTGATCTATAAGCTCTAACGCCAGTGCCTTGAGTGAAGGCGACCTTTCCGACAAGAGACATTGGTGGCAGTAAACACTCCGTAACATCCACCATTGCCATGTCTGAAAAGTGAAAAACAGGACATAACTAAGTGAAATAATTGTACCTTCCAACACCATGCCGTTATCGCATAACAAATCATGTTGCCAATTAAAGGATAATAGGGTAATAATACAAAAGAAGGATATTTCCGGACAGTGGTATAAATAAAGCAGTACCTACACTCAACAAATCAGCTGTTTACCTCACACTTAGGGGACTGACTGGCGCAACGTTGTAAGATCACTTTGGCCAGTATAAGGTAGAGTCCATGGTTGGTCTTGCAATGTATGCTGTCTCCATCAGTACTCAGACGCTCAAAGACCAAGTCTTGGAGCTCACTGTCCTGTAAAAGCATGCCAATAACACACTTACACATTGTTCGCTAGGTTAACATTTATATCAAGGATAACATGATTTTTATCACATCTTGGTTGGTTTGTTGTATATTCAGGACGCTTTAACCACTTTTGGTCATATCGCGTCAATGGGAGAATGAAGGGAGAGGGGAGCCATATCCCCGGGGGTAACCCCCTACTCTTTGCGAGGAAATACATGGGATCTTTATCCTGCGACCATACAGACATGGCCACAGCAGGGCTCGAACCACCGATCCACATGCCGTTAGGCTCTCAGGTGGCCACAGATATCACATCTTGGAGCATGGTATGAGAAGAGGCAGATAACTGATTCTATGACATGAAAGTTAATAATATACTACAAAGAAGAATATTCCTCTTTATGCTAAATGAAAACTATTTTATGTCTCAAGATTGAACGATTATAATCAAGAAATAGGGGCCAAATTTATCAGGCATACTTATTGTGTGAACAATGTTAATCTCAAATGGATCAAGTTACCTTGGATTCCACTGCCTCATACAAGACCTGAGATGGGGAACTCTCTGGGACAGGTCCAGTCCAGTTGCTCTGAACAAACAACTGTACACAACTGACTGCCACTCCCAGCAAACAGCATTCTCTACCAATGTTCATACATGATTGTTATACACAAATCGCATACCATGATGATACGACTAAAGTAATGTAAGACTTATAGAAGTAAAACACTTAAATGCTCTCATATAAAGGCAAAGAGATAAACATGGACATGTGAACAAAACGTAAAAAACCACAGAATATAGAGGACTAAAAAAAAAATCAAATGACATTTACTAATAGCATAGACTGCATAAGCAATATCTCAAGTTTGCATAGCCTTAATTATGTACAATGAAGACAAATGTACTGAATTGTGGACAGAGTATTTGTTACATACCTAAAGTACTCTTCTTCACTGGCATCATGTAGATCCACAATTGCTTGTATATTTGTTTCTACATCTTTACAGATGCTGTTTATGTCACCATTGCGACAGGTCTTTAATATTTTTTTTGCAAATCCTGTATACAGCACTTCCTCATAATTTCCCTCTGTCAGTAAATTCTTGATTTCTTTCCAGGACAGTGCTGCAAATTAATTGATATATTATATTAATTAATTAAGCAGACAATAATACCAAGATCAGCATTAGCAAAACATACCCTGTTCCTCCTGCAAGCTAAATAATATTAATAATATTAAATACTAAATAAATATTATAAAACATAATATTTATATATATATTATGCAAAATATATAATGCAAGCTCAAAGCCAAAAAACACTGGTATTCTTATATGGCATTCTCAAAATTGAAACTGAAAGTGTAATTTAGTCTGGCTGTTATCTGACACTTACAATAATAGATTAAAACAGCCAGAATAAAAATACATACTATAGGTATGTGCTGCAATTATTATTATGCTGCAAGGATTCACTTAGTGTTATGAGATATTGGTTACTGGTCTCATACTTAATGAAGGTGTGAAAGTAAAGGAAGAGGTAAATGTTATTATTTTTCCTGACTATTTGTCTTTGTGCCTGAGGGATTGGCTTAGTTTTAACACTGTAGGACATTATGATAGGTGCAGAAAAGTGCACTGGGTTGGTAGGAAAGCAAGGATAGGGTAGGTGGGGGGGGGGGGGGGGGGGAGGGCCTGGATAGTCTAGGTAGTACTTATAAAATATAATTGTCCGGAAATGGTTCTAGATACATACAGGTTCTCTGGTTTGAGGTAAAAAAAAATATATGCGATATTACCTCACCAGCTCTCTGATATATTGCCAGGACTTTCAAATATAATATGCCAGAGACCTAGCCTTAATACCTGGCACTCACGAACTCAATCCTCACAGATATTGCAAAAAAAGTAATATTGCATCACTCAGTTCACTTTGATAAATACTTTCTGATTATGATCATAAACTTAAGTCTACAAATCATCTCAAACTTTTATAATACTAGAATGCATTCATTATAAATTTTGTTCTTTATTTCTTTAATTGTTCAAAGCTGATGCCTATGCTTATGTGAATTTGGATTCCAGACAATGCTAGATACATCTTCCACAGGGTAGCGCCACCAGTTTTCATTTGCATCAATAGTGAGCCACCTAGGTCCATGTCTAAAGAAGTGGGTCGAGGTTTATCATCATAAGACATAATCGATAAATATTTATTGATGTGAGCTGGGTGATGCATTATGACAGGCCACTTCATCACTCACAGGCTCGCACTAAAGTGGCAGCAGACACCAGCCTTTTTGCCGGTGAAACGCTCCTGGTAGCATAAAAAGTTGCAATTTCACAATAACACTTTGCTGTTTTCACATTTCTTTAAAACCAACATAACCACAAATCATTAGACTTTTCATTTGTAGCTTGCTTTTCTGCAAATAAATGTCTTATGTGCGAATCGCTCGGCTTCATAACGAGAGCCCAACATCTACGCGGACTGCTTAGACGCCATGATTGTTTTCAACAGTTGGTCCAAGTGACTTTTTTCGAGGGCCTGAAAGCAGGCAATTGAAGACTGCATGTGATACACGGAGTGGGGCCACCAACATTTGCCACTTTGGACTTCAGAGCACAACGGCAATGGCGGCCGAAAACAGTCCTTGCGACAGGATGCTCTAACAAAAATGAGCGCTGAGTATTTTACAAGAGTCACTGGGACTATTGGACAGATATTTTTGAATTATAAAAGGTTTTCAATTAGGCAGGTATTCATATATAGGGGACAAACACATGACATAATTAAACTTTTTGTAAATTTCATGCCAACTCTCACGATCGCTGGCTTTCAGCAAGCTGTCGGCTCTGGCCTTTAGGCCAGCTCTGGTAAGGTGATGCAATAGGTTTTTGATAATGTGCAATGCTTGATCCTTTTGCTTATCCCCTTGTCGTCCAAAGGGTGAAGTTTACTGGGCTAACAGAGCTCATGTTACATACAAACATACAAAACAGTATATTAATGTAACTTGTAATGTAAGTGTATTACACAATAATTAATTAGTTCACTGCTAAATCAATGTCTGGTCTTTTAGCAGGAGATTGGATTTAATCAATGCGTTCTGAAGCAACTGTGTGGTCTGGAGGGGGTCGGGTGGGCTTGGTGAAAGCTTTGATGCCCTCCCCCTCTATTCCACCCCTCCCCGCGGCCAGGATTGTCTGCCAGGATGGTCTACATTGTCATTCATTCAATTATCGCTCAACAGACAACTGACACACAACTATCAATGTTTGCTCCTTATCAGCACATTGTACAAGCCAAACGTTACGATACATCATTCATAGACTCAGTACCGTCATCAGAATCGCTGCACGTCCCCCAGACATAGGCATCATCTGTTATATGTATCTTTTTACTCAGAAGAACGAGATCCACGTGAAACGCCATGTTTGAAAATGTCTCACACAAGCAACATTGTGCCAGCTTGCCCGATCTCCCGTCAGAGGGCGCTACGCTTGCGGCATAGCAAAGACCTTACTATATGAGGGGTCCAGGGTTTGGGTCGGTAACTCTTGTCTGACTTGAAGGCAACACTGGAAACTGTACTGACCAGTGATCCGCCGATGTAGGTGCTGTTCACAGGCACAGTAAGTCAGCTAATCAACGGAAGGGGGGGGGGGGGGGGGCACAGGGGTGTATACTCATAAACTTTATGAGTGGGCCCTTATCCAGTCAGGGAGATTACAGGAAACCGTGACTAGTTACCATAAATGGTAACTTGTTACGGAAAACCGTAACGTTTTTTTTAAGTTTTCAATTACCGCCACATGGTGGCAGCACTGGATTAAATCTGTTCATTTAATGCAGGAATTAACATGCTGATGTAATAGCATGTGATAAACATTATAATATAATAGGATATGTCAGCTTATACATAGTCATAGATATTTAATCCGTAAAAACTGTATATGAGTCATTAATAGATAAAATATGATGATCAACATCCAATATTTTCTTTATTTTTCGTATGGAAAATCTAGGTCACATTTGTAGGTGGCCTTATGCAAATTGTTGTCACATGACTTAGTGCTATTGGCTAAGACAGAAGCATTGACCTCTGACCTGGTTTATATTATCTGGGTCACAGCTTCCGCGTGGTCTGCCACCAAGCCACTGTCTGCACTCGCGCACATGGACTTTATTTAGATATTATTTAGATATTTTATTGAATCCATTGGTTGTCATATCAGCTGTCTGGTTCTAGATCCAGGAGTAAGATAGTATGTATTAATATATGTATTTACTAATTTCGTTGCCAAATTAAATATGATAGGTTTAGTCTACCTGAAAATCAGATTTTTATGTTGTGAGACAGTCTGACGCCAATGTCAGCCTTGGGACTGCAGTCAGTGTAGGCTGTACTGACTACTTAGTACTGTATACCGCTGTATAGCAGTGTAGGCAGTGCCAGTGACCAGTGTCTGGACACATGTTCTTATGACTGTAACTTTCAGGCTACAGCCAGTGCAGATCCAGGCCCCAGGCTGGCCAGAGTTTAGACTTTTTTTTAGTGGTGGGTAATAACTTCCTCGTGCATCACCCAATCATCTTGATTTTTAATATGTTTCTAACCCCCATGGCCACATTGATTTGCACCCATGAACCGTGAATCCACTCTCCCCCCCCCCTACTAATGCAACACGGCTTCAAAAATGGCATACAGTCAGCTTAAATATATGTGCGACCACACTTGTACCCCAGAAATTATGGTATTTCAAAAGAATGGTAGATCTATATTTGTACCCAACAAAGAATGGTAGATCTATATTTGCACCCAACATAGAATAGTCCCTTTCGAACCCTGATAGTTCTTTGTACAGGGTTCCCACAGGTCAGGGAAAATGGTGAAAAAAAATTTGTGGCAGGGAAAAATCAGGGAATTTCATTGTCAAGACAAAATCAGAGAATTTCAGTAGCCTAGATCACAAATTGGTAACTGTTCCCATTACTAATATCTGGAAGATTAAGAACTCCCTGCCTGACATGGTTATTAATATCATAATATGTAAATGGTTATGGGTATGATCTTGTATACTTATGCAATGGCGCCATGTATGACATAAGTTCTCTTGCTATAATTTATGAAGTTCATACTCTAAGAATCTACATTGAGACATGATTTATAGACTGTGAACATTTTCAATTCGTTGTTCGCTTTTTCTCAAAAGCAATTTTGACTTAACTTACTACAGTTGGGTTTACATACAACCAAAAATGTAAAGGTTGTCACGGTTAGCAAGCAGTTTTTTTTTTACATTACCAAGTTTTTTATGCAAAATAGACACGCAGTTAAAAACAATATCAGTAAAAACAGTAAGGCATTAATTACTGATTCATTATATGAGCAATGTTTTCAGTGTTTCATTAATTTATATATTTCACTATTTGGCTGCAAATAAGATATTTAGCAGACAGTTATATTTTTAGAGGACGCAAAAGACGAGTAAAAGAGGAGAATTTTTTGTCTTGAGAGTTCTAAGGCTGTATTTAGAATTGTGTGTCAAGGCAAGAAATGTTATTCGCATGCCGGGGGATGATGTGGGTGATTTGTGGGAAACAAACTTCGTTCCCAAGTAAAACGTCGCATGCCTCCTTCAACAAATTTGTCACTTGAACCATACCTTTTTTAAAAATTAATATGGCTATTTGTGTATCGAAATGTGTGCACCATTTGTGCACTCGGAAGGGGTATTTGTTCGTGGCAAGCCCCTGCTCTATGAACGCATATCATTTTGAGCACCCCCCCCCCCCTGTCCCTAGTCACAAGTTTTCAAATATCTGTTCTGTAGTGGTGTATTGTATTTAACATACATGTCCGCTCCCTCAGGCATCAAGGGCCATCCGCAGAACCCCCCTACCAGAATTGTATAACAGTGCTGCCCAACAATTAAAGGCTATTATTTGGTCTGTGCGGCTACAAGGGGGGGGGGGGGGTGAAGGCTACATGGTTTTCAGTTACTCAGGGAAACTTTTAATGGCTCAGGGAGAAGTCAGGGGAAAATCAGGGAATTCCTTTTTGTGTTTCCTGTGGGAACCCTGTTTGTATTCATGAAATGAAAATAAAACTCAGAACTTGATAACATAGGTTAGATAAATTAAGCAGTATCTCTAAACAAGTTCAACAAGTATGTATAACTATCATTTACTCTATTAAACAACTACCGGTATGTATAACCATCATTTTGTACATTAAACAACTGTGTATGATCATCATTTTCTACATTAAAAAAATAATTAACAACATATATACACTATATACATAGTGAAAAAAGTCCTATATTAAACAGAAACAAAAATAATAATATGCCATATTTTATTATATATATATCTATACAACTAGGGGTAAACGTATAGGTACATGCATCAATGCTTCGAAAAACTAACCTGGCGTAAAAAAAGTAGTATGCTGAGAAAATTAACCACTGTCTGCAAATCACAAGTAGGTCTCATAGCTTAGATGGCAGGCTCCCCCAAGATCTTAATTATCTGTGGCTCATCCACAATGTAATTTTCCTCTTCCCCCCATGTCCACAGATCTGGTAGAGATGAGAAGGGCCGTCTTAAATAAGTCACCCAGACATTCTCCTCCGTGTTCTGAACATGCAAATAATCCACCATGATTGTAAAATACTGTATGGGGATGAACATTATATACTGGATCCATCAGAAATGCAGGATTAAAAATTAGCTTAGAACAATGTACAATATGGATCGATTAAATGATAACATGGCAAGCGTTATAACTGGGGTCTATCCCCCATCAACAAGGAGCAATGGCCACAATGTTCTGGTTCTGATGATCAAGTATGTACGTTCAAGTATTTAATAGAAATTCTTTATCTATATAAAGCATTATTATTATATAATTAGGGATATGTTAATTGGTTACCAATATAGTGATTGCATTTATCTAGAGAGGCGCGAGGATACACCAGCGTGGACTGGACAGACGCGGGGTTGGACCAGGGTGGGTGGGCGAGAGGGGCGCGGGGATAGACCTGGGTGGGTGGAACAGACGCGGGGTTGGACCAGGGTGGGTGGGCAAGAGAGACGCGGGGATAGACCAGGGTGGGTGGAACAGACGCGGGGTTGGACCAGGGTGGGTGGGCAAGAGATACGCGGGGATAGACCAGGGTGGGTGGAACAGACGCGGGGTTGGACCAGGGTGGGTGGGCAAGAGAGACGCGGGGATAGACCTGGGTGGGTGGAACGCGCCGGTTTGGACCATTGTCGGTGGGCGAGAGAGGCGCGGGGATAGACCAGGGTGGGTGGAACAGACGTAGGGTTGGACCAGGGTGGGTGGAAGAGAGAGGCGCGGGGATCAACCAGGGTGGGTGGGATAGACGCGTGGTTGGACCAGGGTGGGTGGGCGAGAGAGGCGCGGGGATATACCAGGGTCGGTGGGACAGAGGCGGGGTTGGACCAGGGTGGGTGGGCGAGAGAGGCGCGGGGATAGACCAGGGTGGGTGGGACAGACGCGGAATTGGATCAGGGTGGGTGGGCGAGAGAGGCGCGGGGATAGACCAGGGTGGGTGGGACAGACGCGGGGTTGGACCAGGGTAGGTGGGTGAGAGACCAGGGTGGGTGTGCGAGGGAGGCGCGGGGATAGACCAGGGTGGGTGGGACCAGGGTCGGTGGGCGAGAGAGGCGCGGGGATAGACCAGGGTGGGTGCGACAGACGCGGTGTTGGACCAGGGTGGGTGGGCGAGAGAGGCGCGGGGATAGACTAGGGTGGGTTGGACAGACGCAGGGTTGGACCAGGGTGGGTGGGCGAGAGAGGCGCGGGGATAGACCAGGGTTGGACCGGGGCCGGTGGGCGAGAGAGGCGTGGGGATAGACCAGGGTGGGCGGGACAGACGCAGGGTTGGACCAGGGTGGGTGGGCGAGAGAGGCTTGGGGATAGACCAGGGTGGGTGGGATAAACGCGGGGTTGGACCAGGGTCGGTGGGCGAGTGGCGCGGGGATAGACCAGGGTGGGTGGGCGAGAGAGGTGGGGTTAGAGAGGGGAGTAGTTCTGAAGTCTTGCGACCGGGGGAGGGGGGAGGGGGCGTGTATACTATCATATACGGGCGCCGTGATACGTAAAGGGGGGGGGGGAGGGGCTGGTATGGGGTCAAATATATGCTGCACATATGGGCCCCATACCCTACTCTCCCCGCCGCTTTATTTGCGGTGTCTGACTTTGCTAAAGCAGTCACACAATCGTTTGTTACGGAAAACGGCAGTTTGTTACGGAAAACGGCAGTTTGTTACGGAAAACGGCAGTTTGTTACGGAAAACGGCAGTTTGTTACGGAAAACGGCAGTTTGTTACGGAAAACGGCAGTTTGTTACGGAAAACGGCAGTTTGTTACGGAAAACGGCAGTTGGTTACGGAAAAAGGTAACAGTTTAAGGTGGCGCCGACTGTTGGCAGTTTCACAAACCAACATTAGAAATTTACACCTCCTTGCATAAATCGCCTCCAAAAAAAAATTTCGGGAGATTTCGGTATGTTAAATCCACATTCATCTTATTCACGATTACGTGCCGTAACATAAAAACAGTACCAAAAAATGCGCAAAATTCTTCGACACAAGCTTCACCACTTTATTCTCTGGGTTTTGGCTTTATAATTCCATTTCTTGCGGCGATTCCGGCACGAAATCGGGAGAATCCATCTTTCCCTTAAATTTTCGCGCCCTCAGACGCTGCCTTCCGGTTGGTCCTTCAAATTGGCGCACACGTCTTCAGACCGAAAATTGCCGAACGCTGCCGATCTCACGTATTAGACGGGCCATTCGCGTGGAACGTTTTGTTACGGAAAATGGTAACGTTTTCATCTGGAGCCAAAGCTACTGTTACGGTTTTCCGTAACAAGTTCCCACTTATGGTAACTAGTCACGGTTTCCTGTAATCTCCCTGACTGTTATCTGCTTATCAGGCTTACACCCCTCTAATGCCATCATAAAGGCCGAATGACAAAACGGCTAACATGTCATATAAGTTTAGGGACGTGGCTATTCGTATGCAGGTCCGTATGAATAAGCTGGTTTGCTATTCATATGGCACTAGTCACATAATAGTTCCATAGATGTAACATAGTCAAGCGGCTTGCTTGCAGGACTAGTCACATAACTGCTAATTCACTCCTTTTATCTGCGGCCCTCTAATACGCTGGCCAATCAGGGCCTATAGTCACAGGACTATTAGGCCCCTCCTTATCCCCGCGTGACCCGTTTCGGCCCATATTTTCTGCGAATTTGCCTCGATCACTCTCAAAATCACTGACGTGAGAAAGCAACAATAGACCATTTTAATAATACCAAACTTACATTTGTACTGCGATGTTATCCTTTTTTATGACATAAAGAATATTTCTCCATGCTGACACGCCATTGGCAGAAAATGCTCTGTCGCCAAAATACTAAAACACGCGTCATAAAATGCTGGTTGCCATGGCGTCAAACGTGCTTTGAACAATACATCCTCTATATTTATACCAGCCACAAGGATGCCATGGCAACTATAGCCTTTCATTGTCTGTGATTTAGCCTATTTGCGAAAGTGTATCTGCTGCCAATGGAGTGTCAGCATGGAAACTTATATAAATACATTTCAAAGTTTATATTTTGTATATAATTTTCTTTCCTTTTTTTATCATGAAGATGGCTGAAGCACCCCCTTCATATGAAGAAGTTGTTGGATCCTATTCAGAGACCACCAATGATGTTGGAGTGCAAACCTTTTGGCCTATATATGTCACTTCTGGGTCTGGTTATAGTGAGTTTCAGAGATTTGGGTAAGTTTGCCTGTGTCTATCAAGTTTATTTCTATCAACCCGATTATTCACATTATGAGCTGTCTTGCTATCCAATAGTATCATGTATGCAAAAGGTAGTTGAAGTATTCATTAATAGTGTTGATAATATTTTTTTGTGAATGGTGTATTCTCTTCTATAAAAGTATTTTCTGCTGTAAAAGTATATATTCTCAACATGATTTGGAATTATGTATCGGTACCCCAGTAGTATATAATTCTGAAAAATTATAAAGTAACCCTGTTTGATACAAGTATGGTTTCGACATTTTCATGAGAAAATGTCTCCTTGATGGAAAGATGTTTGTAACAACTAATACACTTATGATGTATTAAATTTGTTTTTCCCTGACCATCTCCCACTCCATTAAGAGTGTTGATGGAGAGGGCAAACCTGTGGTTGCAGCAGCATTCACATTATGAAGCCTTCACATGTGAGACTCTGGAGCAAAAGGTACACCACACAGTAGAAGTCAATGAGAACCAGAGCATGTCAGACCTTGGAACAGGATCAGGAACTAGAATAAAGGGATTGAGGTTAGTGGATCGACCTGGCCCAAGAGGCAGGATAACTGGGCTAAGGCAGCTGGAAGTAGACATCGTGGCCTTGTATGTGTAGGATATTAAATGAAGCTGATGCTAATGGGGCTCATTCAAAAATTAGAAATGCTAATGGTAGATTTTTTATTTTTTTTATTTTATTGTTAAAAAATCAAATACACGTTACAGATCGCACTGTACAGTTACAAACATCGTTGTAATATGTATCTATCGTAATATGCGCATCACAGACATTATTTCTTGCAATTAGTTAAATAATGTAGTAAAACAGTGGCCTCCCGTTGCTGCTTTGAACCAATGTGTTTCAGCACCTCATATCTAAAATATAACTCCTTGCGAATAAAATTAATTTTGGCGGATTTATTGTTAATAGCATAAGCATCTTTGTGAATTATCCATTCTTTATATATAAGATACGCAATAAGTGATAGAAAATAGTTGGTTACCTCACCTCAGGCTTGGCAGAATATATGTTGTTCATCTAATTTTATGTTAAAAACTCTTGCCACTTTCTCCCATATGACCTTTACGTTTTCATAAATAAATCAACAATTAAATAAAAGGTGCTGAATATCTGCCAGTACTTGACATGTTGAACATAGGCTAGATGAGGCTTTTTTCCATGTGTATAAATTCTTTCCGCATGGCAAGATGTTAGACAGTACTTTGTAGTTAAATTGCGCCAATATTGAATCCTGAATTTTCTTCACCTTATTAATGTATACCTCGGACATGCGGGTTGAATCATCTTGATTAATAATGCATGCTAGCCAACTGCATACTTTGCATGGGTTTCTGTTTTGCTTATAAGCAGACAATAATAAGATTTGCACAATAGACCAAAAGAAGAACTTTGCGCAATGAAAGGGACTTCCGTAGGGTCCGCGCGCGATTTTAAGAAGTTCGCATCGAGAAGACCGTTGTTAAACTTGAGATGCTTGAGAAGAAATAAATTACCCTCAATTAGGAATTTAAAACTTAAACATCGTTCCTTTCTGCTTTCTTTATACGTATAGTTACTATTTCCCCATATGAAATTGTTTAAGACATCGTTATTATCTTAGGGTGTATTAAAAGAATTGATTTCACTGAAAGCAGACATAACTTCAGAATAGAACTTGGGTACCTCCCTTTTTGGGCAGTTATTCTCATTGACATCGCTAATTCAAGGCAACACAATTTTCACCAAAGTGGTTTAAGTATGTTCTTCCAATATAATTCCACCGTTCGTCACAATCCAGAAATCGCTTCACCCACGTGCATCTTATCGCCTTAAAGTGTGCTTCTATATCTATCATTTCAAACCAGCATGTGCCACAGTCTGCACAAGAGTATTGCGACTTATTGGATCTTTTTTGTTCCACAAGAAATTGTATAACAGTGTATTTATCTTACATATCATTCCATCAAGGATTGCAGAGTGAGTTGCTATAAATGTTAGCTTGGGAAGAATCTCTGCTTTCAGAACTGTTATTCTACCTCTTATCGTGAGATGTCTTTTTTTCCCACTCATTCATACAATATCTTATTGACTCCAGTTTCTTGGTCCAATTTAACTCGTTACATTTCGCAGTGTTTGACCCGACAAATACCCCTAAACATTTCATCGGATTATTTGTGAAAGATATGTATATTTGGTAATGGTAGATAATGTCAAACAGGTACATTCTGAATCTAAAACTGGCCGTCATGGAAACTTCAGTGTTTAAATCCGCGCCCGGGCACCTAATCTGGGGCACGTTTCATCCGTTCATTCTTCATCCCTTGTGTGCACAAAAGTGGTCTAAAACACCCACTATAATGCAATGTATGAAGGCCAGCCGCGCTCTACGCGTCTATACAAACAGATGTTTCAGATTAATAATTAACATTTTGTTCATACTTGCAGAATATGGGTGCGTCATAAGCAGTCAGACACTCCCCAGCAACTGCTATTTGAAGACTTCATTCCGCGGCTGCTGTCAGCTCCCCGGACCCGCGCAGTATCCCATGACGATGCCAGACACGTAGCCTTTGAGAAGATGTCTGCCGTTGTCCCACGTATCAATGAGAGACTCAAAGTGAAACCACTGCAAAGTAACGGAGTTTCAACCTCACTCATAACACCTTATCTGTAACACATGAAATAATTCATAACGCATTTATTTTTTCTTTAAAAGGAAGTTCTTCAAAAGTGTAAAGCATTTGTTTTCTCCTGGAGTTATAGTAATACTAACTGATGTTTGTAGCGGATTGAAAAGAATACGATGCATATTTTGTGTCTGCCAATATTTCTTTCTTTTTTTTATCTTTTTAGGAAGCGTAATATCCGTCAATACGGTTACCATGTGCGAGCCGGTTGAACAATTTGATCCCACGCACATAGACACCCAGAAGTGTAAATTTGAGGATGTCTACGAATACCACAAATTTAGCTTCTTGCGTGTATTCTACGAAGTCTCACCTCCAGCGTACGAGATAATAGGTGGGGCGCATGTGTATAGAATCATAGGGTTTTGGCGCATAACCTCTAGCCTACTGCCATGCTGTCTTCTGATGCATGATGGCCTCAATATTCAGGTGTCTGGTGTGTTCAGCTGGCCCAGCCGAAGCCACCGGTGCTCGAATCCCACTTGTGCAAATGTTTTTGTACCGAATCTAAGCCTTTACTAAAGTCTATGAAAGCACAATCAAACGCCCTTCCTTCGTACTGAGGTATTTCTGCGCTATAGCGTGTAGTATAAATATATTATCACACGTTGACCTGCCTTTGAGGTAAGCACCTTTTTTCTCGTTAACCTTATTATTAATTTCTTAGGACTGCTGTAATGTCATTTAACATATTTGGGCTGTTCTGTGAACAATCTTGACAAACATTGTTGTGGGTAGTTTTTTCATAGTCCATGGAGGTTTCGTGGACATCAATGTCAACATCAATACCTCATATCATGGCGTAGGCACCATCGTTGTGAATGTGGGTTCATTGGTTTCCACGTGACCTATCAACCTGGATTCTTATCATGTTGAGAATTGCTCACTGTCTCTTGAAACCTTCCCTGTGTTGTCTATGAAGGTGTGCCATGAATGTTATTCCTCTGTTGAAGGTATCGCTGACTTTTCACCGGATGTCCGTTGCAATGTCTATGGAGGCTATAGCGACAAGTTTGCACCAAATTCCTCCAAATTCAACTCAGTGTCGGCCAAAGCCAGCGCGTGGTTGCGGAGCAAGTCTGTAAGTCACAATAATCTCCATGTGTAGCTCCTCCGTTACACCATGTCCGTGTCGGACGGTGAAATATGTAGCATGTCAAAAGGGTGTGTTGTACAACCGTCAGTGTAATCATTGGTAATACTCCTATATTGTACATACAAGAAGCGGTATTACAAAGGGATTTCATATTAACTAGAACATCCATGTCAGTGGCGGAATTTTGAACTGTAAGCAAATATGTAATATTGGCCAGTGGCGAAGTATCATTATAATAATAATTATTATTATTAGTAATAGTAGTAATAGTAATTATTATTAGTAATTTCGAGCATGTTGTCGATCTATTAAAGCGGGTGTCCAACCTAATCTAATCGAAATCTGCACCAAAATCTGCATTTAAAAATTAATTTGGCGAGTGTTAACGCTTTGTTTTGGCCGACTGGTAAGGAGAAAAAATTAAGGCAACCCGCCCCATCGATGTCGAGCAGCGCTCCGGCGTAAGTGATGTATGTTGTGACCCTTCATGTGGTGCCGCCTTACGTTATAACTGGAAGTTATTTCGCGGAGGGAGCTCTTCACAGTGGAGGTAGCCTTTAGGGGAAACGCATGAAACGAGAGATCAGGGCCGCGATTTACGGATGAATTGCGGCAGTGCCAAGCCGCGCAGTGGACCATGATCTTAGTATGTCATGGAAAATAGCATCCAAACATATTGATATATCTCTTGCAACTATTGTCTCCGTATAAAAACCATGATTGGAGTTATCGATCGCTATTTTCATTAGCGATGATCACGCGCTCTTGCTTTTTTTCACACAGTAGGCGTCATTTCCGGTTTGCATATAATTAGAATATCGCCTCCTGGTTGGTCAATCTCGGACACACCTCCAAAAAGAGCTGCCGACTGGTTAAGCGGCGAAATCTTGGCTGGCGGTCAGTTCTAAATTTTATTGTGAGCTACAGACACGACGGAAAATGTAGTGATTCGGAGGATAGACACTTGGGTATTATATGAATCGGTAAAGCAGCGTTAGAGGCCAGGCTGGCGGCTTCCTTTGATAAGATGTCAATATCATTAATGTCATCTCATGTCTTTTTGTAGGATATTAAAGTAACGAATTTGCAGACGCTTTACTCGCGGGGCATGCGGGCGCCAGGTAAGCAAACCAGATCATGTTTCATGTAAGTTGACAAGGAGGGCTCAAATGCAAGGGCAGATGCGTATTTTGAGGTGAAATTATATTGGCATTGAAAATGAAAAATGTCAGTGTGAAAACACTGGATATGTTTGATCCCATGTCATTATGTACCCGTAACTGGAGTTTCTAGAGGTAACTTTTCGATTCATTTTCGATCCACTTACATGCCTTATATTGATCACGGAAAAACTTTCATTGTATCCTGTAAGGCTAATGCAGGTGTGTGTATGAACAGAACGTGGAAAGTTCAAGAAACTTTGACTCAGTCACCGGTCGCAATTAAAGACGTTTTGGCAACTGGTAAAACTAGTCAAGTTGGTGCATCACCAGCTTGGTCAAAAACAAACGGTAGTTACAGTCCAGAATCGCTGTAGTACGTGATAAGTGCTGATATATTCAGTCTGCTCCCCCTCCCCATCCCAGAGACGGGAGAAATAAATGCCGATACAATGAAGGCGTATGAATACAAACCGGAAGCGAGGTATCGAATGGGTTTCCTGCGCGTGGCGTACACTCAGAAGTGGGAAGACCGAACACCTGCGTGCATGGTGATACCGGCTCTCAAACACCACAACTTCTACCCTATGTGGGCCCCGGGCAGCTACCAACAAAAACCTCAGGACTTCGGGAAAACCGTCAAATTCATCCAAAGCTGGTTGAGAATATCAGGTTCGTGTGATAAAGATATCGTTGTAACACTAATATTAGTGGTTCAAACAATATATTTTATTTAATATTGTACATCGATATCTTAGCTTTATGAATATCGGGCCATTGTTTTTCCAAACATAGACCATGTTTTGGACAAATTTATGTAGAATATGAAGATATATACGAGCTTCAGAATGACAGCAAAACGGTAATTTGTCATTGTATTTATTAATTTGTATTTTTCGAAAGTTTTAATTGCAAACAATTGTTGATGAAGTATCTTTCCCACTTGACTCAGGTGCGCGTGTGTTGTGCATGGAGACGCACACCCTGACCGGGCGCGCCAAGCAGTTACACAGAGACCTGCTGGATGCCGACGACTCGATGAGCTTCGAGGGAGACTGGAGCTTTACCTCGGATGTCTACACCCGCAATCGGTCACTGCTTTGTTGTAGGTCAGTGAAAGGCCCCCGGATTTGGATGTCTACACCTGCAATCGGTCACTGCTCTGTTGTAGGTCCGTGGAAGGCCCCAGGATGTCGGCCCCGACAGTTTCGCAATTATGCATTGTTAGAATTCGGATAATATTGATTTTGTCGCCAGATCGTTCTACATGTGAAGGTGAAAGTCACCAAGAAGGGATTCGTGCGCTGGCTGCTGTGACTATAGTCAGGGGGGAAAGGTCGCCAAAAGTCTCACTATTTTCTGCCATATTAACGCGTTATCCGGTGTCACACTCGGAGCAGAATATGACATTATGTGTCTGTAGAGCGTGCGAGTCGAATGCGCGCCATGCGGGATTTAGTGGAACTCGTATATATATTGTAGTGTTCTCGGTTTTTATCGCTTATCGGGTTGTATAAATCATTTCGCATTCGTTCGCATCCGTTTCGCCAGTTCTGACACCAGTTGTAGTCCACAACACAAGTTGTTTCTGTTTCTTTGGGTTTATTTCAAGTTGTCAAGTTCTGGTCTCTCAAGTTCTGCCTTCCGTTCAAGTAGTCAAGATCTGATCCTTCTCTGCATTCCCGCACCCCTTTATATATCCCTAAAAAGCTCTTCCCGTCTACCCCCACTGCCATATTACTCCCAGCACGTGCAACGTGCAACGTGATCGTCCAATCTATCTTTTAACCACCCTCCCTCCTAAATAAACTACAGCTTGACCGCCCCCGCCTAGCGTAGCGCTAAACATACCCGGCTTGCCTCTCTGGATCCCGATCGCCTGCACTAAAACACCAGATGACCCCCCGCTGGTCAGCGGTCGTAAACCCTCCCGGCCAGTAGCTGCGTGCCTCCTTGGGATGTCTCCCCACCCGTCCACCCTGGCCCTACGCCCCTGGGGTGACTTACTTGTTGTGGTTAACTGAACTCTATACTACACTGGGGTCTCTACACTAAATTCTAGGTTCCCTACAATATCAAATTACGGTGCATGTGCGATGAAAGCACCATCAAGATTCAAAGTGTCATTGATTAGTACGTGAGCTATGCGGAAACAATGCTATTACTCATACTGCCTGGCCTGCTACGCGCCGCAGAATGAAAACGTTCATTCACATCACCATTCTTAGATTAAGATAGATGATGATATTTTGTATCGCTACATTGACTACATCTGTTGGATTTCGTGATTTGCAGAGCTTATCTCATTGGGCCATACCGGGAGCCGAAGGTTGGCGAGCTGCCCGCTGTGTTCCCACCTCCCGTGACCGAGGAATGTGTGATAGTGTGAACAGCACACAGTGAACGGACACAAGTGTGTGAACAGCTCACGAAACTATTTATATCGGCGATAGCTCCATAATAATTTGTCGTGTAGTGAGTTCTCAGGGCTTCCTAAATTGTCTCACTGATTTGTTCACTAAAAGCAAGGTGATCCAGCTCCAAGCTATGCCCACCAAGTTCCATGCGCCCTATGCCAACAAATTTCCATGCGCCCTCTGCCCACCAATGTTCCATGCGCCCTATACCCACCAAGTTCCATGCGCCCTATGCCCACCAAGTTCCATGCGCCCTATGTCCACCAAGTTCCATGCCCCCTGTGCCCACCAAGTTCCATACGCCCTATGCTCACCAAGTTCCATGCGCCCTATGTCCACCAAGTTCCATGCCCCCTGTGCCCACCAAGTTCCATGCGCCCTATGCCCACCAAGTTCCATGCGCCCTATGTCCACCAAGTTCCATGCCCCCTGTGCCCACCAAGTTTCATGCCCCCTGTGTCCACCAAGATCTTGATCCAATATGGAATGATCGTTTACTGGCTTCCCTTCCCCAGGATTTAACAAGCGAAACAACCGGTTTGACGTGCGGAAATGTCCACGTTGTGCAGTTGTCCCTCTTAAATTCAAACTGCATGATAGACTTATGTGATGTTTAATGTATTTTTGAAGTAACGTTCCTATTTCCCGGATTAATGTCCGTTTTTTTTTGGCGACATTACCCCAAGCCCTAGTGAGTGAAGATCCTGAGGAGTGTATAGACTCAGCAATGTGCCTTGGAGTGACGGCACACGAAAGTTTGGAGTCACAAAATATTAGGTGTCTGGTTCCGTGACGATATACAAAGTGTTGGGATTTGTGGTAAACGATATGTTGTGAATTACTATAGACGAAGTGTTCGAGAATAATAATAGACCAAGTGTTGGGAGCTTAAATTATCCGAGATTGCTTTACAGTAAGTCTAAAGCGTGGTCATGTAAGTTTAAAGGTACGCACCATCAATTATATGTTGTGAACTATTGATTAGTAAATAAGTGGAGATAAGTCAGCTATCTGAAGCGTCTGTATTTAGATGCATATTGCGTTGGTCGCTTTGAGATTATAAAAAAAAGAAGTACGGGTAAACACTTTAAGGATGATATAATGGTCAAAATTCCGGTATTAACTAGAGTTACTGCACGGAAGAAAAGCTTTTGTACGGTCACGTGAATAGTTATATTTTACTCTTCTGCTTCCTTAGTATATATACATGTTTTATATACATACATATTGCTATACATGTTATCCTAGTATATGCATGTTGCTCGGCTCTATTTATTATTTTTTCATAATGCATATTTTCAGAAGACATAATCAAAGTAATATAATAACAACTATATATAGTGTCAGATTTATTTGTGTGCCACAGTGCCACCAAAAACGTTTATTAGTACAGATTCTTTGGGATTATTTCCCATTTGTACTCCTTGTCCTAGTCATTATTGCTGGTGGTCAAATGCATGCGTTCTTAATTACTTCGGCATATCGTTTCAAAATAGCTTTAGCAAACCTGTTGTATTTGAGCTCTGTTGTCTTTTGGCACAGTATTTAGCCTGGTTACGATTTTATTCCGGCGTCAGTGTTTGTTATTGAAAATGAAATCTAGTCTACTGCTTTCATTGATTTACCTTGTGGAAACTAGGGCTATTAAAGAACAATGACTGATACTGCGTTATTGTTGATTACCTTCATTCTGTTATTTTCTTTATTGCGTGCAAATATTTATTCTTTGCTACAGATGAAAAGACCACTTTGCTAGATCAAGTTAAGATTTATCGAGGCGGGTCATTGGCTGAACCGGACACGGATGTAACTTTTTTTATACGCCGACTGCTCAATATCCGCCAAGTTAAACAGATACACTGGTCCCATGGCTAGCGGCTCGCTTAAACATTGACCGCTGGCCGCGACATTGGCTGTCATAATGACCATTCAACGCATAGATGAAATATTGATGTTTAATTCTGTTACAGGAAATGAAAATGTAACGAAAAATCTGTTCGTAAGAATTAACCCCGAGACAAAACTGCCAGGATTCGAACCAATGACCGCGCCATTATAACAGAATCACGAACACAAGACGACAGTTGCAAGATTAGGAACGCGAAAGAAAACGCCGAGGCTGTAATAATGTATGGAACGCCAAGGCCGTAATAATGTATCGAACGCCGAGGCTGTAGTAATGTATGGAACGCCGAGGCTGTAATCATGTATGGAACGCCGAGGCTGTAATATTGTATACAACGCCAAATGTTAATAATTGCTTTGGGAGTTAATAAATCTGACAATCTGTCCAGTACATGTCTAAACGAGAATCCCAACATGGTCACAGAGAAGAAGAATGTGCTTTAGGAGCTTTATTTCATCAAAGTATTAGACTAAGTATGTATATCTGGCCTGTTATGATAAATTAAAATTCATTGCCCCAGAACACCATTTTCAAGGGTAATCGTGAAACTCAAACTGAAGACACATATTAATTGTGTTTTAAATGTAAGCCATGGAGGTAGTGATTATACGGACAATTCTAGTTTCTATATTGTGCTATTTGCGATATCAACCAGAGTTCCAATATACTTGCTCCTTAGGCAGCCTTTTGTAACTGGCGCATTTGTTTTGGCTGGGTCCATCTTAGATGTTAGAACCCACGACATGGGTTAGGGTAGGCGTGACTCTTGTTGAAACTGGTCCGCCCTAACATGGAAGGACGTTTTTATGTGGGTACGGTCGTTACTTTATATTCCATGGCGAACCTTTGTCTCCGTATACCTCACGCATTACTCGTTTAAGATTTACAACAATAATCCATTTCCTGGGCTCTAACATATAAACGAAAGATCCTAGGTACCTTTACAGTCAAAATGAACGACACAGGACTAGAGTGAATAGAAAACATCTTGCATAAATGCACATACAGACGTAAAGACGAGTCTACGTGACCCCAAGAGACTAACACCCAAACGGAGCCAATAAACACCTGGTAACAATTTCGGCAACAGCAACGCGGCTTCAAGAGCACCATCAGTACAATGATTCTGGTTAGCTGTCTCTTATCGCAGATGAAAATTTCAGTATTTCACAGGGCGACAGCAACCCCAAATATAATGGGAGTACAAAAAATTATTTCTGGGGAACAGATATAAATAACAGAACCAATGATAACATCTGCAATCCGTCAGCCACACAATCACAGTTAACCTCTCGTGGTTACGCTTCATTTCTTTAGACTCTCTATATTCGCTGACTATCTATAAAACAGCGCTTCATCCACATAAGCAAAATAGTCAGCAGTCTCTTCTAGAATCATATATCATAATACGGGACTATCCAAAAGGGATGTATACTTTTAACACATTATGATATGTCAAAGCCAATGGAATGAGGATTTGCTTTCAGCTACTCTCACCTGCGGCTGAAATATTTTCAGTCGTCATCTCGACCAGGGGTAATTAGGCAAATGGGGACAAGGATTCCAAAAGAGCTGAAGCATTATATAAAAATCTCGACTCAAAGAAAGTAGAGTATTATATAAGCTAGACTAAAGGCAAGTGCGGTGTAATGTATGTAATATAGGCGAGAATCAAGCACAGTATAATATGACAGACTTGAAGACTTAAAAATATTTACGCGAGGCAATCAGTGTTATATAATCTAGACGCGAGTCAAACACATAACAGTTCAAGGTTGGGCAAGTATCTGATCAATGTCGCTAGATATCAACACCCATATGCAAGGTTACGTCTTACGCATGTGATACTTTGCATTCCACGGTGAAAAGCTAATATCATGCACAAGAAACCACTCGCTATTTGGCACGGTTTCAGAGCTGTAGTTCATCAAAAGGACACTATTATTAATAGGTATATAAAACAAAAAAGACAAATAAAATAGACCGTAATAGTCAGCATTATGTATATATATATATACATAGAAAAACTTAACAAAATAGACCAATGTCAGCAAGTCAATTTAATGTATCTATATAACCAACGTCAAATATGAACAGACCCTGATTAAAAATCTCATGAATGACTAGATATACAATATAGGTTTGATTAATTACTATAAAAGCATGAAGGTATAGTCATAAAAAAAATCCCGAAAAGTGAACACAAATAACATCTTGTTTGCACTTCAAGGACATATTATGCCAGTTCATTTGACCACAGCGACCAAGGGAGGGTACCAGCTCACGAACAGCTGGACACCCACGTTTCCTGAATAGTATAGGCATGAAAGTACATACAAGAGTATCAACAAGATTGGGCCCAGTTATCTTTATGACATGTATAACGTGAAAGAAAGCAATTACATTTTTAAAAATGGGCAAAATATATGTATGCCACGCGTTAAGACAACAGCTTATGGCCATAATTCATTGAAGTATCAAGGTAGCAAGCTATGGAACATGCTCAACAAGCGGTCTCACTTGATAGCGAAAAGACAGTATCTTGCGAAAAGACGAAATTAGGTGGCTAGTAAATCCTCATCCTAAGAATGTTACAAGTTTCTCTCAACTTTTTCAAGGCAAAAGGCGATGGGCTGCTTCTATGTTTAACATGCAATGTTACATACATGTTTGAGTTACGAGGTCCTTTCGCGAAAAGACGATTACGCGACATTTTAATCGGCGTCAATGGAACATGTATCGCCTTAAAGCTTTCTTTTGAATTTATCAAGCTTGGCTTGCCCTTCTGCTGTGACTAGTGCTTTAAGTGTCTTTTCGCGGCCTGGACTTTATATCATGTCTTGGCTATAGGCAGGCTTTAATGCTTCAAGTGTTTTTTCGCAGCGATACACGTCCCATCTACGCCGATTAAATTTTCGCGTAATCGTCTTTTCGGCGAAGGATCTAATAACGAAAACATGTATGTAACATCATAAGTCGCGACAAGTTACGCCATCTAGGGAGGCAACGGGCAAGTGTCTATCCAACATGGCGGCAGCCAGACTGACGCTGCACAGGGTCCGCGTAGTTATTAGTGGAGCAGATAAGGGTGTGTTTTTAGCGGAATCGTTCACATTTTGACGGTTGATACACCCGGTGAAGATATTTTTTCATTGTTATGAGCAGTAAAGACATTTGAAACCAAATCAGCCTGATCAGTAGGCCTAGCTTCAAATCGGGATTTATTGACAGTTAAGCTGTTTTTTCGCTTTAAAGTCAGACCCTCAACAAGAAAAGTTAGCCGAATGTGCCAAGGCACTTAAAACAACGCTGTCAACCTCGGATGTGTTCATGTGTCACTGTAATTCGTGCACACTATATGTAACATAGCTAATGGGTAAGGTACGTTTTATGAGATGCAAAGGTTGTTATATTTTCATTGTCATATATCTCATCCGCTCATGTCATTTTATCATTGTCGGTCAATAGCACGTGTGCTAATGTTTATTGTTGACTTTTACATACCGGCGTTAAATAACACTTTATCTTATCTTATCTTAAAGTACACTTATGAACAATTCAGGAAATGGAAACACAGATCACATCAGCGGGTGTTCCCTTAAATGACACATTATGATAGTCTATACTACCACAGCTACTACGGGAGGGCAAATTAAAGCTCATACACAGCTGAACACAACTGCGTGACGACCGGTTTTCGAAGAGCACGTGGCCCCACCTCGTGGATTTCTTTATCACCGATATATTGCTTCATGCTGCACTTACATATACGGTTTAACATTTGTGTATCAACGACAATGTTCATGTTACTCGCAATCGTTTCGCTTCAGTAGTAAATCACCCAAGCACTTAACTGTTACATGTTGCCCGGTTTACGAACAAGTTTAAAATGACAAAGCAATGAGTCGTGTCGCATTTTGTCCATAAAATTGTCAATTGTTTTTAGGAAACCGGACGCTGTCCATTTTGTCAGCCATATATAGACATCCTTTGAAGTTCAGGCGCCTGTCAGGACGTCAGTTTTAAGAAAAGTCAGAAAAAAGTCGACTACGGTCTCCGGGATGGGTCTACGGCCCTCTCGCGGAACCACAAGGCCTAAATATGACAAAATTAAATACTTTGTGAGTACAAGGCGAGAGTTTTCACGCGATCGGGGTGGGGGCTCTATCACGTAAGCTACATAAACATACTCCTAACTTGATCACATGTGTAGCAATTTGTTGTCAGGTATAAGCCTATGCCAAGTGGTTATAACATTAACTACGAAATTTAGTCGTATATATTCTAAAAGCGGAAGAGCTAAATTCCTTGAAAATGGAAAATAAAACTCCTGACAACAGTCGAAAAACTGCACCAGACCGTGACTGGAAACTCTATCCACTGCACCATTGCGCGACGCTTGCTTGAGAGTCGTCCGTTTACATGATCATGTATAGCCTACATCTTATAGATGTACTTAATTTAATATTCATGCTGTAATCAGAACTAAAGACATTCATTAATACACGGGTTTACACTTCCGCGGCTATTTTGACCTACTTTTAGACGGCGAGTCAACAAGAGCACGTGTGCCATTGACCGTCAGCTTGAAGTGAGTGCGTTTCGAAGTGTTTCTGCATGTTTTCTTGGCGTTTAAAATGTTTTGCCAATAGTTTCAGAACAGATATACAGCCATCTATCTAGTTTTAAGCTTTTATTTGGAGTTGAAGGCCGTGTTAGCCTCAGGAGACCCACTCAGGAAACGGTCTCGCGAAGCCACCCAGCAAACAGGACTGTAAGCGCCCGGTATTGGCCCAGTACACACCGCCAGTATCGAATTTTATTGGCCCATTACCGGCACACAGTACTGGCCCGGTACCATTTTGCACACTGGCGTTGTAATGGGCCAGTAATGTGTGCCGGTGGTGGCCCAGTATTGACCCTGTACAAGAGCGTCATTGGCCTGGTACAATATGCGGCATTGGCCCGGTACATACCCCCCCCCCACGCCTTTAACGGAAGTAAGTCTAATATCAGTAAAAGTATTAACTACTTATATGTGATCAATATCAAATTAGGACATAACATTAAGACGTTCACCATCTCGGAAATTAAGTCACTCATGATTAATCACACCGCCTGCAATTTAAGATGAATGGCACTGACATAGTTGAAGTACATCATTTGAACGATAATATCGCATATTTATGCACAACATAGGCCCCTAATGCAACGTTGACGTTTACTTCAGTTGTTTGTCATTTACTTCTTTTTCTAAGTTTATCTCGTTCAATTTCCATTCGTTGTGTTTTATTTGTGTGTGTCTTATATGTACTTTGAACCACGAGTTCTAATAAAGATATATATATATTAGGTGACATGTATTTACCATGGTGGACAGAAAGCGATGTGATGATTATGTATATACATATATATATGTATATACATAATATACATATATACATATATATATGTATACAGAGAAATTATATATATATACATATGTAGGTCAATATATTTTATGGTAACATTGTGTATAAAGCTGGGAATAGAATCTCAACTTGGGCTTTAGTGGGTAGACAGGCGCTGTACAATATGCTTATTTCAGACAGTTGTCAAACGGATCATGCGAAGCAAGAACCAAGACGTACTTCAATAATAAATTCTGTTTAAAATGTTTTACACAGTATTAGTTTGTCTTTATTCATGCTTGTTGATTGGTTTTGTTGACGTTTCCATACAACTGTTGTACATACACAACTATTGCTGGTTGTTCTGCTGAGCAGCGTCACGCTAAGAGTTGTCGGGTCAGCTGAGGACTTGAATGGAATAAAACTATTTGCTTTAAGACCGCGTTTGGGGTTCGGTTGATATCTATGAAACATGTAGACGTAATTCTTCAAAAGCTATCCTTATTATCCCCTTAAAGTACATCAAAATCCGTTCAAATCGATACAAGAGACATTCAGAGCACCCAATGATAAGTAAATCGGTTAGTAGTATAATCACAGAGATGTTTTACATTCCTCCGTCATTACGTCCATATTACATATCGATGGCAAGAAACTTTAGATGTCCTTGCTATGATGGCTATAATGATGAGCTATGTCCGTGAGGGTTATGATATTGCTATGAAGTCTTGCTCTGTAGGCAGAGCCACGTCTGTGGTCCCGTCACTGGCGGTCGCGGTGACCCGTCATCATACGGAATATGCCACCCGAAAAGCGTCCTCTGTACGTTGGTTTGATGCCTGTCTGGCCACTGGAAAGCAAACGAAATGTTGCTGTTATAGGCCAAATTGAGCCAACGAACCTCCCAAACGATGAAGGAGAAATGGATGGAACATGCCCCAGATTAGGTTCTCAGACCAGGATTCGAACCCAGGACCTATTGGTCGAAGTCTAGTGCCCTAACCGTTACATCAAGTAGGCCCCCGGACCTCTATATCACCGGTCTAGTGCGCTAACCACTACACCGGAGAGGCCCTCGTCTGGCCACTGGAAGACAGTAATAAAAGGTACTGGCGGTTCCGATAAGTCTCACCACAAACTTGAGATAACTCTCGCCGCGTTTGTTCGTGAAGCAGCCCACGAGGCTGACTTGGTGACTGCGCTGCCAATGGCGGAACTTCCGCTTCCGTTCAGAGCCCATCAAGAAACTGTGATCTCGCAGGAAATCTCGCGTGACCAGGAGAGTTCTGGGTCCGCTGGCCAACGTAGCGTGTAAGATGAAGGTGTCATCGGCTGATCTGTGCGCAAAGACATAGACCGCCTTCAATATCACTATTCACAAGTATGCTTACAATATGTTACAATAAAAGAACTGTGATTCACATTTTCCTTACATTTAAAAAATGTAATCACCATGGCCGCAAACTATATTAATATATTCGCGGGTGGTCTGCAACTTTGAAGACGCAAGAGATGAGTATTTGTCTTTTAAACAGTTAACTAAATTGATACTTAGCAACTTTCATGCCGCTTCCAGCCGCCCATCAGCCCATGGTCATACCAAATAGTCCACTTTACAAGCCCTTTACAAGGTTCGTCTTCTTGAGGCATTTTCACAATCAGCTTGTCATGCAATAATATAGTACTTAAAGCGAGTTAACATGGTAGGGAATAGCAGGGAAGCAATATGAGATGATAAACATGAGTTGATCAAATGCTGGAATAGAACTGTTGATTTTGCTCTAGGGACCAAAATCAGCTTATTACGACAGATCTGGCATTAATTCCGTCAAACTTGGAGCGCACACACGTGTTTTTTCTTCCTCAGCTCGTAAAATTTGACAACACCTACATATTTTCCGCAAACCAGCAATTGGCCAGTCGTTGTATCTGTTCCATTTCTTTCGGGGCCCACGCCAGCATGTGTTTCCGTCCCAACATGGCCACTTTCATGTTTTTCTTCACGGCGAAGTGTTCCACCACCTGCAACACCTGCAAGAGTAAGTCTGTCAGCCATAAGATGTGAAACAGAACGGTTTCAAGTTTTAGGATTACAGCAAAAAAAAACCTTATAGCCATTTCGATATTGATTGAGACGTTATCAATCATTGAAGTCGTGTAATATAATCGACCGGGACACCGCTAGCCTCACATAACCTCTCGATATACCTACATTATTGTGGATCTCCACGAACTGCTATAGCGAGTCACTCATGCATCTTTTTTGTAACAAAAGTTGCCACGTAAGATTCCAGTAAAATACACTAAAAACTACTTCGATATTCACATTCAGCCGGGGGCTGGTTGTATATTCAGGAACTTTAATCAATTCTAGTCATATCGCGTCAATGGGAGAAGGAAGGGAAGAGCGGAGCCATGTCCCCAGGTACTCTTTGCGAAAAAAGACCTGGGATTTTTATCCTGCGACCACACAGACATGGCCACAGCGGGACTCGAACCGCCGATCCACGCGACGTTAGACTCTCAGATGGCCAGAGCGCTCAATGCGACCGCTCTAACCCACTACGCTATCGGGCCGGCCATTTAAGCTGGGGGTATTTATAGGATAAATACTAAAATAGAAGCAAGGTTATGTTTGATTGGCCAGAACATTCATGACGACAGTGAAGCTGAGGCAGACTTACAAGCTTGGCTCTCTGTTGGTTGGACACCTTCTTGGATTTGACGGTGCTGTAAGCCACGTTCAACCCGTCGATAACCACGTCAAACGGCGTGTATGTCTCAATGAACAGTCTGAATTCGTTTACTTCTTCCGGAGATGTACGTAAAAACACATTCTTGTTCGCCAGAGAGTTCTTAAGGAAAACTTCTTGAATGTCGTTAAACTCGGCGTCGCTCAGTCGGAGTGGTTCAAACGGCTGCCCGCATGCCACACAGCTCCCCCTGCAGCATACAGTTTGATCAAACACCAGTAAAGAACTCTGTCAGGTATACAAGCTGAAAAATATCATGATGCTATACATACAGAGTTAACTTGGATCTGTTGAAGTCAGCTATATACATTAGGAAAGTTCTATCTATTGTGAGTGAAGAAATAACATAATGCTTGATATAGGCATTCATTTGGGGCACTAAGGATTGGCGAAAGTCGTCGTTTAAGAGTCTATAACATTTCCATGTTTTATAGTTACCTTTCTTGCAACATGATCTTACTACCGCTCCAGCTGGACTCCTCCTTACTGAAATATGGCAGATTACGTGATTTATACAGTAAACACGTTGGTTGGTTGGTGTAACATTAGTCTCACGCTATGGAGCATTATATCCCGAGAGCCAAATAGTCATCCCGAATATAAGTGTCTCCACAGAACAAATAGATCTATCTACACAACATATACGAACCGCGATCTTAAAACGCCGGTACATTATGCGAAAGTAATGTTTTACCAGGCAAGATGGCTTAAACCAGTCAAAGCAATAGCCTCATCGTATCTTTGTTTTATGATTTTCTATCCGTGGATAAATGAAGATACACACCTTTCAAACCAGCGCTTCAGTTTATCTACCGTGTCCTCCGAGACAATCCAGTCAAACTGCCTCACTGCACTCAGCAGCCTATTCATGATTCCGTCATCGGCGTCGTCGGAGTCGAGGAATCCATCGAAGGCTACGTCGGTGGGCGCCAAGTCGTCTTCATACATGTCGGCCATGACCTTGAAGGCGAGGTCGAACTGCCCGTGGCTGGCCGCGCCCGCCATGGTGGCGCTGTAGTGCCCGGCTGTGGGCTGGGCCGTGAACCGGATCATGTCCAGGAGCTGGAAGCAATCGCGCCACAGGGACGTCCGGTAGAGCGCCCTTATAATCCGCCCGCACGTGGTCGCGTCCAGGATCTCGTAGTCGGCTCGGATCTCCCTGTAGAGGTCGCGCACCGGTCCCTCTTCCCCTCTGGCTATACTGGCCACTGGGTGCTGGTGGACGTACAGCTGGATAAGACTGGCCTTAGCGTGCAGTACCGTGGAGTGTTCTGGCTGCCTGTCGACAATGAAGTCGTACAGCGACTGCCCTAGCTCCAGCAAGCCTTCCTTGCGCTCCAGGGCACTGATCTTGGCCAGAAACCGACCTGGCCAATGATGCTCAAGCGACGATTGGCCAACAAACATTGAATTGTATCCCTCCCATTCCGCTGCGCTGAGACGGCCTAAAGGACCTTTCTTCATCATGTCCATATATAAATCATTTAAGCCATACCGAGGACTTCTCTTCATATAGCCATCCTCAACACCTGCCTCTTCTGGGAAGTCTTCTTTCAGGTCCTTATGCAAAGGATTGCTTGCACTGTGTTCTCCATCAGATTTCACGAAAAGTGATGACATTCTGAGTAGAGAATTAGAGGTTTTCTCTTTTTTGCTACCACTTGACTTGCCATTAAAGACTGCTGCTTTGTTGGTTGAAGTTGACAAGCCATCATTACTATTGGCAAGAGAAGAATTCCTTTGAAACTGATGTGCTTTCTTCTGCTGCTTTGCATAGTTCGATTTGTTGTTAGGCACAAAGCTCTCAACATTCGTTGATTTATAGACGACTGGTGTAATCTGGGAGGCACAGAAAGCAATGTCTTCTCTCAAGATATTCATCCAGAAGGTTGGGTACTTAAGCAAATAACAGCGACTTCGGTGCAACATCATGGTAGCTGCCATGTTTGCAGCTGTGTCAATAACAGTAATACCTAAAATGAAGGAACAGAGATAATAATTTGTACTGATCATTTTCAGGAAAGGCATATATAGGCATCATTAATTGTGGGGCAGAGAATTTAGGGGAAAAGGAGGGGGGGGGGAGGGGGTTACAGCGATGTGGTAGGGTATATGTGTTAAGCCTAACCTGTAGTGGCTGACAGTTTTTATTTGTCATTCACTGTTGTCACAACAAGGGGCAACGGTGTAAATTACAGACGTTTTATATGTTATGTCATAGTGGCCGGAAATGTAGCGGAGGTACCGAATTGTCTGGATTGGTGGAAAAAGCTTTAATATAAGTTTCAGTGCTCACAGGATTAAATCCTGTGAGCAGGTCACTGTAGCTACTGTTGCAACTGGTACCATATCAGAGGGTAACAATGTTACATCTATGGAACTAATTTATGTCAGTTTTGGCATAACAATGAAACAAACCTAAGCGATAAGAAACAGCCAGAATTGGTGGGGGGTTGTAAAGTCAGACCGATACATTTAATAAAAGTCTTCACATGCCTTTACCTTGTAGTGTAATTTTCAACATATCTGAGCGCATGTGGTTATAACTTTGCTACCACCACTGGCGTTTTGACCCTACACAAGCTCTGACGTTTTGTATTATCTGATTATCGCCCATAAGGCATAACCCATAATATTCATGCTGTAATATGGGCGATAATACAAGGTTGACGCTGAAATAAAGAACTCGCCTAGGTGTAAAGCGTTGATTTAACATTAACAGTCTATTAAACATAAGAATTGCCCATTCTACAGCACACGGTAGGCTTATGCAAAAGAAACCGAGACGATATTCTTCGTATTAACGTCAGTATTATCCGCTTTCGACAACCAAAACAAACCACATTTAAGACGATCTTGCTGCAGAACGAATCTGGTCACCCTTTACAGTCATGTCGAGCACGCTATCTATGGCCACCCTGGCCCCAGTTCTGTGGCTGTAAGACGGGCAAAAATCTGACTGGGCCCTTTCAGATTTTTGCCCGTCCTACAGCCACAGAACTGCGGCTATGGCCACCCCATTTAACTTTAAATCATGTTGGGTATGTAAACACATGCATGAAAATAGAAATCAGTCACAGTGAAGGAACTGGAGCCCATGGATGTTGATAAGATGTAATAACGACAACGAAAATAAAAGCAACGGGAATGCATATTATTGACATTCATTATCATATTATTGACATTGGCATTTATGTTCGTCCTCCAGTAAAAGCCTGACTGGACCACATCCCCCGGAGGGGGGTTAGCATCTCGATTTTAAGAAGTGGTCCATGTCGCATGTCGATTTTAGGAAGTGGTCCATGTCGTAAGGCAGCCATAATATCGCGTTGTCGATTTAAAAAATCGACGTGTTGGCGTGCCGAAAACGAAAGCGCCAGTATTAAATAAAATGTTGGTGTATTTGGTCACTATTGTGTACATGAAGGCTACTGGGCCCTAAGTCATGCAATGATATAAGGTTTGATTATGCACCTGCAGCCATATTGGGCTTGACTACACTGGTGACATGTCTAATAGAATATTCTCTTGCAGCCCCCAAGAGCCGAGAGTCAGTCAGCCCGGCGATCGGTCGGGGCAGCTGGTGTCTCCGAATTTAGGGAAGAAGCCGGGGTCGGATTACCAAACATGCCCCAGATTACAATACTAGCTTAGGACGCCTGTAACGGGAAATGGTGTGATCCTCGTCATTACTTCGCTTCTGTGGGTGGCCCTAGCGACAGCGACACTAGTCTTAGCGTGGGTCATCTAACGTGATGAGTTATATGAATGTATTTCTTATGATCGAATTATTATCTGATTGAATAAACGCTATTGAATTGTACCAATTGTGACTTGATTTGATGCACACCCAATTAATTTTGACTGGATTTGATAGATACCCAATTAATTTTGACTTGATTTGGAATACAAATTCAATTTTAACTTGCTTTGATACATCGTGTATACAATGTCAACTTTTCACTTCGCTGAAATGTTAGTGGTGGATCCAGCAATTTACAAGGGGGGGGGGGCACCATTTATTTAAGTACTATCCAGGCGCGGATCCCGTGAGACACTTGCGACCGGGGGAGGGGGTGTTGTTAAGTTACTATATATATCCTGGGGGGCACTATCCCCCTGTGACCACCCCCCCCCCCCCGCATTCGCCATGGAGCATGCTGCGGTTAATAGGCAATGTAAGTTTTCTTTACTTTGTTTAAACAGTTGGTGCCCAAATAGTAGAAGGAAATACTTTTTCCACCTGTTTTCGCACATGCAATTCTGGGAGTGAAGAAAGTGACGTCAAAGGGGAATACAAACGCATGTGTTTTTACATTGAGACTCAGATTCTCTCTGCTTGAACTTAACGAAAAGCACTCAACCATGAGAACAATATACGCCCTCCCCCCTCCCCAACAAATGCCTACACAACGCACCAAAGCTCGCCTGTCAATCTTGTGACATCATTGGGGAACTTCTACATAAGGCTTAGATGCAATGCTCACAGAATTGAACCCGCCGGACCTCACTTTTGCTACTTTGACGAACGCGTTTATAGTGATATCATGGAATAAAAAAGGTACACTCCCATTAAAACTTATTCTTATTTGGTTGTCTTCCCAAAATAAAGTTAAGGCACGAACACTTTAAGTTCATTATTCAGACTGCGTCAATATATTAAGCTGCCGATACCAGTTCAGTCGCATTGAGTTTAGGGTTTCAGTTCTTGTATACCGGCCTGAAAGTTGGTTTCACTAAAATAAGCCCCTTTCGAATCTAGAAGATGGTATTCTGTCGTGGTTCTCAGTGTAAAGCAGCGAACACACATTTTCTGAAATCGTATGATTTGTACTAAGTTCTAAGTGCCTCTCCATACCCAGTTTCCATGTTCTACGCTGGGTTAATTAAAAACCTGGGGTACAAAGTCCAGCAAGGCCAGCAAAGCCCTCTGGATAACCTCACTTCTGTAATGTAATTAATCGTCCGCCTTTTTCTCCGCCTGCGTCAAATTCGGTCCCGGACCGAAGTCGACGCAGCCGGAGATGGACGTGAACTCGTGTGTTCGCTCCATTGAATAATAGTGGATCCCTTTAAAACGGACGACGCACGACGGACGACGCACGACGCTTGCGGACGTGGCGACGGATGCAAAAAAACGGACCGTGTGTTTGCTGGCGCTGGCGCTGTGACTGCATAATAGTATCGTCCAGAGCTGCAGAATTGGCATCTCATTAAGATTTGCACGACGGACGTAAGCCGAAGATCACTTCTTGATATCGGCGTCATGTACATGTAATATTAAAGCAGCTTAAGTACATCTTTTGTTCACCAATATTAAAGTTGCATGTGGAGTTGTTTCGCTGTTTCTGAATGCCAAATTTGCGTATAAGAACACAAACCTAAGGCCTTAAGGTTCATAACAGACAATAAACACCTACCATATCGCTCACCAATTATCTGCCAATGAGCAAAACAGTTTAAATCCATGAATTGTCCGCCACAAAAATGAAAACTTGTGCTGATTTGAAACGTCATAAACGTGTGTACACAAGTCGTTTACCGGTGCCACCGACAGGGGGCCCAAGCGTTAAATTATATGAGACAATAGAAGCGTCCGGAGCGCCACTTTTTCTTTGGCGGTGGCCGTTGACACTGCTTGTGGTCAAAGGTAACATTTCCTGTTTATGTTTATTTTGGTACAGCCGTTGCAACGGTCAGCTCCACATGTAACTATAAGTATGATGTTAATCTATTTATAACCATTTTATTTATTTGATACATTAAGTATCTTCTTTGTGTTCATTTGCTGAGAAATATATGCGTTATTGTGCAGGGGCGGACATGCCTATCAGTAGTAGTCTAAGAATGTACGAAGAGCGTAGGGGAGGAGGGGGGGGGTGCTTCCTGAATACTTGCTTTTGGGGGGGGGAACATTCTTTCTCAATAAGAGTCATACATTTGAAGAAAAAAACCGTCGTTAACAGTCCCTTGCTTCATGCAGGGCAACCTCCAGGGCCCTTGGATCCTCAACTGGTTTACAAAATGTCACTTTGCTATGTATTTCGTCGGAGAACTAGACTTGTACAGTGTATGCTCAAGTTCCCACTTGAACCCCCCTACCCCCCCCCCCCCCTCCCCCCCGCCCCACCCCCTAGATCCGCCCCTGTCGTGTATGATGACAACAGGCAAAATACGTCATGGCGCTATCAATTTTAGAGAGTGAGTGGACAAGAAAGCCAAACTTCCCCAAGCAATATTAACATACGCCCGTCTAGCCCAAACGTATTCTTTAGCAACATGCCTTTACAATTATAGTACTCTATATGTCCATATGTCCCGGGGGGGGGGGGGTACTTAATACATTGGTGTGGGCGGGGGGGGGGTCCGCTGTAAAGAACCCCTTTTTCACCGCCAAATCCGGCGTTTTACAGCCAAAATCCCCTCGGAAGGGATATTTTTCGCGGCAACCCGCTCTATGAAGGCACATCCCCTCCCCCCACCGGTCGCATCGCAAGTTTTAAAATATCCAGGGGTATCTTTTTCATCATAAATGTCCGCTCAGTAGGAGCATCTTTTTCATCGCAAATGTCCGCTCCCCCAGGCATCAAGGGGCACCCGCGGACCCCCCCCCCCCCCCCCTACCAGATTCGTATGACAGTACGTACCCCCCCCCCCCCCCCCCACCCCGGGGCCAAGGCTTAGCTAGGCCACCCCTCATTTCGTCTTCGTAGCTCGAACTCTACCCGGATCGCGGACGATCCGACGGTGTCTGTGCCGAAAGGTTCGAAGCAATCACGCATAACAAAATCGGAAGGCAAGTAACGTTTTTCAGATTATTTCTAATTGCTGTAATGCACTTTTGTTAATTTTGTTGCATGTATGTTATCCTTTGCAACTAAAGACGAGCAGGGCTGAACTTCAAATGTGATGTGAAAAGTGCCGGTGACGTCAAAAGTGTCGTTGTAATGTGGGTAATTATGAATGGATTTTTCTCACAGAGATATGCAATAAAAACATAACTATCCACTCTGTTTTGCCACGAGACACAGATATCATTCACTGTGACGTCATCATACGTCGAATCGAAGATACAGATGGTGAGAGTGTAACCCTATTCTGCGGCGGGGTGCAGGTAGTGCAAGGGGTATTTCCGGTACTCGGGGATGGGCTTTTCATTTCACTGTGAACTGGGATTGAGGAAAATAATTCATCGCTTACTGGGAATGGGGCCCTAGCCGACCCTCGTGATTGGGAATTTTTACATGAAATAACCGTGCATCACAAAACTTTCTATCTGATCCGACCTGATCTAACCGGGATATAATATTTTGATGGAGGCTTCTTTTAGCATTTTGGAAAATGGACCAGGGGGTGATCTGGAAAGACACATGTATTTTTCGAGATCTGGGAGGTTTCCCGTGACCTCCCTATTTGAGCCAGTGCGGAATCCCCCCCCCACCTCCCACAACACACGTACTCTTTGAATTCGCTGATGACAATCACTCTTCCGGGCTCGTCTTCCTGATTCGCAGTGCAAAAAAGGAGCATTCTGCATGGGCACTCTTCACGATTAGACATCGTGCTACAGGTACATTTCGTTTCAGGTCATCTTTATTATTACTAAACAAAAATGTAAATTAAAGGAGCATTTTTTCGCAGGACAAATTTACCTACATGTTGTGTATATGGCCAGCTTATAAAGAGTCTTTTATGTTCGTTCATATTGCCTTGTACGTGAAACATATGCGGCTCTGGGCTGACAGTTTGTTCCTTTTAGTGTTAATACTTCAACACCCCCTGGGCAAAGTATTTGTCTTTTTGATTTTCCAGAGTATGTGCCTTCAGATAGATCTGCTGAGACGAATACCGCATTACGAAAATAATTCAAATTGTGTACGTGAATATACCCCGGTACGATATATAGACCAGCGTTCCACCCATTCCTTTATCATTGTTCTAGCGCATTACTAATCTTCGCACAAACACGTATGATTTTTGTTCTCGAAAATATGGGACATCAATGTTAAGTCTCAGCAATCAAAGTGATCAATAACAATGACACTTGGCACAAAGCGGCCCTTGCGAAATGACGCCACGGTGAAGTCAGATGAAGTCAATTGCACTGCGCCTGAAGTGCGGTTTCCTATGTTAAAATAGTCAATGCTTTATAATTGGGGGTGGCATACATTCTAGGGTCAGGAAAACGGCCAAATCCATTGGCATCAAATATTCCGGACGTTTTAGCAGAACTGGTCTTCACAAATTACACATATAGGCTTATAATATACCAGGCCATATATATGAATAGAACTGGTATTGTAGACTTTGGTAACCGACAATGGACATATTAGAGAACACCAAAATATTCAATATCGCCTTGAGAATCGTGTTTGGTGTCACAACGAGCTTTGATTTCATTGATTGGCAACGGGACATGCGTCACGTAGCGCCCAAAAAGTCAGCGCAATTGACTAAACGTTGACCGGATCGTTAACAAAACGTCTAATTGAAGCTCTACTCATTTTTACGAAATGATTAGTTTCACTTTGTCAAAGCAGCACAAAATCCCAGCTGAACTTCCGTCAGTAAAATCCTAACCCCGCCGCCTTCCTGTTATGGGCATATTTCATGTTCAGCCTATATCATGGGAACATCTAGTATACGCTGCAACACAATCACTTTTTCACAGAACATTTATTATTTATTCATAAGGTATGTACACTGCCAAATATTCCTCTATGTTGAAGGAATGTAAACTCGCTCAGTCACCACTTCATCCTGGGTCGGACAGTCCACAGACTGCCGTACAGGCGGATACACACAGCCACTCATCCATCTGATAGGCGACAGGCACTCAGGGTCTTTATTATAATATTAAATCTAGCGTGTTAAGTTTGTGCTATTTCGATTCTTTCGATGCCATATGTCGCATCAGTTGATTGGTCAGTTTGTCCAGCTTCCTCACATCCTGGGCATGTTCCGTCTTGTAGAGATAACACTGAAATGAAACAACCAAAGTCATTCAAATAGCTTCAATTTATTCCCCAATCAGCAAATGTTGCAGGTGTGAGTAGGTTCACAAATACGACCCCGATAAATGCATGCGTACACCTTGTCCATTCAATAACATCGCTCTCTGTATCAATTTGGTAACTGAATACAAAATACTTAGTCCATATCTTATCTTGGATTAATAGTCTTTTGATGAAGTTCTTGACATTTGAGGTGACCTTATTTTGTGACAGTGATATATGTGGACAACACAATGTTAATACTGAATTTTCATCATGCTGAAAATAAACAATCTTACCGCTTGATCATCTGTAGCCTTTATTGTTAATATTCCTGCATGGTGTTTGTACTTGACTGTAAACCGGAACTAAAAATTAAAAACAGAGGCTGTTAATAGTAAAGCAGCTCATCTTGATTAAGCTCCCTGTTATGACAAATCACTTAACCTGAATGGAAAGCCTTCATGAATTATTATCTACTTTACTTAACTTTAAAAGCCAAAGTTGAGGTTGATTATCAAAGTCTAAAGTCCTATCCTAAGCAGGGCCATCTAGATAGCTCAGTGGGCTAGAATGCTCGCATTGAGTACTCTGGTCACCTGACTAACAGCATGTGGATCAGTGAATCGCACCCTGCTGAGGCAATGTCTGTGTGGTTGCATCAAGCTCTGCACCCTCCCAGATATCTGATATGAGTTATAAACACTTGCATACTTACTGTCCCTACACAGTGCTTACTTGTCCAGTTTTATAATTGTTAGAATATACTGGGAACAAAATTGTGAAAAGTCAAATGAGATTTCACTTGATAGCCTTGGGATATTTGCTCCAGAATAGGTCTCCAGAGACACCCCCAAATTTTATCACAAATTTGTCAAATCAAAAAGCACAATAAATTTGTTCCATCACTAGATCTACACGAATTGACCAGGCTGTATGTAACCAAGTCAATACTGCCATATAATATTTGTTGCAGCACATAGCCTATGGTTCTCAGCTAAGCCATACCCATCCCTGATACATAGCTCTCATATGCACTGATACCTGACCCACGTCACGTATATCTCTCACTGTTATATCTCTCCGCATCGGGGGCAATCCTGCATACCATACCGGTGTATCCTGCTGAAGACTGAAATGTCCCCCCCCACGCTGAGTAATTCTATAGATGTAACTTGTCCGCTCCGATATGGATCCAGTCGCAGATCTACTATTGGCTGTAGCCCCAGCGGCTTCCTCGCAGGACTACATGCAGAGATGCCCCCCTTATATACAATACATGATATTGAGATCCTCTCTGCTCCATGTGTTCGTACGGTGCCATTATGATAGTTACCCGTGAAAGAAAGGGGGAGGGGCGGAAGGAGGGGTCCAGGCATTAGCAGCATTAGCAGAATGCAATTAAAAGGCAGTGCCTTTTGTCTGCCTTTTGTCTATGGCAAGCGAGATGCCCCCTGTCGTTGTTCTGGGCCAGGAGCATGCTCCTGGAACCAAGACAGGCATGATTAGCCATCCCGTCCTGCAGCTCGCCGACTATAGATCTAGAGACTATCTGCATTACTGTTACTAGAAGTCATCCTAATAAATAGTGTTGTATCTCCACATCATCTCTTTGGTTTACTTCAAAGTTAAGCTGCTTAACACTTAACACCATCTCGACCAGCGACCCCCTCAATCGAATGTTAAACCGCTTAACTGAAACCACTCGAGTAACACTCTGTCTTAACTTAAGTCTTAATAGCTCGACCTAGCCCCCACACAGACACCCCCACCACCACCCTTCCCCTGCGGCCAACCCAATCGGCGGCCACAGCACACTACACCGTTCCGTATTGGGGGCATTTCGGCATGGCCATCGGACACCGGGTGCATTTCTTTGGGCCAGGTTTGGTATCCCGCCTCGGGCCCGCAACACGTGACAGGGAACTTCTGAGTGTGCCGATAGGGATATGCCCATTCCAATGAAATGCACACACCGTTCGCATCCGGTGCTACCGGGATACACCCGGGTTACCAAAGAAATGCGTCCACTGGCACTGGCACCGAGCGAACCCCCCTCAAAATCGGCCGTCTTGTCTTGTACCGTCAATACGGCTTTGCCAGAAGCAGTCGTCAGAACCCAAATCTAACCTTAGATGGATCATTAAAATACAGCATCTCCACGCTCCGTGTGAATTCATCCCAGGTCTTCACATACGGCATCTCTACTGGGAGGAAGAAACCTTAAACAACTATTTTGTGAAATATGTTCAGTTTTGGCCACACGCACGACAACAACTGGGTTTCCGGTTCCGGTTATACATTACCCAGAATCCTCATGGAAACAATATGGCGTCCGGTGGTGTTGTGCCAGAATTTTAATAAATTTTTAGCCGACAAAATCTGGATGAACTTTCATATACCACACGCAATGCATATATAATAGAATCGCCTGTATCTACAGTATCCATAGCAAGTTCCATTCCTTAATTATATAGAGGGTGCAGTTAAAGAGCTGCCGAAGATGGGGTAAGTCGTCTTTCTGTGTGTGTTGACTGTTGTCAAACGGCAAACCTGTCACTGACGTTTGTTATCATGTATGACATGTTACATGTAACCTGACATGTTGTCGAGAGTGCCCGTGATATTACCAGACCGGTCTCTACTGAGGTGCACCATTTGTCGAATAGCTCTAGACCATCCCATCTGACAACATCTACTTTCTTTCCACAATGTCAATACTAGCATTACATGGTACTGGTAGACCAGGTAGTCTGACAACAGAACAGATAGCTGACTGACATCAATGACCGAATTAAAAACTACCACCAAGGTTTTGAATATCCTAATACTTTCAATGCAAAAAACAAGCATGGCAGTGTGTGTGCAAACTGAATTCCCAGTAAATAGTTTAAAGATTGTGAAAAGGTAAATATTTTTATTAGTAGTCCAGATATTTTATGCCCAGGAGCTTTTGTAATGGACTCTACATCAAAAAAGTATTAGCCTATTAAATACTTTTACCTTAGTGATGTCAGAGTTATATACTAGATATCATCTACCTGTGTTTACCAGGCCTATCTCTAATATCACTGGATGTTGTTAGAGCAAATACAGTAAATGCTACCTGGCTCTAATCAGACTAATGCTACATATGCTGCTTAGAGGCAGGCCTGGTAACTTTTGCATATGTCACTGACCTGACTGATTCAGATATATACTCACAGTGATATAAAGGATGGCAAAAATCAAGTGCTGTAAAGATTTGCTGATGATATATTATTGATATGTTGATACTACTTTGATTTCTTCCACTTGTTTATATTTTGTCAATATAAACTATTTAAGCTTATATAATTTATTACTTATTGTAAGTTAATATAATTCTATATCAGTACATGCAATCCAGATTTATCCTTTCATAATAATCCTTGAAAATAATTAAAGTATATCAGCTATTTACTAAGTTATCATAAGTGAATTTTGGTATTATAAAAATTAATTTTTTCTCTAAGTTGATAAATTTTGATTATAGAACTAATTGCTCTAGCCTTTTATTTATAAATCATAAATGAGATGATAAAGCTGGATTATCAATAGTTTTATATTATTTAATTAATCATGTTAATCTATTTATATTATATAAAATTTATATAAATAATAGACTCTTTTTACACATTAATATATAATTTTATCAAAGCCATGCTTTAACAGTTAAACTATTATGAGTGTGATTTTAGTGTAATTGATTAGTTTCATATAAAATTGCTTGCTTAATTGACTACTAGCATAACCACTCTTATTGCAATAATTATTATTAACTTACTCAGGGCTAATAGACCTTATTCCAATTTAACTAATTAAACTTATATATTAATATAACTATTTTTCAGATCGCTATCATTTGCGATTGTCTGCACACTTTAGATTTAATTGAAAATTATATCATTAAGAGATCTATTTTTATTTTAATTATTAACTATATATTATGAATAATTTATAAAAATACTAAGATATAGTTTTAATAAATAATATGATGGATAATTGGTTTGACCATATATTAATTGTAAACTTCTACTTTTATCTAGCCAATAATTATTAAAGTGGAATGTGTAAATACTAATAAATCACAGTTTCATTTAACTTCATTATAAAACAATTTAGCACTGGCTTAGTGCATTGTCTAGAGTAGGATATGCAGCCAATACATATATAACCATCATGTACTTGTAAAAATGTGTAACTCACTGCTTCTTAGATTTTTTTTTTATTATTGTATAAATATTGTATGACCCACTACAGCCATACCATGAAGTATCTTGCATTATTTTATAACAGATGCATAATAATAGGTACCATAGAACATGGTTACCAACATTAATATTTGGTACCAATATCCTGGGACACAAGGGTTGATTGTTATATGCCACCTGTTACTCTTTTCAATAAAACATGTATGTCAGAACTTGTTAAAATGTTATTTATAATGTAATTCTGTCTATGCTAAGAAAAAGTTTGTGAAAGGCTTTACAATTAAATAAAATAAAACTCCATGTGTTTATTCAATTACTTGCTTAATATAGATATATATAATACTGATATAGTTCATCATTTAATAATTGTTTTATTATAAGCATTTTTTTTTTCTTTTTGAGAAGAATAAGGGTAATGCTATTAATTACAATGAAAAGTAAGAAAATATAGCCTCTGTTTAGTCCATCAATGTTAGGTATGAATATAAATTGCACTCAGCTGCACTTACACTCTTGATCTTCTTAGAAAGGAAGGCAACCTCATTGTGTAGATTGTTCTTTATGTGACATCCCCTATGTTTGGCATTATGGTGCAAAGTTACACCATGCTGGTGAGGGACTGTATCTGCTTTTATGAGTGCAAGGTTACACCATGCTGGTGAGGAAATGTATCTGTTTTAAGAATGTGTTTTTTTCCAGAGAAGTTTTGCCTACGGCGTTTGCTGTAGACTATGCCTTGTGTATGGTTTAGGTTAGCTTTTAATGGTTATTACATGTACGTGTTGTGTGAATGAGATGCTTGGTGGATATATGAGCCAGCCACTGACAGAAGGGTGGGGGGTGGAGAGGCAAAGGTCAGTCTGCTGTACATCTGTAAAGAATGGGTGTTACTTGGGCTCAAAGTAAAGAAATCTCACATCTTGTCTGGTGACTCCTTGTATGATTGATGATCCAGACAACTGAGTGAAGAGAAAACTGTCTGTCCGGGATGGGGGGTGGGGTGGTGTTAGGAAACGGTTGGTCGACTTTACTGGAACCAGCCGCATGTGAACAAAAAACCAAAACTCGTCTTTTGACAGATTCCTTGTAACTTGGTCAACCGTCCGCACTAGCGCCCCCAGGGAAATTGGGCGGAGGTGGGGTGGTTGGTGCAGCAATCTGGATCACGGGCCTGCGCCGGCTGCTTCTCCCCCCCCCCCCCCCCCGCGCCTCCCCTTCCCTGGCACATTTCCCGCCGCACCCTTGCCGGGGACTGCAGAATGGCCTGGATCCCACGCCCTCGTGCACTCCTGGTCTATCCGGACTCCGCCCCTCCCCCCCCCCCACGACCGTCTCGTGGCGACAACTCCGGCTTTGAAGACCGGTCGCGCACCCTCCTGTTGACACAGCGACCTGACCAGGTGTCCAAGCAACCAGTGACTTCCCCTATATTGACGTATTCCCCCCCTGTTTAGCCGGTCTCTCAGGCGTCCCCCGTCGCCTTCGCCTGACTCCAGTAACCGTGTTATAATTCAATCGACCTTTTTACGCGACCTTTTTATGTAGTGCAAGGGGGGTGGGGGTACTTTCGTTATCAGCCAGTGAACGGTAAATGTTCACTGGTTTGAAGGTTCCATGCTTTGATATAAACTACGTCCAGTTGGCCGCGGGTTGGCTTCCCAACTGGTTGATTCCTGCCCGCATTGACTTTAGCAGCGTCGTCCTTGGGGGGTGAGATTCGATGCCAGTAGCCTTGAGTTTTACCACGTGGTACGTGGAACAGCTGGTGTCCTATAGGAAGGCGGGAAACCACTGGAAAAGGCACGATCTGTCCTGTCCGCTACTCGGCAGCAAGTCGCCAGAATCCTGAAATCATATCGTTGCGAACGTCTCGGCCGAATGGAAGAAGTGAAATATTATTTGTACGGCGATGTGACGCTAAGTGTTTTGCCCTCACCGGCGACACGTCATAGTCACGTCAAGTTTGCACCCCTACTTCTCAGGCGCTCGATCCGTCCTTTTTTTGGAAGGAAAGGCAACTGTAGTACCCTGGGAAAACGTTGACAGCTAGGCCCCACAGCGGTGGCGCTTAAACCTGACGGGTGTTTGGGAACACCAACTCACGGAAGTGTATTCTGTAATCGCTGGCGACTTAGCCCGGGATACGGTTTTTTGCTGGGTTACGCATGTCTTCTGGAGTAAAAGGATGTAGTGGGTCGCTGTTTAGGCGGACTATGATGGCACTCTATACAAGTCATACCTGGCCGAGAAAATGGAGAAAAGTGTGAGTACATGTCCCATAATGAACCGTGCATGCCATGTTTTGCTATTATATCTATGTTCTGAGCACGTGGGTGAGCGCGAGACAAAGGAAAATACTGGTCCATGTAGTCTGTGTGGGAATATATTCTAACATCGGGGAAGAGAACACTTTTATAGGAATGCCAATTGGCGGCAAGCTGTGATTATAGTGTTTGAGATGATCACACAAGGGAATCCTGATGACTTTGTGCTACAGCTTGAAACGTTACAAGGAGGTGTCGCAGTTCTCAGCACTGTGTGGTGCACTTTGAGTTATGACGCGTTTTTTAAAATTTCGCGGTAACCCCGACCACGTCTCGGTACCAAGCGACCTGGCCAATGCCCCATGGGACGAATTAGGTTTTGTTACCGTTCTAACTCCACCTTTCTAACGCCCCTGTGCGGTCCATGCGTGTGTTTACCTTGTCCAAGTGTGGGACTGACTGAGGGAGCACCGGTACCTCAGTAGGTAGCGCACTGACCTCCATCGACAGGATTCGGCTCTTTACGCTCGTCGGTCGATTTCGGAGAGTGCCTAACATATAAAAGTAAAACTGCCTGTGGTTGACTTTCATGGAGTTAATCACCGTAATACGATTAAGCGAAGAATGAATAAACCCTAGTGTCTATTCTTCTGTTGGGGGGCCACCCAGATGGTCTGGTGGTTAGCGCGTTCGCCGTTTCGCCGGTGTAAACTCTGCCGAGCCAGCCATCATGCCGGATTGTGGTGGTTCGCGCCCCACTGTGCGAATGTCAAAGTTAATGCAGGATAAAGATCCCGTGTTCTTCGAAAAGAGGAGGGGGGGGGGTGGTTACCGCAGGGGCAGGGACTGGCTCAGTTCCATCATCCCCACGGATGCCATATGACCTTCGTGGGTTATCTGTCATTGTGGGCGCCGTTTCATTTCTGTCATAATGTGGTCGGATGTACTTATATTTGGTTGATCGAAGTAGGATGTTTTAATCTCTGTAGGTCATATCGCGATAATGGGAAGGTGCAGATGAGCCGCGAGTCACGCCCCTAATATTTGCGAAGTAAGACCAGTAGTCTGTATCCTGCACAACATTTTTCACACGTGGGGTTCGAATCACCCACCGGCCGCTTGAGCTGGCTTAGCAGGGCACACTCGACAATCGGATAGGAATGAAGACATTCAGTGCCTGACAATGATATTGGAGTTGTGGAAAAATAACCACATTGGCTACGTGCGAGTGAGGGGAAAGGGACGTGCAACAAATAAAAGGGCGATCTCGCCAGAAGGAATATTTATTGGTGTCCTGCGTCAGGAGCATGCCCCCTCTTATTCCTGTGTTTGCTCCCGTCTCTTCGATGAAATTCGTCATGCCGTAGTTTTTGTGTTACCCTGGGCGTGATGTAGCGGTGTGTTGGAGTACTGCGTGAGCTGAGCGCTCACTGTATAAACCTGATATATTGCCAGTGAGCGGGTCAGGAAGGTGACTCAAGGAGACGGAGAGAGAAGCCGTCCAGGGTGACTCACTGAATGAGCTTCCTGTCGCTGCAACCCGTGGCGGCAGACAGCTCGGTACCCCGGTGGCAGCGCCCATGGGTGGTGGAGGGGGGGGGGAGGGGGTGGCAGCGGCCATGGGTGGTGAAGGGGGGGGGGGTGGCAGCGGCCATGGGTGGTGGAGGTGGGGCGGGTGGCAGCGGCCATGGGTGGTGGAGAGGGGGGGTGGCAGCGGCCATGGGTGTTGGAGGGGGGGGGAGGGGGTGGCAACGGCCGTGGGTGGTTGAGGGCGGCTAGCAGTGCGGGGTGGTGATGGGAAGGGGATATGGTGGGCGGTCGGGGAATTAAAGGGCAGGGTAAGGGAAGGGAAGGTTGGGGGGTGGGTGTTCCGCCGCAGCCCGTGTCTAGACTGGGAGGGTTGTGCACGTCTCCAGACAGAGAACCAGCTCGACGGGCGGACAAAAAAGAACCTGGCTCTGTGGCGGACTGGCAGGGAGTGAGGGGGGGGGGGGGCAAGGCAATGAGGCAGGCAGGCGGAGGAGGCCGAGCAGACAGGCAAGCGTGCTGGACCCCTGCAGGCCACCGGCAAGGGTGACACCTGTACTGCCCTCCCACCCCTGCAGACCCCCGCCTCCCTTTCCCTCTTCTGACGCTGAGGACAGTCGGTCGCTTCCCCACGCGACCCCTGCCACACTCACCCCTCCCTACGCCCCGCCCGCACCCACACCTCCCCAGTTTTTCCCTATCGGTGGGCTGAGGTCAGGAAGAGCCTACCCGGCAGACGCTCGTGCCTCTTCCCACTCCCACACCTCCTTGCCCCCCCCCCCCCTCGGCCTCCGTCTCCACCTTCCCGCTCCCCCACACACCCGCCATCCGCCTCTGTCTTCGCCTTCCCCTCCCACGCCGGATCCATTGCCGGCAGCCTGTCCACCCCACCCCCATCCCTCCCTCCCTCCCTACCTGTCCGACCACCGCCGCGGACCCGTCAAGGATGAATTTTTAAAGGGAGTGAATATGGTCGGTGGAGTGTAGTGGTCGCATGGTGTCCTCCGCCTGGCACCGGCCGCCGCCTCCCTGCCCTCCCCCTGCTGCTTGAGACGGCGCTGTATGAGCGACCGAGCGGCTCTGCAGGACGGACGCACCGGAGACAGAGGAAGACTGGCAGCAGGGAGGTGTACATGTACTATCAGCGTCATATCCCCTCTTCTGATGTCTCCCTATCCCCGCGCGTTTAATACGACTCCCGCACCAGGTCCGCCCGGCTAGGCGCCCTGTGTACTGTGTGTATGTATGACACACGTAATAAGACGCAGGCCGGACCTGTTGGCAGATCATCGGGCGAGTTCGGCGGGATGACGACGGCGAGGGCACGATTCCCGAGGATTTAGCGGTCTGCCGGTCGGTCTGCCGGTCGGTCTGCCGGCGGGCAAACCAAGCTCCCCGGGTCCATCCAGTCATTGCCCACGTGTCTTTGACTCGCCGCTGTCGTCATCAACGCACCCCCTCCCTCCCTCCCTCATTTCAGTCTTCTCCCCAGGATTACACCAGCGAGGGGGTTCCGCCGACGGCTCCCTCCCTCCCTCCCTCCCGCCCCCCTTCCCGCCCCGCTACCCGTCGGCCAACCGCTGGAGCTCCCCCTGCCAGACCAGACAAGCGGACTGAAGGGCAGGTTATGTGAGCTGGAGAGGCGAGGTGATCATTGCTACCCCAGGACTCGCTTGTCTGATAGTGTAGCGCTGGCACGGCGTGACTGCGGCCAGGCACCTGCCAACCCACCCACCCACCCGCCCACCCCCCGTCATTGGAGTACCAGACCATCACGATTCTTCAGGATACACGTAATACCGGCGTAACGCATAGCGCATAGCGCATAGCGCATAGCGCCGCCAGTCAAGGAGGGAGTCTTGAGACCGGATTTGATATTTACCACTGAGAGGCGATGACGAGCTATAATACCTTCCCCAGAGGGGTGAAGCTGGCCGAGTTTGGCCATATGATGGATACACGGGACGGTAGCCCGAAGAGGACATCCCTCCCCGAGCCCGGCATGGAGAGGTGGGTTACCATGTGTCATATAATGCATGTAATAATGCATGTAATGATGATTTGGAATCGACAGTCTCGGTGTGAATCTGTGAATGATCATTAGTGGATTGGTTACATCGGCCGGTCCCTGAAGCCTTCATAGACCAGTTGGTAAGCGGGCTGAGCAGCAGGTCAACTGGTCGTGGGTTCGCGCCCTGGTGCATGCGTCATCCGACCCCACTTCATTGTCAGGTGTGGTTCCCTGGTCCACTTTAGCCTTCCTGCGCACACGAGTGGATTAGGCCGCAAATCGTTCATTTAAGCATATCCCCCCCACCCCCCCCCTACGCACTCACTGCCTTCGACTCACTCCGCTAGGGCTCCATTAATTCTCTGTTGTCGCCTACGTCCTAAATGCATTTTCACATTCGCTCGCCAGGGCGGCGCTGCGCAAATAATTGCGTCGCGCATTTCTACAAATTAGTGCTGGGACCCAGCCTAAGCCTAATAACATGTGAAATCCGGTGATGAAAAGAAAGAGTTCTGTCACAATTTTAATTTTTTTGAAAAGGTAAAAGATGTTTTTTGCTGTATTAAATACACAAAGCTCGTTATTTTTATGTTTTATTCTTGAAAATTATAATCTTGCAAGAAATTACAGCTGATTTGACCGTTTTTCAAGAATCTTAAAATTTGCCCCCGGCCGATAGCAGCGGTAAAAGCTAGCTTACGTAGCGCCACTGTGCGGGGAGCTTGCCCCGTACGTTGTATTCTGTCGCCGGATGCTGGGTTTGTGTCTCCGGTGGGGGTGGTGGTAGCGGGATGGGGGGGGGGGTGTATATTGTAGCATTATTATAACCGCCGAGTCATACACTGTCAGACCCACCAAGTCCTCTTGTACCGTGTGCCACATCGTACCACCAAGCCATCTCGTACCCAGAGCCACATCGTACCACCAAGCCATCTCGTACCCAGAGCCACATCGTACCACCAAGCCATCTCGTACCCTTTGCCACATCGTATCACCAAGCCATCTCGTACCCTGTGCCACATCGTATCACCAAGCCATCTCGTACCCTGTGCCACATCGTGCCCCCAAGCCATCTCGTACCCCGAGCCATTTCGCACGATGCCCTGTGAACATCCGAAGTCTGTGCCTCTGCCATGGCCATAAGCAAATCTGGTCTGCCATCGCCCATCGCTTTGATAAGATCTACACTGTCACTGGGAGGAGCAGCTCTATGTGGACGATATGGCCCCCATTTTTTTGCTCCTGTGAAACTGATTCACGGCAGCTCATCAAAAGCCATGGGGTTGAGTTTATTCAGGCGATGTAGAGATTACGCCGGGTGTTATAGGGCGGAAAGAGAGGGAGAGAAAGGGAGACCGAGAAAGCGAGAACTGCGCTGAGCTCAGATTTGCTGTCCTCAGATTTGCTGTCCTCATATGTGCTGTAGCGGCTGATGGGTTGATGGGAGTGGGGTAGAGTGGGGGTGGGGAATGTAATAACTGGCTGGTTGGTCATGGCGGGGTGGGGCTGGTGAGGGTGTGAGGCTGGATGGGGCGCGCAGTATTTGGTTTATCTCACGATGTGATGGGTTGAGGGTGCGTTAGGGGGGGGGGGGGGGGCGAGAGGGAGTCTTGTGAACAGACGTCGGCTGATGAGTCGGCTGACGGCGACGGCGTTGGCGTCGGACTCCTGTCTGCTCGTAGACATCCGGCGCTGGGAGACGAGGAGGGGCGGGGGTGGGAGAGGCGTGGCCCGAGGAGGGTGAGGCCGGGAGAAGGATGAAGGGGGTCTCCCCCTCCGTCCTTGCCCCTCCCGATGTTGGGATGCTCGTCAATGAGTGGGGGTAGAGTTGAGGTGGGCCTGATGTGAGTTGGGATTGAACCCTCTGTGCGTCTTCCTTCCCCTGCCACCCCTACCACCCCCTAATCACCCCCTACCACCCAAACCCCCGCCCCATCTCCTCCTTGGATACTGACGTGACCGTGGCCCCGTGGCTGGCAAACTGGTCACCGCCCCAGGGGCACCGCCAGCCAGCCAGCCAGCCAGCCAGCCAGCCAGCCAGCCAGCCGGCCGGCCAGCTGGGGGCAAGAGACAGGCTGTCTGTCTGGCCGGTCGTGACGGTCA
>OZ025252.1:4295965-4558854 GCA_964019135.1 Arenicola marina | reverse complement strand
AAAGCCTAAGCGAATGTAAAGTGTAAGAACTATGGTCCTTTGAGTTAAAACTGACTTTGTTGACTGTCTTTTCAGTCTGAAGACAAAGATCCCCCAGAGAACTATGCGGCCAGCACTGGGACCCTGGGTCGAGGCAGTGGCGGTGCATGCGACATGATGGCAGAGATGGCCAAAAAACTGCGACAGCGAAAGGCAATAGTAGAAGGCACACCCATGGTACGTGTTCTGATTGCTCAGCTGCTTAATCAAGTGGTTGGCAGGCATTCTCATGGGACGTGTTCTGTTTGGTTCACTGCCTGGTCACGTGGTTCGGAGACGTTCTCATTGTGCGTGTTCGGATTGGTTCACTGCATGGTCACGTGGTTTTGGAGGCGTTCTCATGGTGCGTGTTCGGATTTTTTTTTCACTGCCTGGTCACGTGGTTTGCGATTAACGTGGCTTGCTTGTTATTTTATACGGTGAACCACAATAGCTGAAAATGCATAAAGTAGAATTTAAATCACGTATTGTGAACCTATAGGATCTCATACCTAAGGTGGAATGTGAAGAAATACCGATGGTATTCGTCAGCTGTTAAGTGTTCAACCTTATGTTATAACCTATGCTAGTACTTGGTGCCGATCAGCAGTTAATGTGTGCACGCCCGGGCACCTGCTCCTCGGTCATGCTACGTACAATCTGTTGTCATTCGCCCAAGGAGATGTCGTGGCCTATTTAAGCCTTTATTAGTTATTAAGTTTTCGTTTTCTTTCTGTCCGGTCCACCAGGAAGCCGAGGCGGTCGACGGCGCGGCCGGCGGGGACACCAAGAAGCCCTGGGGAGGGAAGAGCACGCCGCCCACCATGACCAACGGAAACGGAAGTAAACCCGCTCAGCCCAACGGCTCCGAGTCGCCCAAGCCTAACCGCAGGTCAATAAACACACGTGTCCTGTGAGCGTTATGAGGGGCCTCTCTGGCGTAGTGGTTAGCGCACTAGTCCGCAGATCAATAAGTCATGGGGGCCTTTCTGGCGTAGTGGTTAGCGCACTAGTCCGCAGATCAATAAGTCGTGGGGGTCTCTCTGGCGTAGTGGTTAGCGCACTAGTCCGCAGATCAATAAGTCATGGGGGCCTCTCTGGCGTAGTGGTTAGCGCACTAGTCCGCAGATCAATAGGTTATGAGGACCTCTCTGGCGTAGTGGTTAGCGCACTTGTCCGCAGATCAATAAGTCATGGGGCCTCTCTGGCGTAGTGGTTAGCGCACTAGTCCGCAGATCAATAAGTCATGGGGGCCTCTCTGGCGTAGTGGTTAGCGCACTAGTCCGCAGATCAATAAGTCATGGGGGCCTCTCTGGCGTAGTGGTTAGCGCACTTGTCCGCAGATCAATAAGTCATGGGGGCCTTTCTGGCGTAGTGGTTAGCGCACTAGTCCGCAGATCAATAAGTCATGGGGGCCTCTCTGGCGTAGTGGTTAGCGCACTTGTCCGCAGATCAATAAGTCATGGGGGCCTTTCTGGCGTAGTGGTTAGCGCACTAGTCCGCAGATCAATAGGTTATGGGGGCCTCTCTGGCGTAGTGGTTAGCGCACTTGTCCAGAGATCAATAAGTCATGGGGCCTCTCTGGCGTAGTGGTTAGCGCACTAGTCCGCAGATCAATAAGTCATGGGGGCCTCTCTGGCGTAGTGGTTAGCGCACTTGTCCGCAGATCAATAAGTCATGGGGGCCTTTCTGGCGTAGTGGTTAGCGCACTTGTCCGCAGATCAATAAGTCATGGGGGCCTTTCTGGCGTAATGGTTAGCACACTAGTCCGTAGATCAATAAGTCATGGGACCTCTCTGGCGTAGTGGTTAGCGCACTAGTCCGCAGATCAATAAGTCATGGGGGCCTCTCTGGCGTAGTGGTTAGCGCACTTGTCCGCAGATCAATAAGTCATAGGGGCCTTTCTGGCGTAGTGGTTAGCGCACTTGTCCGCAGATCAATAAGTCATGGGGGCCTTTCTGGCGTAGTGGTTAGCACACTAGTCCGCAGATCAATAAGTCATGGGACCTCTCTGGCGTAGTGGTTAGCGCACTAGTCCGCAGATCAATAGGTCATGGGGGCCTCTCTGGCGTAGTGGTTAGCGCACTTGTCCGCAGATCAATAGGTCCTTGGGACCAATGTTTGGTGCGCAGTGCATGCTATAGAAAAAGTTGATTTTATCGCTTTTTCATTTACATTTCAGAACAGACTATAAATGTATTTGTCTTGTTTTATTTATTCCAAGCTTAATGATAATATAGTTTAATATGTTATTAGTTGTAGTCAAAGATGTGACTTTGGGTTGGCCATATGTGACGTTGGTCTGCGTGTTTGCAGTCGCAGGTTCCAGTCACTGACGGGTCAAGAAAACTTTCAAGCAGCCAACAACAGCAGCAGTGCTGCCCCTGGCGGCGGGACGGAGATGGAGGCCTTTAAACAAGAGATCCTGACGGAGATGAGGAAGGAAATCCAGAAGGCAAAACAGGAAATCATTGAAGGTAAGAAATTACTTCCTGACTGCCATATCTAGTATGTATAGGCATGGCTTCTGCTCAGTTGGCGATGTAATGTACGACTGTAATGTACGACTGTAACGTACGTGATTTATGTGAAATCAACCAATATAAATCTTAAAAGTTTATCCTACCCTGAAAGATGGAACTAATACCGGAGGGTAGTAGTTTCATGCGAAAGTTTATCATCGTGTGGTGTAGTATGAGGTTGATACATTACTCATAGCCAACTCTGTAGTACTCTGTAAAATAGCGTCACTGATCGAATCATTACGTATTGTTACACTACAATATGTGAAAGTGGTTCATAGAATGCCTGGAAGCTTGATCAGTTGTACAAATTTAATTTTGCCTCTGGTGATTGATATGTTTTACATAAACGTGTTTCTTTTCTCCCTGGCAGCAATCAAATCGGAATTAAATCGAAGATAACGTGTGCTGCGGGGACTTCTTGCCAAGGACTGTTAGTACTTATAGTACTGAGCTGGCTCGCTACTAGGGAGAAAACAAGACAGAAAACACAACCGCTTCCAGCACTTTACGTGGAAGGTTCAATTCACTTCAACCAGCGGCTTCGCGTGGATAGGGGAGCTCCCTATGATCCCGACTGAGCCGTGTCACTCGTTGGGTTTCCTTACTCTCCCCGGATCTTCCTAAAATCCCAACTGGACAACGGCCGCTACGTGGCGCGCGCGACTGAGGGGAGCACGTGGTCTGTGTGTGAGATGGCGCCGCGATGGCGAGCTGCAGGTGCTTCCCTCGAGCGGGCTGGTGCCGAATGAAGAGGAATTTCTCCGAGCGTGTGTTAAAAGTCACTGGGTCCGCATTGCGCAAAGCGTATCATCGGTCATAGTGTCATTAAATCTGATTTTTTTACCTCCGATATTGGTATAGTTATACAATTGTATATGGTTGTTTCTTTTATCATTATCGCTGTATTGCTAAGAGGGGAACTTTTTTTAGAATGTTCGGTGTAAAGATATAAATGTCTTTTTTTTTTTTACTATTCCCTCGACTGGGGGAAACTGTATAAAAGTTGAGAATACGCTATCATTATGTCATTGTCTGACGAGGGTGATGTCTGTATGAAACACCATATTCCTCCCCCGGGTGACCTGTGCTTTGTGGATATCTCAACCTCTTTCGTCGTCCGAAAGAGAAATCCCTTTTTAAACGCTGACCGGACCCCCCCCCCGCCGCCACCCACCCTCGCCCCCTCTCTCCCTCTTCTCTTGAACGCAGGGCTGGCCTTGCATGTGATATTGTGGTCATCATAGTAATGATTATGAGCGTGGATATCACATAACAACGATATACTCTAACCTCTACGCGGAGTAAGGTGACGAGACTTGTGACGTAAAGAAGTCCATTCGATGAAGATGCGACACCAGACAATTTGGAGTCAACCGGGATTGAGTTATGGCTTCGTAGCCTGGGGACCGGTCCCGCAGCTCAGTGGGCTAGAGCGGTCGCCTTAAGTGGTCTGGCCACATGAGAGCCTAACGGCGCGTGGATCGGTGGTTCGCACTCCGCTGTGGCCATGTCTGTGTGGTCGCAGGATAAAGATCCCATGTCATTTGCAAAGAGTAGGGGGTTACCCCTGGGGCATGGCTCCGCTCTCCCTTCCTTCTCCCACTGACCTGATATGACCAGAAGTGGTTAAAGCGTCCTGAATATACAACTTACCTACCAATTGTAGCCTGGTGTTATCCCGATCTGTGAGATGTGAACCAGCCATCAATGCCAATCTATGCGTCTGTTGATGCTGTGATTGGTGGTCTCCGTGTGGATGGAGGCCCTCGGTTCGATTGTACCTCACCCACGCTGGTCAGGACGCACGAAAGTCGAAAGTCTTCGACAGAAGCATACTTTAATCAGCATTGGAAGGTCCACGAATCAGCAAAGTTAGTTACATCTTCTGGCCATGTAATCTGATGGAATCATTGAACAACGGATAGGGAACAGGGAACAAAAAAAAGCCATAGTGCAATGGAGAAGTTCGTATTTTCTGATTGTATCACGGTTTCTGTCATAGGAAATCGAACGGAAAAAATTGTCAGGTATCCAAACGGCATGGTTGTTTGTACCTACGCGTTTTCGCTGCTTGCTTCTGTCCAGTGAACTTGGGTAACGTATAGACGCCCGCACTGGTATATACTTCTCGGAGTCAGCAGGTGTTTCTTTCTTTTAGCTGACAAACAGCGAGGCAGAGTATTTGATGGGCTGGTGGATAGCCTGCTCAGTGGGGGTGGTGGAGGTGGTGGGGGGGGGGGGGGGCGCCTGCTTTGTGCGGTATCTATACACAACCTGCAACGTGGCTGTGTGCTTCTTTTGATCTCATAACCAGCGTGCCATTTCATTCACGCATGGCCGAATCTTTACGCCTGGTATTATGCTTGTGAATGAACCATTATCAGACGATTGGAGCGGCTTCGAAAGCGCCGAAAATCAGCCAGGATAACTGTCCTCTCCCGTCCCCTCACCCTCCTCCACACCAACCCTTCCCATTTCCCACAGTTGGTCCCAGTCTAGTGTTTTTCCCGTGTGACTTTGGTTGATTACAAATTGACAAGGTTGTTTAGTATCTCAAGGGAGGATGGAGCTTTCTTTGACGTAGTGCTTGAGATGCAGCGTGAAAGGTGAACAGATAAAGTCTTTCGTGTTTTTTTTTCTTATTTAAGGGTTGTTTTATGCAAATGTGTCTTGTGATAACCTTAGTTGTTTAGTGTATATTTTGTATATGTGCTCCTGGTAGTTTGGCCTTAGACAAGTTGACGTCGCGAATACTGCTGTAAACTTAATAAGAATTATACTGTGTTGATTTAGTCAAGGCTTCTACAGTTGTTCATGTGTTCAGGTGGTGCCGATGTTAACGAAATCGTACGCTAGATGGAGCCACATTAAACCGCGTGCGTGACTAATTCGGTCGCTCTCGCTTTTTTTGTCGTGAATCGGTTTCACCCTACAAAAGGATATTCTTCGCTAGAACTCGAGTCTTATGATGCGTGTCAACCAGCAAAAGTACAGTTGTCTCGAATCGATATGTCGGGGCACTGAGTCGGAGACATGGCAGAGGTAACTATGCCGATGCAGCTAAAGATGAGAGCCCATCTGACCCCTCCCTCTCCCTCATTTTCCCATTCACTCTTATCATTACCCGCCTCAATCTCTCAAGCTACAAACGCTCTGGCCGACGACAGTTTGGCCTCTTCTTTGCGCCACTGTGAGAAGTTCTGGGGACCGTTTCACTACAGTCTCGTAACCTTCGCTCGTAATATATTTTTTAAATGCCACGTTGGAGGTGAAACAACTGTTTTATCATAGCTATCTGGAGCTTTAATGCTTTTGTCATGAAACATCGTGGAATTAGCATGTGAAATGTAAAGTTATGGTTACGAGTTCGTATCTTAGTGAAGCGCCCCCCAGGGTCTATGGCAACTAGATCTAAACCTGCTTTTTATTTAAGAAAAGCTGTTGTTTATTCTGCCATTGCATGTTACAATGGACAAAGTGGGAAATATTCCACCATTGCTGTATACTACAAAGGGAACGGATCGCTCAAGAAGACTGTTTCCATTGATCATCGTGAATAGTTCGCCCTAATATATCAACGTTTTGGTAACTTCATAACACTGTATATATTTATATAAATGAATGTACATTTATTTCGTGTTATTCTGTATCGTTAAGTGAACGCTGTGCCAGGTGTACCAGTACCTAGTGTGTGTCCTTACCACGAGAGGTCGCTTCAGCTCATGATGATGACGTTCGTGTGTGACGTCACTTGCCTGATGGTATTAACTAACGAGACATCTCCCCAAGGTACTATATCGCCATAGAGATGTGCTAATAGCCAGCTTTGTCGGAGCTTCTTCTTTCGTTCAGTGGTTGTCCCCTCTGAAGTTTCTCGACGGAATGGGGAATATATGTGCATTTATTATGTCTGTGGTATTTCCGTGACAACCCTAATTCTTTGACTATTGACGATGTGTGAGCGATCACAGAAAGAAGCTGATCAGAACAAAGCAAGTTATATGATATAGCTAGCATTTTGACAGCATAACTGCCAGTTCCCGCTTTACTAAATAATATACAGGGTCTCTTAAACACGACTTGGGACTCCATATATTTTGTACTTTCAAAAGTGATGTTATTTATACATATTTTTACTCTTTGTGCTCTTCTGGTGATTTTCTTTAGCGCCCAGGGTGTTTTGGTTTAATTTTCGACACCTGTCATCTCAGTCATTGAGGTTTAGACAGCGTTGGCCATATGAATTCTGCATCCAGGCACCTGAAAAACATTTTTGAAATGTTGAAAATGGAAGTGGAATATGGACGCGCTTCTTGCACAGATACGATGTTATAGTGTGCAGTAACTAAGTGGGGAGCATGTTAAAGAATGTCGTCTTTATCAGGTTTTAATAGGTATACACGGACGCTTTCTTGTGTACTACGTCATCAAAATTGCACAGACATTTCAGCCGTGTGTTTTGCCCTTTAAAGTGAAGGTAGATATGAGACGACACCTGTAAGTGAAGATGCAACCTGATTGACGTTTAGTAAACTAAAAAATAATGTGAACATCATTATAAAAGTTACAGGTTGTCCTCATCGGACGATTTTCGAGTCACTCTTGTAAGTATACAATATGTATGCTTCATCCTTGGTTTTCCCAAGGTCGCTTGAAGGTTTGGTACGATGCCATATCCACCCACGTGCTGTGATTCTATTCGGGAAATGATATATATAGCTGGATGACTGGTGGCCAGCACATGACCTACACGTGGTCAGTCTATAGTTTAGTCGTCCGCGCTAGTCCTATAGTCGCTGTGGGGGTAGACAAGCCATGAGGTAACGTGGCAGTTTAAACAGTTCTGTTCTTCCGGCGATTTTTTATTTTAAAATGTCGAGGAACATGACAGAGAGGGCTTGTTATTTATGTCTAGCTTGTGGGTTGATAGTTTCCTATGTGAAGGGAATCCGGGAGCTTATCACAGATGAGAAATATCTTCGTGACCGGCTCCGTCATTTGTATGAGCATTTTACGTGCAACTTCTGCTTGTTATTCAACGTTGTTTGTTCTCTACTGAAAACAGTCCCCCTACTTTAGTATGCATTCCGTACGTGGTATCTTCACTCAACGTTATTTCAATTGCTGGTAAAATATCTTGTGTTTTTTTTATGTTGCGCTATAAGCTATACTACTGGTGGAATCAAAGAGTACTACTAATGGTACTCAGTGCGCGCGAACATTGGCCTTGGGCGAACAGGATCCTTCGCTCACGACCGAAATCTGATAACATGCCATGGTGGACATAAATGAATAAAATAATTTATACTACGCTGATGTATAGTTGGACCCTCCGCGACTGGGGTACCTATAACCTTTCAAGAGTCAAGCATGTACAAATTGTATGTATCGATGTGTGTGGAATATTGTACATTAATTGATTTATTCAAAGTGTAGTAGTACAGAAAAGACTTAAATAAAGAGGCTAACAAAATCTCTCACTTTCTGGTGTATATTCTATCCTTTTTTCGGTGTCATCGCGTGTTGCGTATATAGCCGTCTCCAGTTACATATTTCACATATCCAGCTCCAATTCCGTGCTTTACATAAGCGGCTCCAATCCAAATTTATGGTGAAGCACGAAATTAGCTGCATATATATTGCTCTCCCTAATTCTTGGGGATTCGCGATTCAGATGGGGTACCCCTCTCCATGGTGGTCACTTGGCTCTCATGGCCATTTAAGCTGCTCAAATGCTTTCGACGGCATAATCTGTCCCAATCCTTACAGGTGCATTCTTATCCTGTCCTAGCTGTCTGTCTTCTGTCGCAAATGTTACAAAGAAAACAGAGAACCCGGCAGTGATCAGGACCCCCCCCCCCCAAAAAAAAAACCTGTTTTTGTCATAAGGCGCTCAGTTAAAGCTGTGTGAATAGAGACGAAGACCGCGACACCCGAACAGTGGCTTCCCATACCCGTTACAACCATGACAGCGGCCGGTGTCCCATGCGCAAATACCCCCAATGCGGAGATGCCCCCCCGCCCCTGTATCTATCATAACGTCACTGTACGATCACATGGAGCGGAGAGGGTTTCAATATCATGTATTTTATATAAAGGGGGCATCTCTGCATGGGGTGGGGGGGGGGGGGGCATTTCCGCATGTGACAACGTATGGTAGGCCTATGCGGGATTGTCCTCCATGCGGATTTGTCGACCTGTATCTATCATAATGACAATGTAGGCTACGAACACATGGAGCGAGAGGGTCTCAATATTATGTATCTTATATAAGGGGGGCAGCTGGGACACTTCCGCATGCCACACCGGACTGTCTTCTTTGGGGGGATGAAGGGGTGGGGGGGAGTGGTAAACTAGTAAGAGATAAGTTCGCCCAGTCTCCCCTAGAGGTTACACACCAATAGAAACCATCCCCATGTTAAGTAATGCAAAAGCCCAAATTTTCAACCCCATGCTAGAAAAAAAATCGGTAACCATGTTTGACTATATGAGCCATAGGAAATTATAGAGCAAGGATCCAACTTTATTTTAAAAACAAACAGAACATAGGTTCACGTGCGATATTTTTAGCTACAGCCCATAGTATGACACCCCCCCCCCCTAGCGCGACCCGCCAAAAATTAAACACCCAGCGAATCAGCATGTGATGAGGTCGACCGAACCACGCACCCGTAACGTCCGCAATCATGATTAAATACGCCACAGATTAATGCAACAAGCACTAATCTGGCCAAACATTAGTAAAAGAAACAATATATAACAAAGAAAGAAATAACCAGTAACCATATAACCCTGATATACGATCATATTTTAGGCACTACTTAACACCATATACTTTTCTACGCACGACCTATTGGTGTGTAACCTAGAGCTTCCTCCCAAATATATAGTAGGGGCGTGTGCAGGAATTCTTGAAAGGTGGGTGGGGGGGGGGGGGTGCACACAGACATAACAAATGCGTGTCGGGATAGCCTGGGCGCACTTGCGCCAAAGTAGAAGCCTGAGACGCAGGTGACCGTGGTGTACAAAATCGAGGAGGGTGGGGGGTGAAAGGGAAGGAGGCGTACATAATTTGAAAAGGGGGGGGGGGGGGGGCAGATATATCTTAGGGTCTGAAAGGGGGGGCGCATCCCGCCTGTGCCCCACTCCCCCGGACACGCCCCCAGGACACGCCCATGTATATCGTGGGTACCCGCTTACTCCTGCAAATGAGCTGTACGTTATGTAACGTTATGCTAATATGTTTTGGAGTAAATTAACATATTTCCAAAACAGGTCAGAAGCCGTGCAAACGCCTGCATACACCTGGATACAGTTCGAGGCTGAGCAAAGCATTCAACCTCCTGAATGGAATCAAGACGCAGCGCTAGGCCGCACAAAAAAAAAGTCAACAAACTTCTGTAGATTCTTGGCCAACGCTTTGGTGGCGCCCTCTGGCGCTGCTTGGCGTCACTCTTGGCGTGTAGACACAACCGCAGCACTGAAGTCATGAATATGAATGAGGGAACAACATCCAATAGAAATGTTAGAAACTAGGTCACGGGCGGTTTGGCCAATCGCTGCGAACCCCGCGAAGCGTCGGTTGAAGCGTATTTTGGAAAGACAAGTGGCCGATCGCAGCGTTTCTCGTACGCAAATTAAGTTAAATTTCTCCTTCTAGACTTGGTGATCGCGTTAAAACGTAAGTATGCATTTCAAGTAGTTGATATAGAATGTGTATTACTAGCAATTCGCTGTGCAATGCAAAGTCTTTAGCTCTATTTTCTCCCGTTGTGTTCAAATGGCGGTCGACAACAACAATGAAAATTGTCACTGTCCGCCATTTTCATGTGTCTCTCATCGCTTTGTTGTGTTGTTCTGGCATTTGTCTTTTTGTGCATGTTGAAGGTTCATATATTTCTGGTGGGGACATAATATATGAAGCAGGGCACTAAGAAACATCTTGCAATTTCAATAACTTGGATCTACCCCAAGTATTTGCATCAGCACGATGAGGAAAAACGGAAGTGCAGCGACCTCTGACGAAAGGAAAGTGGGTCACGGCAACCTTGTTTCTGATTGACCCACGCCGAGTACTTTATCGTTGAGTCCATGGTGAAAACTGCACGACCAGGGGTCCCCAGTTTCCCGAATAAGTCAGTAAAGTGGTTTCGATATGAGCTCAAACAAACCCAGGGAAAACACCTAGATCTAGCAAAGCAAACTAAGCATCATTAAATACAAATAAGCTTGATGCGGAAGATGATGACAAAAGTAAAAATACAAATAGATATAAGTTAGGTCACTTTAGACTGTTTAATGCTGAAATGAAGTCAGTGAAGATTATTATGACAAAAATAAAAGTTACTCGATCAGCTCATAACTTAGACATAAGACAATTGATAACTCAAAGATATAATTACTTTTTTTGCATATAGTTTACATATATTGCATGCAATAAATAACTAGACTTCTTTAAAACTAAATAAAAAAGCTTACATCTTATTAACTTATGTGGGAAAGCTTGAAAGTTAGATAAAAGTTTAATCTTGATATACATGTCAAGACTGATACCATTTAAACTTTCGGACTAGGTGGGAAAGAATCTTTCATATTTATTACATCATTAAAGTTTTTACATTGCTGATACATTTTTTTGCTTAGGGTTAGATCTATATTTATCAGTCAGATATTTATTGTTGTAATTATAGCATTAATAGGTTAAACCTAGAAAGCTTGTTCGTTTACATTAACATCTATAGTATTTTATAATTAACAGTATTATAATAATAGTCAGAATAATGTAGATAAATTTAATTTTATCTTAATCCATATAATTTCAAAAGTAGTAGATGTTATTAAGTGAAAAAGGTTTTACTATAAAAATTAAATCATTTATCCTATATTTAGATATTTATAGTGATATTTGAATTTTTTTTATCAAAAAAATTAAGATAATATTTATTTATATAGTTAAGATAATTTATTTTGGCTTACATAAATGAAAGTTTGTATTGGTCAACTGCCAATAAAGTAGATCACCTTAAATATGAATATTTATAATTGTTAGAACTATATTTACTATTTATCAAGCCTGGATAGAGTTTGTTAATACAATATTTTAAATTATAATTTTATCTTTAGCTGAAACTTAAAGGCCTTGATTTTAATTATTTATTTAAAAGAAACAATTGAGTCAAAATTTAGTCATTCTTCATGAGTGAAAACATAAAGTACCAGAAAATACAGTAGATCATATAGGAATATATTTTATTCCAGATTTACAAGGATGAAGACATTTTTCAATAAATATATCTTTTTCATGTATCTACATTATTTTAAACTGTAGTAATAGATTAATTACCATTAATACCTATCCCTTTCCTGGTTATAGCGGCCACATACTGTTTTTCTTCCTTACACTTTATATTTTCCCAATACTAGCTATTAACATTTTGGAATGATGCTGGTTTTTACTAGCAGTTGCTTTATTGGACATATGCATGATCATAACTGCATGTTTGGTTTAAGGGTCTTATCTTTAAACTGCTCACCCCACCAATTATTGAAATAATGAAGTTAATCTAAACTTGCAGCTAATTATAAGTTTTGTTTTTATTCCAATTTTTTTTTTTTTATCTAATTATATTAACTATTAGTTGAAGATAATCATATTTTTGATGGTGTGGGCAATTTATCATTTTGGTTTCTATACTTTGTCTTTATTTTCTTTAATTTAATTACATTGACTTGCAGTAACTGCTTGGCGATACATTGAATCGCTTTGACATTGAACTGATAATCTGTTTGTCAAGGGATAACCATGGCTTCGAAGCGCAGATCGGTGGATCCACTGTATGAATTGAATGAGCGTGTGTACGGCAAGAATGGGAAAGGTCCTCTGTGGTATCCTGCCACAGTGAAGGCATTTATCACTAATCCTGAACGGATACTAGTTCAGTTCGATGATGGTACTGAACTTGAACTTGCACCAAAGCATGTGGTCGTAAGTTTTAAATATTAGAAGATAATTGAAGCTGCCTATATAGTCATTTTCCACCCAAAAGATAATGGTTTTGAACTTTACTTTGGTCTGGCTTTTGTATCAATTATCAAATCTATCTTGTTCAAAATTGGCAATGATATTTATTTTTTATAACAAACCGGTAGTACCGGTACACAAGGTACACAAGGAAAAATTTGCTTTTCGATTTATTACATGTTTATTTATGCATTTAAGCAATATGGACTTGAGTCTTGAAAAATGTGAAATATTTCTCATAAGAAACATCGCTGTATGAGCAGCTTTAATAATAGATATATCATTTATAATGAACTGTTTAACAATTTATTGGGACCGGTACTAAAACTTGAAATATCTGCACATACTGAATATACTTGATATTAAATAAATATATATCATAAAATCATTAAATGATATGTCCTTTATCAGTTGTTAATTATAGGCTGGCTGTTATTTTAATGTGGCACATGTAATATAATAACTTGCTTCACTCTCCAGGCTGAAAGCAGAATGAAGACCAGTGAAAGAAGCAGGTCGCCTGGTAGGACTAGGTCGAGGAGCCGCAGTAGGTCCCGCAGTCGTGGCCGGGCACGTTCTAGGTCACCTGCTCGTAAAGCCAAGCAGAGCCCTTCTCCAAGCAGGAAGACTCCCGCTAAATCTTCCTCATCTAGTCGCCAAAAAAAGGCTCCGACCACCCCAGTGCGCCAATCAGCTAGATTGATGGAATTGTCTGACAAGGTACTTGTATGTGGTTTCCTGGACCAGGAATGACACATACTATGATTTATATTTTTTCCCAACATTTCTTGCCAAGGTTAATATATGTTGCAAGTTTCACCAGCACTTGTAAATGTGGTATGTAATTGTATTTAACTTAATGAGTTTGCTACTCACTTATGAATACAATAGGCAGCTTCTACCAGCATAACCATACAGCTTTGGAAACTTTCACACCAGCTTTACCATCACCCTTTTATTGAAGCAGCTACTGGTTAATCCATCATGAACACAAATATACGAGTACTATGAGTGAACATTTGTGTTTGTTTTGAGAAGTTCTGATTTGTTTTATTTGTGTAGCAAGAGGATGATCAAAAATTGCAAAACTCAGAGCCAGTTGAAAAGCCTGGAAGCAAGCGGGAGAAGAAAGAACAGGCTACACGTGACACAAGCTTCAAGTATGAGTTTGGTGGCCCCTGTGGAGCGTTCCTCATGACAATAGGACTTCCTGCCACTGTGCTGCTCATTAATTTGGCTTGTGGGGCAAAGGTAGGTAATGGCTGAATGTCAAACCAACTATTTATAAGGTGTACTCTAAGTGTTACAAATAACAACCAGAATGCAGCAAGTCAAATGCAGAATAGTTTACTCCTATATTGTTCTACAAATTTTACAGTAACATCATGTGGATACTTAATCGTCTTTAAAATTGATTTAAACGCTAATTGTTTATTTTGTCTTGTATTTCAGTCCTGCACTTTGCAGAAACTGCCTACAATTCCTCTGTCGTTGGCAGCTTATTTGGATCCGCGTGCCATCCTCCTATTTGTTGGCTGGATGCTCTTCCAAGTCTTGTTGGCTGTGGTGCCCTGGGGTAGAGTTGCTCGTGGGCAGCCTCTCAAGTCTGGTGGCCGTCTGAGCTACAGGTGTAATGGTAAGAAAGACGTCCTCCGCAATGTAATTTATACTTACTTTTTATTACATATACTCCCATGTTTATTATGTGACTGTCATATATGAACTGTCAGATATATGTTCAATATAATCACTGAATAATGAATAAGGAGTTTTTCATTCTTCACACACACATTTTGCTGCTTCTCATTACTATTCATATACTTAACCATGTCCCATTCGTAATTGTCCAAATCTTTATAAATTTTGGTTTAGCTCAACGGTATTTGACTCGCCAACCTCCATATTTCAGGTTTCATTGCCCTGGGTGTGTCCCTGATAACCCTTGGGGGTTTGATCTACCTGGGTTACCCGGTTACCGTGGTCTATGACAAATTCACTCAGCTGGCTGTGACAGCCATGGCTTTCTCTTGCTTTTTATCTGTCGGCCTCTACATCCGTTCTCGGAGTATAGCCGCCAAATACAGGGCCGCTGGGGGCAGCTCAGGTAAGATGAGATGAGATGAAGTGTTATAAGATGAGATGAAGTTTTATTTAATGCTTTCAAATTTGTCCTGCTTTCTTCTTAGAAAATACCCCCAAATACTTGTGTTGCAATGTCTTAAATCCTCTATTTTCGACCTTTTGAGTTCAGTGTGGCTGTTGTTGAGCTGCAGACATTAAAACCTCTTTGATGAACGTGTGTTCTGGTATTTATTAAGACTATTTGTAAAAGTCGCTGTGAATATATTAGTTGCTATGAACTTTTCTGCTGTATATGGTACTTAAGAGGTTAAAACTATATTTCTCAACTTGTAATTGTGTATTTCCTTGTGAGCTTTTTGATTGTTGTTTCATAGGTAATCCTGTCTACGACTTCTTCATGGGTGGTGAGTTGAACCCTCGTGTGGGACCCTTGGACCTGAAGTTTTTCTGCGAGCTCCGCCCCGGGTTGATAGGCTGGGTGATGCTGAACGCTGCATTCGTCCTGAAGGCCCACTCCACGGGGACTTTAACGCCTGCCTTGGTGGCCGTGTCGTCCTTCCAGGCTCTCTACGTCGCTGATGCACTCTTCTTCGAGGTCAGTCCTATGGTTCGACCGATGATAGTTATGGCCACTCCCCAGTGGAAAGTCCATGGCAAGTTGACTCTGGCGGGATTACTGCATGACGTGACAGATGGAAGTAGCATAGACAACTTTGTACATGAATTTTATAGACTGTTTATAGTATATTATTGTAGACACATTTTATTATGGAGCAATTTATATGTCAGTGTTTTCAGGCACAGTGTATGGACATAATCATGCAAGAGGATATGGCTAATATTAACCTTCGGATATGATTAATAGTAAGTGTGATGGTTGCATTATGATGTATGTTTGCAGGATTCGATCCTGACGACGATGGATATCGTGCACGACGGCTTCGGCTTCATGCTGGCCTTCGGGGACCTGTGCTGGGTGCCCTTCCTGTACTGCCTCCAGACCCGCTACCTCCTGGAGCACCCCGTCGAGTGGCACCCGGCCGCCATCCTCGCCTTCGTCCTCCTCAACTGTGAGTCCACTCGCGCTCGCCACAGCCGCTTTACACTGAATTATGCATAATTAAAGGTCTTTCAAGATTTTCTTTTGAGGAAATGCGACAACTTTGTGATAAAGGGGGAGGTATTCAACAAAAATAGGTGTCTGCGTTGTGTGATTATGTATTGGCATTAGTTATATTTAGCTAGTCTCCAAAGTCAACATATATGTAAAAATGGTTGAGAGCAAGTACGTAAGTAACTCCGGTACATCATCTTCGTTGGCGTAAATCACCTCAAGATGCTTAATGCGTGCTTGATTTAGATACAGAAATGTGCTTTTCATAATTTACCGCTCGCTAGCTTACTGTTAATAGTTATGACTCTAGCTGCCTTCATCTAGAGTGTATTTAGGTGATGTACCTGGACATGCAAAAGATTGCAATATTTTACTTGATAAATGTCACCGATATAGGGTCTTGTCTTAAAAAAGAGTTACGTTCAATCGTATAATCCACAAAACCCGGAAATTGTGATGAAAAGATTGTAACTATAAGATACGAGATGATACGCGGTAGTGCTGATAAACGTCAAAACTGTTATATGGGTAGTGGGTTCGCGCCCTGACAGCTACATTTGGGGCTTCCCTTTTATCCGCCCCCACAGAACTTAACCGGTATGGCATGATATAGCCTTACAGGCTGAAAGTGCCGCTAAGCCCCAATCAAATGAAATCAAATCAATTATCCGCCCCCGTGTCATTGTCCCGGAATGCATGTACACGAAAGTGACCCTTCAACCTTTCATTACTTCAGTGCTGGGGTACATCGTGTTCCGAGGCGCCAACTCGCAGAAGGATCGTTTCCGGAAGGACCCCCACAACCCGCTGTTCGCCAGCTTCTCCACGATCCCGACCCCGTCCGGCAAGAAGCTGCTGGCCTCCGGGTGGTGGGGCCTCTCCCGCCACCCCAACTACCTTGGCGACCTCATCATGGCCCTGGCCTGGTCCCTGCCCTGTGGTCAGTATCTCTGCAGCTTTACTCCACTTGTTCTTGATGCGGATTAAATTGTTTGATCTATGCCATATGGGGACAATGTACGATCTCCGCTTGAAAATTCTAGTAATATATATATTTTTTTAATAAAATGTTTTTAAATATTTTTTTTGGTAACGTCACTAAGTGCCATGGTTTCTGTTCCTATTGAGTTTGACGTCACACTGGTTTATGACCCGTGGCTAGTGTAGCCGTGGCTGGTGTAGCTGTGCTTATTTACCCTCAGTGCCATCACCTAATGTCTCACACGACGTTTGTCTTGCAGGCTGCGGCTCGGCGCTACCCTACTTCTACCCCGTCTACTTCCTGGCGCTGCTGCTGCACCGCGCCGCCCGCGACGACGCCCAGTGTCGGGCCAAGCACGGCCAGGCCTGGGACCGCTACTGCCGGGAGGTGCCCGCCCGCATCGTCCCCTACGTCTACTGAAACCTGCCGCCGGGCCAGCCGCGCCAGTCGCCCCACGCGGCGTGACCAGTCGGGGGGGGGTGGGGGGGCATGGGCAGGGTTAGGAGGGGGGTTGAGGTCTCACATCGTATATACCAGTGCATGTGTAAGTGACGTGAAGGTCGTGGTGCGCATGTTGGATGTGATGACGTAACATCGGGTTGTGACGTCACAATGCGTCCTGCTGACGTCACAATGCGTACTGCGGACGTCACAATGCCGGCTCTTGGGAGACCATTCAGTTGGTGAGCTCTCACACAACGGGTACTTCGAAGCCTACTGTCACGGGAAATGATGTTTAAAGCATCCTCATGGTCCTGCCGTTCATTCATATTTTTATCATTATCGAATGAAATTTGCATAAGTAACGTGTTGTGGTAATATGTGGATATTAATAAAGGCTGTTAGGTTGCCAAGCGCATTAAAAATAATAAACTGTTGGGACCCCTTTGCCCTACCATCAAAAGGCTGGTCTAGTTGATGATCTATGGTAAGAATCCGGTAAAACTGGAAGAGGGTAATTCCAACCAATGGTTGTGCCGTAAACTGTAGGATATCATTTCATGCTTTGATGTACATTGTCATATCTCACCCTCCATTGTATGGTACAGTCGCTAAATCAAAGGTAGTGTATATACCCTGCATGTCGAGTGAGTGTTCGTAGGCGTACATCGCTGGTCAACTGTACCAAAACGGTAAATAGTAACATCAACAGTTGTACATGAAATGTACCCGTTCACAGGGCGAGAATCTGTGCTTTGTATAGTGTTATAGTGTACAAACATAGTTCACCACCGTTTATTGTATTCCTGTTAGTGTATTTACTTATTTATCAGTGGTATATTTTTTTTTACTCATGAAGGCAGCAAGTATCAGTCCTTTCACACAGTCGCTTTCCTGTCTGGTCTGTGGCATTATTCCAATCTGATGTTCACGCTATCACATGATATATTCCTCAGTATTCTATTGCGGTCGGCAATTTTTACCGACGTTATGTGAAGAAGCTTTGCATAGCTAGAACGTATGTGGACTTTGTTTTACATCGAATAGTAGTATTATTTCAAGGTATTGTCGGCTTACTTGCGTTTAGGTTCAGCTACAGTTTGATGTTCATGTAACTTACATGGGGAGAAACTAGTTTTAAAAATCACTTAATTGTTTTTATAATGCCACCTTTTAAAGTTTCATTTTATTTCTGAGTTATTACAAGAGTCACTGGTACTGTAATTTGACAATCCCTTGCTAAGTCTTATACTTTTTATTCTCGTCCCTGCATATATTTTAAAGGAAACTAATCTTATCCTGTACGCATTAGGGATAAGCGCCGCATGAGCTGTACATTTTACTGATTTAACGCGGGTTACCTTTCCTACTATTGCTGTGTCCTTGATTGTCTTCTCTTGGAAGAAATAAGTAAATTATTTGTCTGCTTTGAAACAGGGCTAGACATTTAGAATTTACGTATTGCAGTGTCAGTTCTATCCCACCTTTTCCCCCACCTCTATATGCGCAGTGTGTTCACACGTTTCGCGGACCACTTGAAAGACTTGGTTCTTACTTGTCAGTTTCGAGTAAATATGCCACTTTTTAAAAATAAACCTGTAGTGATAAATGGCTTGTTATTATTTTATTTTATTGTCCATATGATTGAATAACCCAGCACCGCATCAGATTCAACAAATGCATCAGTCAATAAAGTGACACAATTACTACATACTTCTCATAACCTTCAGCTATACTGCGGTTTAAATTACTCTCTGAATCGGCTGGTCACTAGGTCATTTTGTCGCCTCGATCTCTTCCAGCCGCGTCCACATTTGAGAGGGTTGTTTTGATCAACTGTACAAACCACCTATAATGCATTAAGCGAAAGAGCTTCAGGATAACCCCCACGGCACAGACTGCTAATATTGGTAGATCATCAAATGTACAAAAATCAACCAGGCTGAACTAGAGAATACTTTTTATTTTGACCTATCGAACGCCCGTGATAATATAAATCATGAACTAACCAAACATAATATTCGATAAACATTTCTCTGTGTAGCGGTAAACGATGTAAATATCAAGGATGCGGGTTCCTCTAAGTCCATTTTACAGGGAACCTGTGAATCGGCGTAAAGGTAACATTTTCCGATATTGATAGCATTTCGGTTTGGCTAAGTTCTACTGCACATGCAAGTTGTTAGGCCTACTGAGTGTCACAATTCACAATTAATATACTTCAGTCAGTGAACCTAATAACTTAAACTTAAAATCGTTCACTTCCACAACGTACATTACGTTTTATTATTCTAGTGAGCTCGCACAGGGCTGATAAGTTATATATATATCGAATCTGAATTACAAAAGAAAAATCTGATAAACTCTCTCGATATATCTATCATTTAAAACACAACATCAATTAGAATCGTTTGCTCCGTGTAATAATAATTTGATATATATCAATATATTTGTGGTTCTCATATATGTCAAGGATCCATTAATTGGCACTATGAAACTAATCTCCGGTCTCCCATGTTAGAATCTTTATCAACATTTATGCTTATTTTATATTGACTTCATCTATGTAGATCTAGATCCAAGAAAGTTGGAAAATAATGGCTAACCGTGACTATGTCCTCGAAGAACAATGACAATGACGTCACACATAGCATTATTGTCTCATGGTTGCTATGGCGATATTGCTGTTGCATGACATCTCATTATTATACCGATTTCCATCACTTTGCTGTAGCCTAGATCATTAGAGACATTCGCTTGCGCTGATACAAAGTATTTACAGAACTGACAGGTATATGATCTGACAGGTATATAAACCTGAGCTACCATGCAGCGTGTATCCTTCATAACTCGAGGGTTTGTAATCCTCATTGGAATCCAGCTTGCCTTACTTGTCTCTCGTTCTCAAGGTGAGTATGCTCCTTGCCACTAAGTCTAAGCTTTAACCGCAGAACCCTAGTAATACGTTAGTTACACTCTATATGCTCACATAATTTGACTGACATTATTTCGTTAAAAGTTCTTTTCGTCGGACTGCTATATAATACTCCTTGGCGCATGATGCCCGCCCATGTATCGCTTCAGTGACAGCAGAGACGATTTCAGCACCCTTAAAATAATATATTCTGTAATTACTTTGTATTACCAACCTCTTCTCCATGTCAAGTAAGCATATTCTGTCTTGAACTTAAATCCTGAAAGCCCGTGGCCTATCCAGGGAGAACCAAATTTGCTTCGAGGAGCAGAAGTTAGTGGCCGGCTTTATATCCCTGCGCGCTTTTTCGCTGTTCGGTATTCTAAATTATAAGTATAAGTATTATAAACCGCGCAGTTTTATGTTGAAATTGTTGTTTTACAGACTCTAAAAGATATAAAACATGTGCATCATAATTTTGTGATACTCTTAGTCTTGATTCTAAAATGCCAAAAATCTAAGATGGGGCATGTAAGTAGGCTGCTTTAAATCCTGGGGTTACCAATGCAAATTTCGTTTTCCGCATCAAGATCACGATGAATTGACCATGCCGCAAGTTCCGGTTTTTCGGTGGCCATTTTTTCTTTCGTCTTTCGACGCTAGATTCATGTATGGTAGACCTCAGAAACGGATTCAGCCCAGCAACAGCATTTAGAAAAGTCTATCTTGTTATTCCAAAAAGGCCGATCTTTCGGCTTCGTGGAATGGAATTATCTCACACTGTTTTTTTTTAATGTAAGCCTATCTGCATATGTTTACTTGCAGGGGAGGCACCTCGGCTGACATGGGGGCACTGGGGCCCATGGTCCACCTGTAAGGCTAGTGTCTGCGGACATCCAGGTGTCCGGGGTCGAGCTCGACGCTGCGTGGCACCCGCTACAGCCTGTCCAACCCGTCGAGAATATCTGCTAAAACCTTGCCAGAGCAAGTGCATAGAAGGTACATTTTCGTCCGGTGCTAGGCTTGAGGCCTTGAAACCGGCGTTAGCGTTGCCGCCTTGAGCAGCGCGCAGTAATTTTTGGCCCGAGTTTGACTGTGAATTACTTTTTATAGAGGTCCAATCAAATGCGTATAGACAAATGGGTAATCTATCTTCTGCTAAGCATTCCCCAAATAAAACAAAGTTATTTCCGAATGTTTATACTTTGGTGGACTTAGGTGGTGGAATTACGAATTGTAGTGTGGGCAGTCCACGCCACCGAAAACCAATTTATCGAAGCCAGCATGTGCACGGCGAAAAAGTGGAAACGCACATGCGCATGCGTCGAGTCTGCCAACGCCCCCCCCCCCCCCCCCAACCCCCTCCGACAACCCCCCACCCCGCCCTGAGCAGCGTGGGTGGTCATCAGCGTTGTCATGGTAACATTGCGCTCAAGGTGGTGATATCAACATGGCGGCAACTTAATTCTATTGAAGCGTTCAACCTTTATATATATATACATATGTATGTTGTGAAGTGTAGTACACGCGGAATTGTTCGTCACTTGCAACAATTTGTGAAATAGGCGTGCATATCGAAAAACAAATTAGAAATAGTGCGTCTTCTTCAGCGTCGTCTCTCTCCCTCACCCCCCCCCCCACCCCCCTCCACAACACACACCCCTGTCGTACATTTTCGGTGTTTTCGCCTTCCTCCCACCTAATTCAATTTGTTTCGTTTGTTGTTCGTTTCATCCGAACTATATATAATCACTGATTGTGGTGGCACTTGATGAAATGGCCTTATCCTATCACAACAAGTTTGACAAGTATGCATAGTTTTTTTTTTTTCAGCTTCAGCCAACACCCTCTGGACCTCGTGGTCAGAATGGTCGATCTGCTGGCCCAAGTGTGGACCGTCGTCGAAGCGAATGAGATTCCGACGGTGTGACTTGCACGACAGGCTGTGCAAGAAGTACGGCATACCCTTGGAAGTGGACAAGCAGCACTGTGGGCGCGCGAAATGCCCCATCGGTCGGTACATCAACGCATGGCATGACGATAGATGTGGGATACATCAATCTCCCAAAAGAGGGCGCTACCTGTATACTATATAGTTCTATCTGCTCCACGTAAAATTATTGGTCAAGTTTAAACATCCTTATTATGCTTTCACAGGAAAAGGCAGCATATTATTCCCCCCGGGGGGTGGGGTGGGGTGGAGGGTGGAGGGTTGGGGGGGGGGGTACTTAATACATTGCTGGGTCGGGGGGGGGGGGGGGGGTCCGCGGTAAAGCCCCTCCTCTCTCACCGCCAAAATCCGCTGAAATGAATGAGAAATGAATCAGATTTGTATTTTTTTGGGCATTATTGCGATCAATTCTATTTTGAACTAATCGAGGACAAATGAGTTTAAACCTGAAACCTTGAGTCTTTTTTTAGGTTTTTGTTTTGATAATGGACTAGCTTTCACGTCTTTCATGTTCTTCATACCAAATTTACTTTCCAGCTTTCCAGCTCAACCATCTGGCCTTTTATCCCAAAAAAGTGGCTTTACACACATACATTTCATTGCCTTCAGGTTCTCATCATGACAAGGTTAGTCCGTTGTACAAGATGTGACTTACAGTTACCCAAAACGGGGCGAAGAATTGGATCCAGCCATGAATGAGCTAGCAAGCTACATGGACCACGTGGTGGCCGCGTAATCGTCTACAATGCGCCACAATCAACTCACAGCCATCGCCAGCGTGCTGAGTGGGAAACTGCTACGAAGAGTAGACACGTACCTACACCGTGTGACAACCGCCAGCGACATTAATCTCTTAAAATTTGCATATCTATGTTAGCAATATACCTTTTAGCGCGAAACTATATCAATAATACAATATTTTTACCTCCACACAACATGATGCATAGTCCATAATGGTTAGTATTTTTACTGATGCTTTGCATTTATATTCATATGAACATTCATATAATTACATTACATATATCTGGTAATGGTAGTGTGTGATCATGAATGATAACTTTAATACATTAAACAATATTTGATGTACAATTTGTGTTTATCTTACCTATAGTGTTAAGATTTGCTCTTATTCATATACACACGCATAGGACTGAATGAAAAAAAAGAGGAAAAGGTATAATTATGTTATATAATTATATATGTCGATATATGTCATTTTTGTTCATTTTTTTTATCCATGATTTTGCTATCGTTATAATTGGCGCTAATCATTGGCCCTTCGAAGTGGGTAGATGTAGGCCTACCAGCGTGGCTGCCATCTCTGACTACCTATGACTGCCACAGTCTATGTGCGGACATCATCTGTTCGAACTAAACATTCCCCATGCTCTCGCCATTATTAAGGCAACCCGCCCCCATCAATGTTGAGCAGCCCGCCATTTTGCCGGAGCAAGTGACGTATATTGTGACCCTTCTTGTGGCGCCGCCTTACATTATAACTGAAGGTTATCTCGTGGAGGGAACTCTTCACAGTGGAGGTACCCTTCCAGGGAAAGGCGTGAAACAAGAGATCAGGGCCGCGATTTACGAATGAATGGCGGCAATTCCAAGTCGCGCAGTATACCGTTTCATGGAAAATAGCATCCAAACAAATTGATATATGTCTTGCGACGATTGTCTCCGTAAGAAAGCCATGATTGGAGTTAGAATCGCAGCTATGTATATTAGCGATGCGCTCTTGTTTTACTCACACAGTAAGCGCCATTTCCGGTTTGAATCTAATTAAAGTATCGCCTCCTGGTTGGTTAATCGCGGACACACATCCAAAAAGGGCTGCCGCCTGGTTAAGCGGCGAAATCGTGGCTGGCGGTCACTTCTTTTATAGTCAGCTACAGACCGGACTTGTTATTCTGTAATTTGGAGGATAGACACTTGGGTAGTATATGAATCACCTATCAGCGTTAGAGGCCAGGCTGGCGGCGTCCTTTAAACACCCCGTGAAGCAGCTAGCCGCCCCCGCCTCCCCTCACCTCTCTCCTCATGATGGTGAACCTTCGTCTGATAGGTTTAACCACGAACATTGCATACGCTATGCGACGAGAGACATTATTTAAATCATTTCGGAAAACAACAGAGTTATTAAAGGCACAGTCAGTGGTTGGCCTGGTACTTCCTGTCCTAGCAGCACACCATGTGTAGACATAAAGAACCGGTGCGCCCTCTGCTGAGCGATTGGGTTCATGATGCCAGTAGGCTGGTTCCGGCCCTATACCTCCACAATTGGGCGCATTTCTTTGGTACCCCGGGTGTATCCCTACGGTGGACCGAATACGCACATTACGCATCGGTTCACCGCCCGACACTTCTTTCACCGGAGTATGGATGCGTGCGCATCCATTCGGTATGCCCATGTGCCCCGTTCTAAACAGCACGAGGCATTCGGGAGAAGATGGCGGCTGATTGAAAGGTGATGAAGAGTAGGTTGGTTCCAGTGCCTTATAATGTGCACCGGATGTGAACGGTGTGTGCATTTCATTGGAATAGGCATATCCCTATCGGCATACTCGGAAGTTCCCTGTCACGTGTTGCGGGCCCGGGGCGGGATACCAAACCTGGCCCAAAGAAATGCGCCCAATGTAACCATACTGTAGTCTGGCTGGGTCCCGGACAATAAAGCGGGCTACGTCATAGGCTGACGTCACGCCAAAGTATAGTTAGGTATGGGTCTATGAATATGTGCCACCCAATGAAAATGTCCAATTAATTAAGGTAAGCCACCCATAATGAGCCTCTGCGATTTTGAGCAGACCTTGGTAAACATCGGCAAACATCGGCGGGCTGTAGCCCTGATATTTTAAGCAGTCTTAATGAAACAAAGCACGAATAAAACACAGCAAAAGAAGTGGTGACATAGGTAAAGTAAATAGAACATCGTATAATGGGCTTCGGCGAGTTAGAGAAGACCTCAGTAAACATCGAAAAACATCGGCGTGGGTCAGTGAAAGGGGAATCCCTAACTCGTTACGTCATTCACAGGATATCCCCAATTCGTGACGTCATTCACAGGGTATTTCCCCGAGAATGGCTCTTCGTGATAAATTCCGAATATTCAAGAAAAAAAACATGGAGAAAACGTGTAAATAGTTCAGCAAACATTCGTGTAGATCATAATTATATCGGAGACCATTATATATAACCAGATTTATTAAATTGTGAACACAAGGCGTAAATTACTGATAATTGGTGTGAAATAAGCTGCTCCAAAAAATATTTCTGAAATAACATTTTCAAGCTTCGTGACGTGTTTCTCGGGAAATTTGCACTGCTACCTATATTTTTCTTTATTTTTATTACAAGAACTATGTTTTTAGAAGTTTTTAAACGTGGTTTGGTGTCAAGGTTTTCATTTTTGATGAAATTATAGCCAATTTTGTGAAGGTGGTGATTTCGAATTTTGGCAAAAACGGTCCTGTTTTTGCATAACTGCACTTTATTATTACCATTCTGTTATTTTTTGTGGCTACTATTTACATTGTTGAATATCATTCCTGTATTGCACTAGGTTTAAGCTTCCCAAAAAGCTGTTACTGATGATAATGATTTAATATTGAGCTGAATTGTAGCAAAATTACATATTCTTGGTAGGTGTCAAGTTTTTGGCATTTTGTGAAATGGGGGTTTACTTGGAAAATGGAGAATATTTTATTAACGGGACGGTAAAGTACCATAAAAATTCACCAGAAGGTGTGTAATTGGGTATACTTTCATAAAATAATCGCAAATACAGTGTTCTTTAACCGTGCTATTATGGGTAGCTTATCTTAACCTCCATATTACATTGTCATGACGGCCAGTGACTATTTTGGATGCCTATTTTAACCAAAATATTCTCTTCCAATGACCACACATTCTCGCGCTTAGCTCTCGCTTTTCATATGCCCTCCATGGCCTGGGCGGCACACCCCTACCACTGTACTAATGTAGCCCCCCCCACCCCCCCCGAGTGTCCCTATACTTAAGGATAGAATATGCTCCATATTTTCCTCGCCTATTCCCATGTTTCTCGCGCCCGGAGATCTCAATCAGCTGGCCCCTACTACTGTATGTTGCATAACTGTCAGTGATCAATTCAGATGCCATACCTCAGATGAGAGGTAGTACCCCCGCCCCTGGTCGCAAGTTTTCTCGAAGGGCACGCCCCCCCCCCCCCCCCCACCCCCCGGTCGCAAGTTTTCACAGAGCAACCCCTCCCCCCGCCCCTTCGCCGTTAATTAATTGTGTGGCATATTTAATTCCGCCTAAATTCGTTCAAGGGTTACAAGCGAGAAAGTTACTTTCATTGTTTCAAATTTACCTGATGTAAATGCCATAAGATATAGATATACAGAGTTCTTGGAGCCCTCCCCAGCCTTGGCAGAGTAAAACAACTTACCACTCACCTAGCAGAGGGCGCTCCCGCAACTCTAGCTCTAACTCTAGCTGTAACTGAAATTCGAACGTGCATGATGTAATGAAATGAAGCTCCAGCGCTAGCGAGCACCCTCTGTCGGAGAGTGAAAACTTATCTATTTGAGACATGACGTCACTTATAAGTAACGTGTCCATGCCAACGCAATTGTTATGGATTATTCGTGTGTTGCTTAGGTTTCGCTTTTATTGTTTGTGCCCAAGGAGGTGTGTGTTGGCGAATAGCCACATTGTCCTTTGCAGGAAAAGAAGCAGGAAGTCTGGAAGAAATAACAATGGCAAACGTTTCAAGGAGAACTTTAATTCCCATTGGACTTTTGTTACTTGTTGGAGTTGTTGTTAACACACAAGCAAGTATTTTTGATGCTGGTGGTAAGCGCTATTTGCGTCTTCCAAACAAGTGTCCCGAAATGATCATGACACAAAAGTCGATAGTGAGATTGCGCATTTGTTACCGATACTCGATAGATAGATCTAATTAAGCTTATATAGAGCGCGTTTGTTTAATTTTCAACATGTCGAAGGTTAACTGTTTACGTTTACCTTCGTCAACGTAAACCTGTTGGGGATAAAGAAACGCGTTTGTAGTTTTTGCGGGGGATTTCTGTTAAATATGTTGACATCATAATGCGAACCACAGTGTCAACAAGGTTGACGTTCTTGAAATAGTTGAAGTAAGTTTGTTGATGTTTCCCATTTGTTGAAAATTAAAAACAAACGCGATAGTCGCAGGTTTACGTACGTTTAAGTTTTGTATAAACTTAAACCTGTTGAGACTAAAGGTAACATACCAATCGGTCGTGCGTAGAAAAGTGTATGGTGTCAAGTAATGCCTAAAATATGGTCGTAGATCTATATCAGGGTTATATGGTGACTAATTGTTTCTGTCTTGGCAGATATTGTTTCTTTTACTATAATGCTTGGCCAGGATAATGCCTGTTCAATTAATCCGTGACGTATTTAATCATGCATGCGGATGTTACGGGTGCGTGGTTCGGTCGACCTATCATATGCTCTAATTTTCGGCGGCTTGCGCTAGGGGGGGGGGGTGGTGATTGTATGGGCTGTAGCAAAAACTATCGCACGTCAACCTATGTTTTGCTTGTTTAAAAAATAAAGTTGCATGATTGCTCTATAATTTTCTATGGCCCACATAGTCAAACATGGGTATCGATTTTTCTCTGGCATGGGGTTGACAATTTGGGTTTTTCCATTGCTTATCATGGGGATGGTTTCTATTGGTGTGTGACCTAAACAAACGCGCTCAATGTTGTTAAAATGTGAGCGATTGCTCCGAAATTAACTGACAGGGTATGGAAAAGATTTCGTTTAATAAATTAAAGCTCAACAATTACAATCTTCGGCTAGAAAGCAAGAAATAATATAGTGGCGTACAATAGTGGCGTCTACTGGCATGCAGTGGCGCCTAATGGCGTATAGAGTCTAGTGGCGTCTATCCAGCAAACATATAACGTTTTTCCAACGTTTCTAAAACGGTTATAAAGTACGTCATTAAATCCACTTTAAAAATGACATTTCAGCTTTCGGCACGTGGTCCAACTGGGGCGCTTGGTCTCCTTGCTCAGCGACATCCTGCGGCCCCCGAGGCACAGCCAGTCGGACTCGTCACTGTTCTGACCAGTGGGGGCGCTGTGCGCAACCCAACGCCAAGGTCGAGACAAAGTCATGCCAAAAGCAGTGTAATAGTGAGTAATGTGTGTAGATCGATATGTGTAGATCTTACATCCACGCCATCAATTATAAAGTTTAATAAAGTTCATTGTCAATAGCTAAATGTAAGTAACGAATAAATTAACCATAGATAGGGAAGAAACTAAATAGCAATAATTTGATCGGCGACAACCATAGGCTTTAACCGGAATGTCGCACCGAAAACAATTCAACTGAGTAAAATTATTGAGCGGGGGGGAGGTACTTATTACAGTGATGGGTTTGAGGGGAGGGGGGGGGTGTAGCGGTAAAGCCCTCCCTTTTTCACCGCCCAAATCCGCTCGGTCGGGGCCTTTTACCCCCAAAATCCGCTCGGAGGTGGTATTTTTCGCAGCAACCCGCTGTACGAACGCACATTATCAGTGCCCCCCCCCCACCCCTCGGCCGCAAGTTTTTAAATATCCGCTTTATAGGGGTATCATTTTCATCATAAATGTTCGCTCTATAAGGGTATCTTTTTCATCATAAATGTCCGCTATATAAGGGTATCTTTTTTGTCATAAATGTCCGCTATATAGGGGTATCTTTATCTGCTTTCACAGGCAGCAAGGCATCTCCCCTATAATCTATAATAGAAACAGGTGCAAAAAAATGCAAACCGGCGAATGTAACGACTCACTACGCTGTGCCTAGCAGGAAAGCGGTCATATTCCCGGTTTGCCGATGTTCTTCAGTGCGAAAATAATATTTTTTCTCTCGTCTATTTTGTCTAGAGATATTAAACATATAATTAAGGAATATATATTGTACAGACTATACAACTTGGTACCCGATATATGTACCGATTATAACTTATTATATGTTGACCGGTATACACTGTCTTTTCAATGCGAATCTGCGTGCACTCGCTTGACATGGGCCATGTCGAACGAGAAGTCTAACAGATATGAGTATTAGGCTGTTCTTAATCTAGTGAAATATAAGCTGTGATGGCATGATATAATATAATAGTTAAAGGGAAGTTTATAGAGATATCTTGTGTAATTGATCTGCGAATAACAATGCTATAGAGATGACCTACATCTGACAAAAGAAACGTTGAAGCCGGGCATCTGAAGCCACTCAGTACGCATACATGGGGACAAATGCTTGCGGGAATCAGTTTTCTAACCCGAAACACGCAGTGTCTCTTTTTGACGATAGATGTCGCCAGGGGTATCTGGAACGGTCTTTATCATATCATAATAAGCTTATATGTCTCTACTGTGCTGGTATGTCTATTTATAAGCTAATTATTGCTGAATTGTTTTTGGCATAGTCTTTTAAAGTTAACCCGTTTTCATTACTGCAGGAGGTGGCCACTGGCTGAATTGGGGTAGCTGGTCGGCCTGTACGGCCACCACATGCACAGCACCAGGCAGCCAGACCCGCTCTCGTCAGTGCACTGACCGCTACCGCCGCTGTCCACATCCAAAGACAGGCACCGAAACCAAACAATGTACCAAGGATTGCGGCTGTAAGAAATAGCGTGCTGGAGCGGCGTTACATGTGCACCCTACACCGAACGGTTGGCTGGGATGGAGGTCGGGGGGGGCAGATTACAAAGGTGGCCTCAAATATCCATCCAGCCATCGAACTTAGTATCGCATCCTTTATACAATGCATTCTACATTGTACGTCAATACTGTCTGACATATCTACTTTAAAAATAATGGAAAACCAGACCAGTTCATATTAACCGTCTTGATAATAAATGGAATAAAATAATTTTGAACTATTTCAAACATTCCGGGCGAAGCCATCCTTTGGTCATGAGGCTCATGGTCCCATCGGATGACGTTATGGACTGGATGGAGGTTCCAAAATTTACTTAGTTAGCGGGAGCTACAGAACAACCAGTCATGGGTTTAAACACCCTCCGCATATGAGGCATGTTTGATCCAAACTCATTTTCATTGCGCCGGAAAGAGCTAATTAATGTGTTCAAGGTGGCCTAAAACTGCAAACAATTCATTTCAAGAGAGTATAAAGAGTAACTATATGGCAATAATGATAATGATACGCCTACGCCTCCTGCGCTTGCGAACTTAATGACCTAGATCGGCGCTTTCTTCAGCGTCGGTGTCCGATATCTGGGAAGCATGGACCCGATGGACCCAGTGCTCGAAGAAATGTGGCACCGGATCTCAAAAGACCCGCATGCGGTACTGCGACAGACGAAAGCGAGCCTGTTCCAGTCTCCGAAAGCGAACCCAATCCGAGGCTAAGGAATGCATCGTCCCGAGATGCAAATTAGGAAGTAAGTCTTCACTGTTTATCGCTGTGTCAAGAGATGAATTTGTGTTTTAGGCCGCCTGTGTGCAGAGGCCTAAACTGGACCAAGGAACTTCCCGGGACGATTGAAGGATGAATGGAGGAAACAGGCCCCAGATTAGGTGCCTAGCCGGGCTTGGATTCAAACCCAGGACCTATTAATCTGCGGTGTAGAACGCCAACTATTACACACACTTCGGTGTACCAAGACGTGCCAGGGTGGTGCTTCCTCGAAATGTCGATTTGTATCTTCTGTGTCATAAATATTGGGAGCGGTAGTTTCTGGTGGTTACAGGAATGCAATATGTGAATGCAAGAGACAAAATATGGTACTAATAGCGGTATTTTTGTTACACAATTATCTAAAGATACAAAAACCATATCGGTAGTAAACGCTGAGCTGGTAACTACAACATGTGCCACTGAAGAACTCTATTATGCCCATCATATAATGAAGCCTTATCGCCTGTTCTGCTCTGTTTTCAGTCTCCCGTTGGTTCCGAGGGTAGAATGCTGTTATTCGCCATAGATACTGTCAGAACTGCTGGAAATCATGGCCACTGTAAAACAATTACTAATCTTCACCCCGCTCTGATCTACACTCATTTTTACACACTGATGCGTCATCGTCCCAAGAAAGAAACTTCACTTGCTCTGACATGAACAACAATTTGCTGAACAAGATCGATCTTCTAGATTTCCTTGGCGAAGAATACCATTCACTTTGCGATATTCTTGATAAGAACATGACATTTTGGGCCTCCTAGAGTTTCAGATACAAAATACATATCCAGTCGAAAGCTGTTCAATTACAAGCAACTTGACTTTACTACCAGCTATCAATGGAAGTAATATCAAGTCCATCAACGATACATACGCGCCGGTCTCCCTTAGAGAACAACACTGTTGCCTAACTGTAAGTTGTACAGCTAGGCGTGACTTCTGACTTCTGGCCATGTGAAGGTTCCAGGACCATATTGTTCTTCTCGACCAATAAACAAATACATTTTGCGCCAGACAGGTGTCAGTTCCCTTTAGTGATTTCACAGTCGATTTTTATGATATCGTTTTTTGTGATTGGTATAGTTTGACGTTGATGTACGGCGTTTAAGAATTGTAAATCTAAGAATAGATTTGAGCGGCAAAACGCTTGTTGCATCACTATTAGAACACGCAGACGTTACGATCAGACACGCTGACGTCACAATCAGACATGCTGACGCCATGATTGAACGACGTTGACGTCACAAATGTGCACGTCGACGTCGCACATGGACACGTTAACGTCACTACGTGGCTTCATCAATGAGGCAACCCAACACGCATAAGATCAGTGAGAGAGGGGGGGTGGGGGGAAGGGGGGGGGGGGATGAGGTTAAAACCAATGACCGCTGTCGCTGGAGATCAAGTCTGACATCTACGCGAAACATCATAACGTTATCGTCCATTACAATCGAATATGTGCGATTTGTGTGTAAAGCTAGGATTCCATATGTGCGGAAGCGGCAAAGCGGCATGCGGTTTGTAAGACTCCATATACGGTGCAATCCACTTAATTGCACCATTTGTCCGACAGCTACATTTTTGCGATTAACTGAAGTTGTCAACTATTGACGGATCAGAACGGACTACATGCATTTGGTTTATACTCTTCAGACATGTATACCTGTATAGTATATGTATGCTTGCATTCATTATAAAACACTTATCATCATTTTAAATAATTTGTATTGGAACTAACTATGTAAGTTAACATCTAGCTCATTAAATACAACAGCTGGTATTATATTGAAGGCTATCTCAGACCATCTGCCGTATTACTAATCTTCGATGTGCGACGCTCAAACAAAACGCCCACATATATTAATATAAAAACCAATGATGCACAATCAGTAGAGAAATTCAAAACACAAATTGTCAACGCAGACGCATTAGATAAACTAGACAAGGACCTATGTGCCGATCCTAACAGTAACTATGAGATCCCTGAGGATATATTTACACATGCCAGGGATATATGTTTACCAAGCAAGACAGTAAATTGAATAAGAGAAAACACAAAAAGGCAAACTGGATCACCACTGGTATTATTAAGTCGATAGCATTTAAGGACAAACTTTATAAAAAACTTAGAATGACAGCGCCAACCTCCTGTCAATAGGATACTCTCAAAACCAATTTTAAGACGTATGAAACCCTACTAAAAAATATAATTCGGTTGGCCAAAAGATCGTATTATCATCATGCTTTCGAAAAATGTGAAGGGGACGTCAAGGCAACTTGGAAAGCAATAAGATCCGTTATTAATAGGTCAAACCGAAAGGACAAATTCCCTGAGCTCTTTAATATTAATGGGAAGCCAACATCTGACCGTTTGGCTATAGCAAATGGCTTTAATGATTTTTTAGCATCATTGGTACTAAACTTGCCAGTAAAATCAATCAGGACCCAAACCAAAGTTATACTAGCTATTTAGGCGATCCCTCTAAAAACAAACTGGTGTTTATTTTAATTGACCCTAATGTCACTAATAAAATAATTGATGAGCTGAAACCTAAGGCTAGTTCTGGGCATGATGACCTGTCAATGAAAATGCTGAAACTATTAAAAGTAGATTTAAGCAAGCCAATTACCCACATCATTAACCAATCAATGTCTACTGGTATATTTCCGGATAAATTAAAACTTGCAAAAGTAGTGCCGGTTTTTAAAAAGGGGGAAATATCTAATATGGATAACTATAGGCCAATTTCAATTTCGCCAGCCATATCTAAGGTTTTTGAAAAAGTAATCTATAATCAGATATATGGACACTTTGATCAAGAAATCCTGTTTAATAGTGGTCAGTATGGTTTCCGGAAAAAACATTCAACCCAATTAGCTACACTGGAATTAATTGATAGAAACATACGTAAACTAGATATAGGGGAGATTCCGATAAACATCTATCTTGATTTATCAAAACCTTTGACACCATTAATCACGACATACTATCAACTAAACTAAAGCACTATGGGGTTTCTGGGCCGGCGCTCAAGCTGCTACAAAATTATCTTCACAATCGCAAACAGTACGTAAGCATAGACAATGTTCAATCACAAGAAGTTCTGATCTCCCGAGGAGTACCGCAGGGATCAATACTTGGCCCTCTTCTATTTATAATATATATAAACGACATATCAAGAGCGAGTTCAATATTTAGTGCAATTATTTACGTTGACGATACAACTCTTTCTAGCACACTAAGTATACATTAGCGCCAACAAGTAATGTACGCCGAAGTAGTGAAGTGTTAAACCACGAACTGTCTCTAGTAAGCAATTGGCTTAAACTTAACCAACTATCTCTAAACATTAAAAGGACCAAATCTATGTTATTTTATATGCCACAAAAGCGGGTAACGATACCGGAACTTTATATTAAAAATACCAAGCTGGAATGCGTTGACGACTTTGATTTTCTCGGATTGACCTTGACGCAAGTGCCCCCAGGCAAGCCCGCTTCTCTAGGGGCACAACGGTAACAATGTTAAAATCCTTCGACGTTAGTAGGGAATCGACTGTAGCTTTTATTATAATGTGTGCTCGAACAATCATAGTGTTTACGTATTCTATATACCTTGTTCTATCATCTGACATCAAAAAAGTGTGTCGACACTAGGTTGTTTCGATTATATTTTCGCCAAGAAATGTTGGAGCACACAACTGTTCCCGACCAGCCATCCGCCATATTTGTTTTTGGCTGATGCCGGTTACTGTGAATGCGACTTGGTTCCTCCTCTCCGTTAGCATATGACTCTCCGCTAGAGGGCGTTGTCAGTCGCTCACTTTGAACTTAAGGACAACAGCAGCGCCCTTTTTCACCGGTCATTGACTGTTACAAAGTTTGGGACCCAGGCTACAAATGGTTCAAATGCTGGCGGGATTCGCCAGGTGGCGCTGCATACGCATGGCGGTTGGTAGGGAAAAGTCGCATGCTCCAACATTTGTTCGCGAAAATATGACTGGAACAATCTAGTGTTGACACACTTTCTTGATGTCAGAAGATAGAACAAGGTATATAGAATACGTAAGCACTATTATTGTACGTGCCCGCATTATAATAAAAGCTACAGTCGATTCCCTACTAACGTCGAAGGATTTTAACATTGTTACCGTTGTGCCCCTAGAGAAGCGGGCTTGCCTGGGGGCACTTACGCCAAGGATTGACCCTACATAAACATCTGAAATGGTCCAGTCACGGTGATAAAATTTTATTACCTTTTTCCATTTTCCCTGTAAGACCAACATTAGTATAACACCAGATGTAAGCACAATATAATTATACCCAGAACCAGGCACAAATTTGCCGAACATTGCATCCGCTATTACTTGACTCATTTAATAAACCGAACTTCAAAAGACATTTTAACGAAGATATTTACCCATTCAATAACGGGCTACTCTACATATATAAAAAATTATTTATTGATAGACTTATTGATAGGTACTGTGTTGACTGTTTTAAAGTTAATTGTTATATCTGCCACAAAGAATTATAGAGGTATTGCGTTTTATCTAATCCCCCAAATTATGATTTTTATATCATATGTTCTATTGAATTCTAATGGTGTCTATCGATAATTGCTTACCCAATTTGTCCTTATCGGAGTATTGTTTTCCGCTTTTTTTTTTTTTTTTTTTTTTTTGCTTTGATTTGAGGTGGCCACTATGCCAGCGACTATGTCATAATGGTGGTCTCCTCGGCCAGGGATTATATTTTGTTCGTTTTTGCTGTATGATGTATTGTATTGTTGTTGTTTTCCTGGTCGAAATAAATGATGATTCTCTCTCTATTAATCCTCTTCTCCTTGGTCGTGGCTGCCTCTGACCGCTGGGTGTGATCTTCTAAATTGTAAAACTTCGCATTCGTGGTGGCCTACCTTCTCGAGGAGTCTACGGAGGGAGGCCATTGCACATGAATTGTATTTCATGCATGCTGCGATAAATTTTACGCAAGCAACGTCCTATCATTTCCATAATCGAAGGGAGGACCCAAACAGTTTACGGGCTCAGGCACACTTCATTAATTATAAGCACTCGTCACTTGTCTTATTCAAACATGCCAAAGGTTGCTCAATGCCCATGATCCCGGTCTGGGCCATCAAAGACTCATTCGCATGTATATATCAAGACATTGAAGTTCCTGTAGCAACTAATATCTTACCATATCTGACCTTACCGGGGTGCGCTACTTTACTACTAAGGGGGTCAATTTGACTCTGAGTCCAATGCCACCGCCCCCCCCCCCCACCCCCACCCTCGGCGCCGCCCTTCCTGAAGCCGCCACTAACCCATAACAAATCCAGCTTTAACTGATGCGAAAACGTTCCTTCCGTCCGTTCCGGCCTCAGATACCCTCATAACATTATAATCTTGCTTGTCGGCTATTGTAGGGGTCTGGAAGGGGGAAATAGCGACACGCGACACGGCATTTTTGGAACATCAACGTTCAACATTAACCTCCCTACTCGAGCACTGAGGATCTGAAAAAGCGACATCGACAGATTTTAGAAAAAAAGGAACGACATTGAAGTCAGCCAAAAAGCGACACGGAACTTCGTGACAAACCGACATTCGACCGTGAGAATTTTGAAACAAATCGACACTGGAATCCCCTTTCAGACACCTTATTGTGTTTAACTTTTCCCGCCTCCGTTAATTAATCTTGGTACATCTATAATAAGGAATAAATCATGCTTGAATGTCATAGACCATACACTATGGGGTGTGTTCCTTTATTCTTTGCTAGCCTCATTGGAACTGAGGAGGTTTTAACAATCTGTAAAGTAGCGAGCGCAGGAAGAGTGTCTTTATGTTAATTTTTTCTGCAGCTGTGGGTCCGAGAGGGGGGGCGGGGGGCGTGGGGGGGGGGGGGGTCAGGATCCCCCCTTTCTGAGGAAGAATACAATTTTTCAATGCAAAATTTAGGCCATCTGGGGCGTGGACGACCCCTTTTTGTTAGGAATAAGGCTCAAAGTATTGGTGGACCCCACCCCCTCCGGTCGTCCAAATTTTGTATTCAGAGCCCCCCCCCCCACTCCCCCGGTCGCAAATTTTCAGTGGACCTCCCTTTTAAAATTCCTGGATTGGCCCGTTCGGTGTAATGACAAATATTTTTTCCACCAGGAGAGTTCCTACGCTACCTGTGGCTTCGACTTGATACAATCAATTAATAAGATGTTCCCATGTGATATATGAGCGGGGACAGGGGTGCATCGCCATACTTTATTCGGCGGGACGCTGGGCCTGATATATGTTAATGTAAGCTGTAAAATCGGGCCCATTAAGTTCGTCTATCCTATTACGGACGCATTTATTTACAATTTAAAGCTCTATATTAATCAAACAAAACAAACTTCGTAAATACTTTGTGCAGAATTAAAATGTCGAAATTAAAAACAATCCGGTACTGCATATAAATAACGCAGGAATATGTCACTAAAATGTTTATTATAAACGCAAATAACATGGTAAAATGTGTTCTGTTAAATACTTCGTAGTTTTAACAAATGCAACATGTAAAGGAAGTAATGAAATCCATAGGAACAAACTAATTGTGTAACCTTAAGACAGCTTATAACAACTGACGCATGGAACAACGTTAATGCGCTGACAACTGTAGATCACTTTACTTATACTAATGTATATATAGTGAAAAATCGTTACAACTAAGTCCGTAATCCTTATTATCTGTTGACCAATTGAAGATCCAATAATAAACTAAATCACCTTTTTGAAGAAAAAAAATCAACGTTTCGTTAATGTTAGTCTCCAAATAAAAACTGCCTCAAGCTATTATGTTCTATATTCTTAGCACAGGCTTGTTACTAGAATCTAAAGCTTCAATAGAACATTAATACGACATCTTTTGTTTTCGAAACATCCAAATTCCATTAATATCCTTCACCTTATTAAAAACAATGAAATGTATTATAAATTACGTACGTCGCCCCTATATATCCTATGGCCAACTAGATAAATTGACAGTAATACGGTGAAACATTTAAACGACAAGAGAAAACGAGAAGCACTCGCGAGCAGAGCACGGTAACGCCTATCGTACAAGGTCTCCTCCGCACGTGTTTCCGCTTCCGGTGTCCGGTCACTTCATCATACGGCCATCGAGGCGCCACCTACAGGCGTTCGTACGCAACCTACAACATTGGAGCGTCGAAATGAACTTCCTGCGTCGATGGAAAGACGCGGGAGACAAACGCGATTTTATTACACGGGCAAATCTGTAAGGTGCTTTTGTTTGCACCATATTGCACAATATTTTAGTTGAGTGAGTTCCGCATTAAAAGATATTACCTTCTTTATACAGACATTTGAAATGTAAACTTTGCAAAGCAAACCAGAATTATTTCATTTCACTAAACCAGAATTAACTCAAATTAACGGCTCACCCTGTGTTGTACGTGGCTCAGTGCTGCGTGACGTCATAGACGCCTTATAGCTCCTCGTAGATGCAGGACACCACCACGTACATGTCGGACTGGCCCGTGTCACCGCGACCTCCCATGCAATCGGGGATGATGCTGCAACCCACATTCGTCGCCAGGCGGATCTGGAGAGCAAACGCACGCTTAGTAATCATCTCGCATATATCTCTATCTCATCGTAAAGGGCATAATTTGGCTCAATTTGTACGAGCCTGATGCAGATACGATCCTCGGCTCTGCTAGGAGACATGGGGCAGTATTCAGCATTATGTTATAAGTTGCGCACGAAAAGTGCAAAAGTTAAAGTTCTCTCAGCTCGTAGTGGAGAGGTTTCGCCACGTTCTAAATTAAAACAAAAATGGTGGTGAAGCCATGACAGATGGTGAACTGTTTGTAGTCTCTGAATATCTCTGTCATGTCTTGTAAGTGTTAACGTTTTAACAGATATATGCGATATCATATCCGTGTTAACACGGCATGAAATTAAAAAGAAAGCACACCAAAACAAGTTAACAGGAAGGTCAAAATCTTGATGACATTACAAGGCTCTAACTATTTCATGTGCATTTAAAGGCATTGAAGGGTTTTTCATGGAAACCAAGTGTTGTCTATACAGAGCTTTGTTAAATAAAACCGATACCGAATGCCAATAGAGACTGTGAAGCTTCTCCCTTCACCTGAAGCATTTGTTTGTCTTCCTATATTACATGGGAATGACTTATCGGTATCAGTTTATTACACTTTAGGCTGTAACGAGAGGGGCGATGTAGTTACCTCCTTAAAGCCCCGCAAAATATGTTCCATCGCCTCTTGGGTGCTGCCCCTGTTTCTGGCCTTCCCGAACAGACCAAGGACATTCATGCCCCTCTTCGACCCTTCGGCGAGGGCGAAGGCGAAAGCCCAGGATGTCCTGTCCACCATCGCGCATTGCGTCTCGAAGCCCGACAAGTTCTCCAGGAAGTGGGATCGGTCCCATTTCTGGAATGATACGTGCTGATACTAGTAAAGAGATGGTTTGTTGTTTTAATGGTGTCCACCACGAATGAAGAAGCGACCTCGTGAGGCGTCCCAAGTATTGCTCCACCGTGGATAAATTATTTACCGTAGTGCGGGAGGGGCCAGGGTGGGTGTGGGTCGGTGGGTAGGCGGGGGTACAGACGGGAGAGGGTGGTTAATCATCCCCGCTATTCCATCCCCGCCCTAGATACACCCCTGCTGTATGTAGCCAATGCATATAGCGCGGTATCTACCAAGTTTATACCCAATGGAATTCTCAGTTCAAACAGTGGGCGCCAACCTAGGAACCCGGATGAAAACAAACAGGGGAGGCTCATTTATCGGATGTTGTCGCGGATAACGAATGACTGACTTTGCATATTTCTTGTTATTGCGGTGGGTAACGGCCGTTTTGACCTCTGGTTGCTTACATTGCCCAAGATACGTTCCGCCACATCGTACTGTTCCTTGGTGAAAGCCAACGCAGTCTGCTTGCCTGCAATGTCAAGGTCATCGTATTCAATCGATGGATATGGCACTCACTAGAGGGAATAGCCCTCTGGGCCAATGTGGCCGTTGACTTGTGTTCCCTGAGGATGGGGACCGGGAATGTTATTATTGTGTTGCGCAGTTTCCGGGTTATGAATGGCGGTATTGACTCGAGTGCTAGTTGTTTTTATTATTGACTGTCCGGATTGTAAACATCCCGGAGGTAAATATAATCATGAAAATACAAGACAAGTGTTGATGTCTACTGATATACGTTGTCAATAGATTTTTTTGCAGCACAAAATAAATATTTTGGTCAATGCATTTGGGGATCTATGACATAAAAACACTTGGTACTCCAAGTAATCATCCAGCCAAAATTATGGCAATTTATATTGCTGGAATTTACCGGCTAGTATGATACCACAGTGTAGGCTACTATTATCATTGTTTTAGACAATTGTAACGCGACACATGCGACATCATGCCATCACAGTAAGATTCATTCCTGCAAGGCAATTGTGATGGAATGCAAGATAATAAAATAGCGATAGTTATCCAGGTGACAGGGAACAACGTCAGAAACAATAGGACACATCGTAGACACGTAAAGAAGCATCGACGTGTGATAAAACGAAGAGAGCGAGAGAAAGTATGAGACACATAAATATAAGAGGGAGTAAATATATAGGAAGGGCTACAGTCCAGTGATCGAGCATGCCCAAGGGATGATTCATGCAGTGCTGCCAGAGTACAAAGTTAAAAAGTAGGTTTAACTAGCCAAGGGAGACGCAATAAACCACTCGGCCCGGTTGCCGAAAGCATGATCAATCAGCATTTGACTCTTTTAAAACTGTGAAAAATGGCTTAAACCTCTCCAGTGGGAGGATTAAAGGATGAACAGAGAGCACGCGTTCTTCTTGCTCTGATCATGTTTGGGCCTCGCTATTAATGAGCTGATCGGCTCCAAATTGGGTTCATTTCAAGGTGTATCTCGTACTACGCAACCGGGTCATGATGATACAGCATGATAATCTGACTAATGAGGCTTGATTCAAGTGGTCCACCTTCTGTCAATACCTTACGACGCCGCACAGACTGGGGGTACGAACACTAGGGTGTGTGACACAAAACACGTGGTGCCAATGGTGCAAGGTCACAATAAAGCACGTGGTGCAAATAGTACAAGGTCACAAAGCACGTGGTGCAAATAGTTCAAGGTCACAAAGCACGTGGTGCCAATGGTGTGATGTCAAAAAGCACGTGACAATGGTGCAGGGACACAAAACACGAAGTGCAGGGCTATGGGGGGGGGGGGGGGGGCTTACGGTGCATGGTCTGCGTGGGTCCCACTTGCTCCTGGGGTTCCTTTGAGGGTTCTTTTGGCCTCGGTGCAGGAGTATTTGGCCTGAAGCGTACTTCAGACCGAAAGAAAGACGAATTAATAAGACTTGTTCGTGCTCATGCAACTCGGTTGAACTCCACCGGTCCTAATCACAAACAGTGCAGAATCAAACCACACAGGCGGTTCATGGCACCGATTTACGAGCTGGCTGACTGGTAATAGCTCCTCCTCAAAGTTTTATGCTCATTGTTGGATTCACCGGGAACCTAATGAACATTTTTTGTAATTAACGCGACGACAAGTTAAAAACAATCAGCGCAAGCCATTAATGTGTGCATGACGTCACTACCATGGTGTATAACTTGTGTACTACGTAACAATAATTCTGCCTCTTATTTTACCAGTTTCTAGTGAAAAAGTTTATGTATTTCTATCCCATGCTCAATACAGGGACTATTATGAGGTGAGTCTGTTTTGATCTCATTTTGGGGGATCAGTGGGTCGTTTCTAATGAAATATCAGGCAAAGGCTTACACAAGTAACAAAGACATAGGCATCATATCTAATTGTATAGGTTATGTGTTCCAATTGTTATCTGTAGAGGCATTCTCAGAGTTACATTACAAACAAAGCTGGTAGAACAATGGTCGTAGAACAACTTTAGGTCGTAGAACAATAGTCGTAGAACAAATCGGAAAACAGTCTGTAGCACGTGGCATGAGAAACAAACCAAGAAACATCACCATCCCTAGCCAAGCGCATTGCACAGAATACTGTATGTAATAGCCTAATTAACCTTCATTAGACATTACTTCGTTACTTAATTACATCTTTCAACGAAATCGAAATCATCTCAACTTGATAATAACGTATCGTTATGCAAGATACAGGAAAGGTGAGTAAGTGGAGCGCCGGCTTATGTATTTCTACATATTGTAAATAGGCAAATAGTTGAGCCGCTGGATAGGCTATTTTGTGAAGAGTTACCTGTTTGGTCCTCAGGGTCCCTTCCACCGTGGCTGAAGAAAATGAAGGGATATGCGATATAAATAACGGTCTCATTCATAAATAAACTGGAAGTAAAACAATAACAACGCAACAAACTGTTATTGGTCGTTTGAGTCCCTGCTTGGAGAAGGTCACGTTAAACTTTGAAGGTCATATCACATCAGCGGAGAGGATGACGTGTGAAGTGAAGCTTTATCCAGAGGGAAAATAAACCACGAATCTGTTCAGGAGAGGACATGGACGCTTTATGCTACACAAACATTGACAGTCGCAGAGTTTGGTGCGAACCCCTAACTTGGGCTCGATGGCTGGCCTGATAGAGCTCACATTACAATGGTCAGAAGACGAATAGTCCCTAGACTATTCGTCACCTCCGCTTCCTACCCAGAAGGACAGTTACTTCTTACCTGGGGCTGAAGAGACAGGCGACGACCACCTGTCCATTGCAGCCGGGGCGAACGCTGCAGCCAAAGTGATCAGCAGCCTGGATCTAGGGGGGAGAAGAACAAAGAGTCAAGCTCCCCCGCACGGTGGCGCTACGCAAGCTCCGCTTTTACCGCTGCTGTCGGCCGGGGGCAAATTTCAATATTCTTGAAAAACGATCAAATCAGCTGTCTTGCAACATTATAATTTTCAAGAATAAAACGTGTTATCACCTGATACGGTGTGTTATGAGGCTTATGCGGGGTCCCGGCACTAATTTGTAGCAATGCGCGGCGCATTTTTCCTATCAATTTGCGCAGCGCCGCCCTGGCGAGCGAGTGTGATAATGCTTTCAGAATAAAGTAGATATATAATGGAGCCCTAGCGGAGTGAGTCGAAAGCAGAGTGACAAAGGGTAAGTATACAAACTACAAACGGTTTAAGCAGTTAAGACTTTCATCAAAGCGGTATTACACCGCAATGGCCGGATCGACGAAGGACAAGCCACACACAAATAAATAAAAGTGTGGCCAGAAGCATATGTTATGTGTATCTGCTGCCTGGGATCTGCTGCTTCACTGTAAGACTACAAAGGACAGTCGGAGTCGCGTTCAATCTTGCATCATGTTTGGCGTTCGGATGTGAAGAATGTTTGACATACTATTCTGTAATGAGGTGGAGTAACAGGGGTGGATTCTCTTTGTTCTGGGCGAGGAGGCCATTTGTGGATGCCTCCTCCCCCCGCCTCCTGTTGTACTGGACCCCCTCACCCACTATATTCATGGACCGCCTTTTCGCCCCCCCCCTCCCCCCTCCCCTCCTCTCACACTTGACTTCCAGGTAGATAATATTTCTCAAACGTGGTGCCCCCCTCCCCCCTTTTTTTTAACGAACTACGTAGTATAGAGGGTCTGGAAGGGGTAAATGGCGACACGAGACAGGCACATTATAGAGGGTCTAGAAGGGGTAAATGGCGAAACGAGACAGGCACATTATAGAGGGTCTAGAAGGGGTAAATGGCGACACGAGACAGGCACATTATAGAGGGTCTGGAAGGGGTAAATGGCGACACGAGACAGGCACATTATAGAGGGTCTGGAAGGGGTAAATGGCGACACGAGACAGGCACATTATAGAGGGTCTGGAAGGGGTAAATGGCGACACGAGACAGGCACATTTGAACATTTCACATTAGACACTCATTGACCACCAAATTCCGACACTGAAGATCTGAAAAAGCGGCAGCAACACACATAACGACACTGAACTTAGCCAAAAACGACACGGAATGTCTTGAAAAATTGACATCCGACACTAAAAATTTTGAACAATCGACACTGGACACTGGACCCTTCCCCCGCCCCCACCCCCCGCCCCCCTTCCAGACCCATTACTATGGCGAAATCCGAAGAGCATCCTCTAATCCCATATGATATGATATGGAAACGAAAGGAACCACATTGCAATTCCGTATCGGCACCAATGTCCGTGAATTGCTATTTTCTATATGTAGGTGTTCGTACTATACAAATGCAATCTCGAGGCTAGGCAAACACAAAAAAACACCCCATCATATGTTTATAAATAGTAAATATACATAGCGGGTCACGGGCAATTAGTTGGGCTTTTTTCCGGCGGTTTAGGAATGATGTGTATTGGGCCCCCTGTTGTGACCACACCTTGCGTGGCCAAATGTTCCGACAACTACGCTAAACGGCTGGTCCGTCCACAGTGGTTAACACGTCCTCTCGGTATCATTTATATAATGTAGCAGACACATTGCCTCTGGGGAAGGGTCCTGGTAGAGGGGGTAGGGGGAGAAGGCTGGGACGGGGGTGGCAGTTGCCTTCATTTAAACATTTTGCCACTAAATGTATTTTCAGTAGTGTTTTTCGGCCAGACCTCTGGCTAATATAACCACCAGTCTACACGCGGTTTGCACCGGTTGGAATTATTGTTGGTGATGCTTTTGTCATCCATTACGTCTGGAAATAATGACCTTAATGGTTTATGTTTTATTGGAGCCTTTGTGAATACAATTAATTCACAGTGGATCTCTAACAACTGGAGTCGCCCCCCAGACACGCATATTATCGTTCATGTTTTATGTGTTAGACGATATTTAAAACAGGAAGCTACAGTTTTTTGTTTACCGGGACATCCGGGGCCAAACGCACGAGAGCCTGTTTTTCGCACGTCACTACCACCGAACTTGTGCGTTCAGTCTCTGGCGGGGTAGTGGTAATGTTGGACCGAATAAAAAATATCCAGTCTTATTAGTAAAGTAAACTGACATAGGGTTCAAATCATGCGGCTCGGGTGTCCGTGCACTGTCGCTCCTGTTCACAGTGGATAACCCGCCCTGGTCAAACTGACTCGGGTAGGGGGGTATGTAGCCTACACCCAGCGGTCTGTGGACGGTGTATGCAGCTTATAATTCGCGTTCTGGGGTCGGCCACCCGGATCAAGCCGTTATTATGGGTAACCGCGATAAGCATATTGATTGCCAGGCCAGATCAGGACGCATCCGGAACCTGAAATCGTATCTGGTTTCACCTGAATATCATGAATTGTGACATCTATGTTATTGCCATTTGCATTCCCAAGGCGATATCGGAATTTAGGTTGCTGCACTGACATGCAAGCAGCGGCGATGTATTTGTTCCCATCGATCCGTCAGCTGGGGCGACCTTGATACGAGGTCAGCTGTCACGTGGGTAAGGTCAGTGGCGTCCCGTGGAGATTGGTTTACGCTACGCAAGGGGGCGCTGCGGAGCGGCCATGGCGCCGTTGGTTTTCAGTGTTATTGTGTACAAGGGGACCGCGTTGCTGCATGAATGGTCGGTCCGCCCGGTGATCCGTCACTAAACTGCACCCCCCCACCCCCCGTCCTATCTGCGGGTAGCATCTGCCCGGCTCCCGTCCCCGTGGGATGGTGTTCTCGGCCCCATATTTGTCTTATTGATGACGTTACAAACGCGGATAGCCAACGTTTCTCCTCCACGCCACTGCGCCGCCTGACACCGATCGTGGCACCACCTTCTGGGGATCGACGAAAGTGGGCCACGTGATAACTACTTCCGGTGGACAGAGGGGGGCGGAGGGGGCGATGGGGTAGGAAAGGAGAGGATCGGGGTAGGGAGGAAATGGCGTCATGAAGAGGAGGAGGAAATTGGGACCGGAGGGTAAAGTTATTGAAAGCGGGGTAAAGCGAATGGGAGGGGCGGGGTTGGGTTTTGCCGTGACTGGGAGAGTGAGACTTACATGTACGTATAGGTTTTACATAGAAACTCAAATAAGGAGAGAATGGGGGTAATGGAATAGATGAGGTTAGAGATACTTATAATGATATGGAGAGAAGGCAGGGATGGAAGGGGCCAGAGGAGATGGATATGGGGCCAGGGCGGGAGATGGGTTCACGACAGAAACAGAGATACCAACAGAAACAGTAGGGCGCGAGCTAAACAGAGATGTAGTGCTCAAGAGAGCGAGCGAGAGAGAGGGAGAGAGAGTGAAAGGGCGGGAAGAGAGAGGGAAGGGGGGGGGCGAGAAAGAGGAATAGAGGGAGAGATGGAAGAGAGAAAGTAAAGGAGAGAGAGAGAGCGCGGGGGGAGACAGAGAGAGACAGGGCGAGAGATAAGAGATGGAGGAAAAAGACAGAGAGCGAAACCCATGGTAGGGTGCGTGAGGGAGAAGCGTGAGAGGGGGGGGGGGGGCTGGTCGGAGGGTGAATCATGGTGACCTCGTTAACCGGAACTGAATGAAAGAAAGATGATGTATACGAGTGGAAGTTGTTGCCATTGCAGTGAAACAGGCCTTATCCCTCTACCCCATCTCGACCTTGCCAATGGCATACTTAAGCGAGTAGGCCTACATGAAGCTTAACGAGCTACCGTGCGTGGCCCAACCCATAAACTACCCTATCAGTACATCCGTAACGTTGGACAAACACGGTGATCGCAGGCGACGCAATTTTCGGCTGTCCCACAAACCACGAGGGCACCCCAGATGCAAACAAGGAAAGGTCTTATGGCTGTACGAGCACCAATTGCATTGTTTGAATCATGCCATGAATGCGGAAAGTATTAATGCAAATAAGGAGGACTAGTTTTGTTGTTTAAACATCCGTGACCTTGCGTCCCGCGAGCGGCTCCTATGAAACATATTACATGTATGCCGTCACTGTCACTATCATCTGATAATGGTTATCGTCACTCATCCAAAAAACCCTCCAAATTGACAATTCCATAATTATATATAATAGTCAGCATTATCATGTAATAATTATATAATAAAGCTGATTATTATATAATAGTGCTGATTATTATATAATAATGCTGATTATTATAATAATAATGCTTATTATTATAATAATAATGCTTATTATTATAATAATAATGCGGATTATTATAATAATAATGCGGATTATTATATAATAATGCAGATTATTATATAATAATGTGTATTATTGTAAAATAATGCTCATTATTATATAATAATGCTGATTATTATAATAATCTTAATATAATATACCCACAGAAGGGTAAATATTGAAGCTGGGTGGTTGTGCAATTTACGCGGCTCATAGTTTGGTAAGTAGCCTATGGTACGTTTCAGTCACGAAATCCCTACGAACTCGGGCATCAACTGTCGATGGTGAAAGCGCCAAGTGACGTAGATGCAGGTTCCGGTGTAATGGCTAAATAGGCAGGGGAAGGGGCTCATGTACATAGTCAGGTGAATTGGTATTTTAAAAAAAAGAGGTAACTAGTAGGCTGTGTTGAATTCATAATAGCTAGAAAAGAGTTTTAACCTGCGATGTTTTGTAACAGAATTTGCAACAAAATAAATATTATGACTGGCCGTGCTCTTCATATAGTTGTATAACGCGTCATATGGGATAATGGATAATAATTCTAATAGTGCTTCCGAAAAAAATTCCAGGTATATGATTTTACGGCGTAATATATTGGGATGAATATCTTGAAACGGCCATCTGGGCCTGGACTTTAACGTTATAAGTGTAATTTGAAATAACAGCTCGCTGTGCCCACCCTAGCTGCCGTCTGGAACGCAACTAAAGATTCAATATAATTATTAATACTATAATGTCGGGAAATAAACCACTTGTGCTGCCAGAGGTAGGAGTTGGTTGGACGGCGCAGGTATCTCGAACAGTCCTAAGCCAGATATATCGGTCAACACCCTGGTATCAAACATTTGTTTATCTGAAATATGTCGATATCTGATATCTTTGGATGTCTTATATATATCGAGATATATGAGATATCTGATATCTCGATATCTCGATATTCCATATCTCGATATTCCATATCTCATATATCTCGATATCGGATATCTTGATATCTGATATATCGATATATTTCGATTAAAAAACGACACTGAATTGAGCCAAAAAGCGACAAGAATTGACATTCAACACAGACTTTTTTTAATCGACACTGGACACTGGACCCCCCCGCCCCCTTCCTTCCAGACCCCTGGAGTTAATATACACGTGTCAGTTCTGTTAAATATAAAATGCCATTTCATATTCACACCAACAAAATCTGACTTACTTGGCCGTTGTATCTGCCCGTCATGACCCACTGATCCAGGATCTCGGAGATGTACATATTGACGGCGTTCACGTCAGCACCGGAACCGGAAGTGAAGTCAATGACAGCGCCGATACTGCCGCCATCTTGCGTCTTCTGGTCGACCGTCTCGGTTCCGGCGAATCCGACGCGTGCGCAGTTAGCGTAGATGCCGGACAGGTCCACCAGGAAGTTCGTCGGGTCCCACTCCTGTAAGAAGGGATTGGAGCGTCCATGTCATGGGGAATACGTAAGGAAGCATCGAATGAGGCAAGGACGGAAGTGATAACCGAATCGAAGGCTTTCATTGGGAGTATGGTGGTTATGGATAGTTGTAGTTATCTCTGCCACCCCCACCCCAACCCCCCGCATTTTCTGTATGGCGCGCGGTAACCGGGGGGGGGGGGGGAGTGTCGACAGACCATCAGACAAAAACTTTAAAGTTATCGCCGCCCTCCACCCATACTTCCCCACTCACCCCCCACTCAAAGTCAAAGGGTAAAAGTATCCAGAAACATTATACAAGTCATATGAAACCGAGCATCGCTTTTTTATTTCCCGCCTTTCGCCACGTCACAGAATCCAACAGCGTGCGTGACGTTCATGTCAGCCTTAAAGCTATCCAAGCAGTTGTTTCCCGTCAAAATCAGCTCCGAATATAAAATTGCAACATTTTGCCATTGACTTCTGCCATGTTTAATAAAACATTTGAAGCAAAGGCTACAGTTCTTCTAAATATTAAATTTTAACTGCATTCAGGTTTTGTGTTCTTTAAATCGGCGAGAATTATCTAAATGAATAACTTTTTAAAGCGGGCCAGCTGCTCGCCACTTACGATGTTTCTGTTGATCCTCTGGAAAGCTTCGATGGCGTAGTTCTCGCTACTGATGGGGAACGCTCGCCCAGCCCCTGACGCAAGCGTCTCAGTTGTCATGACGACAACGGCGACCAACACGAGCAAGGACCACATCTACATGAGAGTAAAGAACACATTTGGGTAAAAACAACATGCAGATTTCATGACGAACGAACCCTGAAGCAAACCGAAGAAGGTCAAAACGGCTTTCGACTTGTTTGTATTTGCGTAGTTTCGTCCAACGACCTATCACCACCGTAAAATTAAACACCAATGTACTAGAAGAAAATATTGTTTGTATGCAATCATTGCAAAGCTAATAGCTGAACAATACATGACAGAAAACTAATTGGTGAATCAAATAAGCGGACCTAAAATAGAACATTGTCAAGGATACCCTGTTTTCCCGCAATGAGAGCAACACTGTCGCCAGATAGATCGTGTTTCAATTTCCTACTTTTTGATTATTTACGTGCCAAAACGTTCAAATGTATCGATGGATCTGATACAAAGTATTAATGACATTGCGAGTTTCTTACCTTGAATGGCGAGAAGTGACTTGTATGGACCGTGAAGCCGACTTTGTTGGTTGAAGGTTCTGGTAAAGTGACACGGCAGCATGCGACTCGCCCGCCTTTTAAATGCCTCCTGGTTGTCCTGGGGAGGGGTGGGGCAGGAAGCATCGGTGGCAGCGATAGGATCAACGAAACGGGGGCAGCCGGACAAGGCGGTGATGCGTGGGTGGCGTCAAGGGCTTGACTGTCTCCGGGATCGGGTGAGTAGGGGGATTGGGGGGTGAGGGGGGTGAGGGTGGGTGCCGTGGGGTGAGGGTGGGGGCCGTGGGGTGACGGTGAGGGGCGTGGGGTTGGGGATGGGGGGTGCGATGGACTCTGAAAAAGAGGGTGGTGTGAACGCTGGTGCGTACGGCGTGGAGCGTAGTGGAGGCTGGGGAGATGGAGGGGGGGGGGGGTGGAAGTGGGGTCGTGGGGTGTCAATGGCTGTATTCGGAGTGGGGGAAGTTCTAGCGGTGGCTGGCGAATCCTGCCTGGTCTCTCAGGTATACCGGATGGATGTAAGGGATGGGGGTGGGGGGTGGGGTGTAAGGGATGGGGGTGGGGGGTGAGTGGGATACTCTGGATGAGAGTCGGGGGTTGGATGGGGGGGGGAGGGGGGGGGGAATTACTTTGTGACGGCCGGTGGTGCGGACATGACAGGGGACAGCTACAGCAAGTTAGGCACTCCTTTATTGGCAACTCGCATATCCTATGTGGAGATGTTGTCCAACCGCACTCCACTCCAACATCCTCCGCACTCGCGCCTCCTCCCTCCCGCCGCGCCCCCCTCTCCCCCCCCCCCCACTCCGCAACCCCCCGCCCACTTGCCCTCACATGCCCCACTGCCGTACGCTCCGCCACCCACCCCCTCAGGCACAGGAAGCCGGATCAGCGCGGTCGGCCAAATTACAGAATATACCACATCAAGGGTTTGTCACGCACACCACCAAGCCCTGTCCGGCGCCACGCTTTCAGGCCTTGCCAATAGATACTTACTCGCTTGTGATGGGGACATTTTTTCCTGCAATTTGGATACCGTTCTTGTGCCGTTTTTGCGGAACCACTGGGCGGCCCGCTCCCGTCAATATAATAACGGAAGAGGATCTAAGTGAAACACCACAGCAAATAACACCGACCACGCTAATTGGATGATTGGCATACGTTTCACTTTGCCCCAATTACACTGCGCAATATGTTGTTATTTATATAAATGGCCAATGGGGATAAACATTTGGTACAACTATGTTGATAGTAGTTATATTTATTGCTTTATAAGTACGGAAGAAGAAGCGGAAATATGAGTAAGCTTTGCAATTTCGTATTATAGTCAGTGCGGCTCGCCATTTATTGCTTTATATGTACGGAAGAAGCTTAAAATAAAGTCAACTTTGTAATTTCGTACTATAGTCAGCGCGGCGCGTCCGCTTGACAAAATTTGATAGATATGTCACATCATCATTTCATGTTGCAATGTATGTTGATACAAAATGCATGGGACGCATACAAAGTCTGAAAACTAATTTCGTTGTCATTCAAGTTAATTCATGAAATGGATAAATAGCAACAGAACAAATACAAATACTGACAAAGATAAACGTCAACTGGTTCAAAAGTCCCGTCGTTCTAAAATTTCGTGGTTCTGAAGTCCCATCGTTCTAAATCTCGTGGTTCTGAAGTCCCGTCGTCCTAAAATCTCGTGGTTCTGAAGTATCATGGTTCTGAAGTATGAAGTCTCGTGGTTCTGAAATTTCCTGGTTCTGAGGTGTCGTGGATATGATGTCGGGTGATTCTGAAGCCAAGTGGTTCCGAAGTCTCGTGGTTCTGAAATCTCGTGGTTCTGAATTCTCGTGGTTCTGACTTCTTGTTGTTATCAGTGAGGTTTCGCGGTTTATGACAGTTTGAGATGCCCTGTACCACCCGGCCAAGGCTGCATGACAGCTCTACACTAGACAGTGATATAGACCACTACCAGCCACAGACCAGCCCTGTACCACCCGGCCATGGCTGACAACTCTACACCGGACAGTGACATAGACCACTACCAGACACAGACCAGCCCTGTACCACCCGGCCATGGCTGACAGCTCTACGCCAGACAGTGGTATAGACCACTACCAGACAAAGACCAGCCCTGTACCACCCGGCCATGGCTGACAGCTCTACACCAGATAGTGATATAGACCACTACCAGACACAGACCGGCCCTGTACCACCCGGCCATGGCTGACAGCTCTACACCAGACTGTCATATAGACCACTACCAGACACAGACCAGCCCTGTACCACCCGGCCATGGCTGACAGCTCTACACCAGACAGTGATATAGACCACTACCAGACACATACCAGCCCTGTACCACCGGCCATGGCTGACAGCTCTACACCAGACAGTGATATAGACCACTACCAGACACAGACCAGCCCTGTACCACCGGGCCATGGCTGACAGCTCTACACCAGACAGTGATATAGACCACCACCAGACACAGATCAGCCCTGTACCACCCGGCCATGGCTGACAGCTCTACACCAGATAGTGATATAGACCACTACCAGACACAGACCAGCCCTGTACCACCGGGCCATGGCTGACAGCTCTACACCAGATAGTGATATGGACCACTACCAGACACAGACCAGCCGTGTACCACCCGGCCATGGCTGACAGCTCTACACCAGACAGTGATATAGACCACTACCAGACACAGACCAGCCCTGTACCACCGGCCATGGCTGACAGCTCTACACCAGACAGTGATATAGACCACTACCAGACACAGACCAGCCGTGTACCACCCGGCCATGGCTAACAGCTCTACACCAGACAGTGATATAGACCACTACCAGACACAGATCAGCCCTGTACCACCCGGCCATGGCTGACAGCTCTACACCAGATAGTGATATAGACCACTACCAGACACAGACCAGCCCTGTACCACCCGGCCATGGCTGACAGCTCTACACCAGACAGTGATATGGACCACTACCAGACACAGACCAGCCGTGTACCACCCGGCCATGGCTGACAGCTCTACACCAGAAAGTCATATAGATCACTACCAGACACAGACCAGCCCTGTACCACCCGGCCATGGCTGACAGCTCTACACCAGACAGTGATATAGACCACTACCAGACACAGACCAGCCCTGTACCACCCGGCCATGGCTGACAGCTCTACACCAGACAGTGACATAGACCACTACCAGACACAGACCAGCCCGGTACCACCCGGCCACGGCTGACAGCTCTACACCAGACAGTGATATAGACCACTACCAGACACAGACCAGCTCTGTACCACCCGGCCATGGCTGACAGCTCTACACCAGATAGTGATATAGACCACTACCAGACACAGACCAGCTCTGTACCACTCGGCCACGGCTGACAGCTCTACACCAGACACTGATATAGAATACTACCAGACACAGACCAGCCCTGTACCACCCGGCCATGGCTGACAGCTCTACACCAGATAGTGATATGGACCACTAACAGACACAGACCAGCCGTGTACCACCCGGCCATGGCTGACAGCTCTACACCAGACAGTGATATAGACCACTACCAGACACAGACCAGCCCTGTACCACCCGGCCATGGCTGACAGCTCTACACCAGATAGTGATATAGACCACTACCAGACACAGACCAGCCCTGTACCACTCGGCCATAGCTGACAGCTCTACACCAGACAGTGATATAGACCACTACCAGACACAGACCAGCCCTGTACCACCCGGCCATGGCTGACAGCTCTACACCAGATAGTGATATAGAATACTACCAGACACAGACCAGCCCTGTACCACCCGGCCATGGCTGACAGCTCTACACCAGATAGTGATATGGACCACTAACAGACACAGACCAGCCGTGTACCACCCGGCCATGGCTGACAGCTCTACACCAGACAGTGATATAGACCACTACCAGACACAGACCAGCTCTGTACCACCCGGCCATGGCTGACAGCTCTACACCAGATAGTGATATAGACCACTACCAGACACAGACCAGCTCTGTACCACTCGGCCACGGCTGACAGCTCTACACCAGATAGTGATATAGACCACTACCAGACACAGACCAGCTCTGTACCACTCGGCCACGGCTGACAGCTCTACACCAGACACTGATATAGAATACTACCAGACACAGACCAGCCCTGTACCACCCGGCCATGGCTGACAGCTCTACACCAGATAGTGATATGGACCACTAACAGACACAGACCAGCCGTGTACCACCCGGCCATGGCTGACAGCTCTACACCAGACAGTGATATAGACCACTACCAGACACAGACCAGCCCTGTACCACCCGGCCATGGCTGACAGCTCTACACCAGATAGTGATATAGACCACTACCAGACACAGACCAGCCCTGTACCACCCGGCCATGGCTGACAGCTCTACACCGGACAGTGACATAGACCACTACCAGACACAGACCAGCCCGGTACCACCCGGCCACGGCTGACAGCTCTACACCAGACAGTGATATAGACCACTACCAGACACAGACCAGCTCTGTACCACCCGGCCATGGCTGACAGCTCTACACCAGATAGTGATATAGACCACTACCAGACACAGACCAGCTCTGTACCACTCGGCCACGGCTGACAGCTCTACACCAGACACTGATATAGAATACTACCAGACACAGACCAGCCCTGTACCACCCGGCCATGGCTGACAGCTCTACACCAGATAGTGATATGGACCACTAACAGACACAGACCAGCCGTGTACCACCCGGCCATGGCTGACAGCTCTACACCAGACAGTGATATAGACCACTACCAGACACAAACCAGCCCTGTACCACCCGGCCATGGCTGACAGCTCTACACCAGATAGTGATATAGACCACTACCAGACACAGACCAGCCCTGTACCACTCGGCCATAGCTGACAGCTCTACACCAGACAGTGATATAGACCACTACCAGACACAGACCAGCCCTGTACCACCCGGCCATGGCTGACAGCTCTACACCAGATAGTGATATAGAATACTACCAGACACAGACCAGCCCTGTACCACCCGGCCATGGCTGACAGCTCTACACCAGATAGTGATATGGACCACTAACAGACACAGACCAGCCGTGTACCACCCGGCCATGGCTGACAGCTCTACACCAGACAGTGATATAGACCACTACCAGACACAGACCAGCTCTGTACCACCCGGCCATGGCTGACAGCTCTACACCAGATAGTGATATAGACCACTACCAGACACAGACCAGCTCTGTACCACTCGGCCACGGCTGACAGCTCTACACCAGACAGTGATATAGAATACTACCAGACACAGACCAGCCCTGTACCACCCGGCCATGGCTGACAGCTCTACACCAGATAGTGATATGGACCACTAACAGACACAGACCAGCCGTGTACCACCCGGCCATGGCTGACAGCTCTACACCAGACAGTGATATAGACCACTACCAGACACAGACCAGCCCTGTACCACCCGGCCATGGCTGACAGCTCTACACCAGATAGTGATATAGACCACTACCAGACACAGACCAGCCCTGTACCACCCGGCCACGGCTGACAGCTCTACACCAGACACTGATATAGAATACTACCAGACACAGACCAGCCCTGTACCACCCGGCCATGGCTGACAGCTCTACACCAGATAGTGATATGGACCACTAACAGACACAGACCAGCCGTGTACCACCCGGCCATGGCTGACAGCTCTACACCAGACAGTCATATAGACCACTACCAGACACAGACCAGCCCTGTACCACCCGGCCATGGCTGACAGCTCTACACCAGATAGTGATATAGACCACTACCAGACACAGACCAGCCCTGTACCACTCGGCCATAGCTGACAGCTCTACACCAGACAGTGATATAGACCACTACCCGACACAGACCAGCCCTGTACCACTCGGCCATAGCTGACAGCTCTACACCAGACAGTGATATAGACCACTACCCGACACAGACCAGCCCTGTACCACTCGGCCATAGCTGACATCTCTACACCAGATAGTGATATAGACCACTACCAGACACAGACCAGCCCTGTACCACTCGGCCATAGCTGACAGCTCTACACCAGACAGTGATATAGACCACTACCAGACACAGACCAGCCCTGTACCACCCGGCCATGGCTGACAGCTCTACACCAGATAGTGATATAGACCACTACCCGACACAGACCAGCCCTGTACCACTCGGCCATTGCTGACAGCTCTGCACCGGTACAGTATCCTGTTTTCGGTATTGGCTGACATATGTTATGTTTGTCCACCGAATGCCACGGTAAAAATTGTAGTTGCTGCGTATCATTATATATCATTGATATGTATCATTATATACACTTGTGGAGTGCGCGCTCTTCAAGAGATATACAGCCATTCACAAAACGCACTTGCAATTAAACGAAAATATATGATAAGCAAATATCCGGATTGTTACCGAGAGGCACGGCCTGTGTACCGACCCGGCATCCTACCGTGGGTGCGTTCCATTGGACCCACTGCTCCCAGCTGCACCCTTTCCCCCGCCCACCGCCTTAGTACGCTCCCCTCTCGTCTGCACCCACACCCCACATGCCACCCCCCGCCCACCCCACCACCTATCTTGCCACCCTGACCCCCCAATCCAGTACCAATTAATCTCTTTGAACAGTTTTGAGCTAAAGGCGACCAACATCACTGAATATTGTGCAGCGGGCGTCCTTTCACATTGCGCAAAGCCGGATCCAGGAATTTGAAAAGGAGGGGGGGGGGGGGGTCAGAACTTGCGACTGGGGTGCTCTGAACATCATTGCGACCACAAAAAATGTTTGACGACGGGGAGGGGGGTCCACGCTGCCTAAGATAGCGTACTTCCTCAAAAGAGAACGGGGGGAGGGTGGGGGGTCCACCTTCAATGCGTTTACTACAAATAAACCCCATTTTCCGAAATTATCCCGATATTGTTGGGGGGGGGGGGGGAGAGGGGGAGGTTCAATGTTGTGGGGCCTTCAGGCACCAGCACTAACCCTAATTACACTACTTACATAATTATCTAAAGCTGCAATGTCACATGGACACTACGTGCGCTCAGTACTGCCCCCCCCCCCACGCCCGCCCGCCCTCATACGCAGTTCATGCAACCACACAGGGTCCCCACAACACAAGGAATATTGTCTGCTTGCATATTTTCGCATTTGGTGGCATATAGGCCTAGGTCTGGGCCTAGGTCAGCCCCGTATATCGGGTTCTGGAAGGGGACTGTCACAGGAGACTCTAATTAAGGCCAATCATTGGGGCCGGTATCATCATATGCTTTAGTGTAATCACTGCACTATGTAAGAGAACTAGGAGTCTAAACATAAGCCAACACAACTACGGGAAATGTCCGTGCCTGTGATTCGTCCGCTGGTTAAAGCTTTAGCTGTGAGCGGGCAATGGGCGATAACAAAGAATAATTAGATCTAGCAAATCTTTTATTATTATTACATTTGTAATTGTTAAAATTCAAAGCCTTTTATTTTTTAGCTAACTTATGTTAAAAAAGCTAGACGCCTGATAATGTGTATATTTGATGCATGGTATACATGTACAAACCCTGTCATGCTTCTGTGTAAGAACATTGCGCCCCTCCTCACTCACGAAAGATGACACGCCAGTTAACATTCAGCACGTATCAATGTAACAGGGAGAATTTTTGCTTTGTTTTGTCTTTTGTTACTCCTGTGCGTGCCTTTGTGGGCGAAATGCGCGTAGTGTTATACAAGGTTATAACGTTTCGACAACGGCAACGGAACCAGCCAACTGGTACTTTTTTTTAGTCAGTCGCCGTTTTCTCCCGTGCTGTTTCGAACCGGACACAATCGGCCACTCTCTGCTTTCGACTCACTCCGCAAGGGCTCCATTATATCTCTGTTGTCGCCTACGTCCTCAATGCATTTTCCCACTCGCTCGTCAGGGCGGCGCTGCGAAAATTCGATAGGAAAAATGCGTCGCGCATTTCTACAAATTAGTGCTGGAACCCCCCAGCCTAAGCCTAATAAAACATGAAATCAGGTGATGAAAAGAAAGAGTTCTGTCACAATTATAACTTTTTAGAAAGGGTACATGATGTTTTTTGCTGTATTAAATACACAAAGCTCGTTATTTTTATGTTTTATTACAGCTAATTTGACCGTTTTTCATGAATCTTGAAATTCGCCCCCGGCCGACAGCAGCGGTAAAGGCTAGCTTGCGTAGCGCCACCATGCGGGAAGCTTGACAATCGGCATGCCGAATGAATGCGCGCGCACCCGACCCGGGTGAAAGAAGTGTTGGCAGGTGTACTGATGCGTGATGTGAGGCCCACTTAGATTATACGCACATTAGTGATTTAGACTGAACCATAAAGTGGCAATCCTTCCATTTGATACCAGTCGTATTATTTGCTTCCTGTCGCATATACACAGCGGTATAAATTATTTTGCATTTAATTGAAGTGGGGGTTGTTTACATTTACGCCTCTTATATTTCACGTGTTCTAACCGGAAAATGTGTCGCCGATTGCGCTTTTGCAAAGGATATATTCCGACAACTCAATGTGTCTCTAGTGTGACCCCAGTGTGCCCCCAGTGTGTCCCCAGTGTCCCCAGTGTGTCCCCAGTGTGTCCCCAGTGTGCCCCCAGTGTGTCCCCAGTGTCCCCAGTGTGCCCCCAGTGTGCCCCCAGTGTGCCCAAAGTGTGTTACCAGTGTGTGTCCAGTGTGTCTCTATGGTGTCCCCAGTGTGTCTCCACTGTGTCCCCAGTGTCTCCACTGTGTCCCCAGTGTGTCCCCAGTGTGTCCCCAGTGTGTCCACATTGTGTCCCCAGTGTCCCTAGTGTGTCCCCAGTGTGTCACCAGTGTCCCTAGTGTGTCCCCAGTGTTCCCTGTGTCCCCAGTGTTCCCTGTGTCCCCAATGTGTCCCCATTGTGTCTCCACTGTGTCCCCAGTGTGTCCCCAGTGTGTCTCCAATGTGTCCCCAGTGTGTCTCCAGTGTATCCCCATTGTGTCTCCAATGTGTCCCCAGTGTGTCTCCAGTGTATCCCCATTGTGTCTCCATTGTGTCCCCAGTGTGTCTTCATTGTGTCTCCACTGTGTCCCCAGTGTGTCCCCAGTGTGTCCCCAGTGTGTCCACATTGTGTCCCCAGTGTCCCTAGTGTGTCCCCAGTGTGTCACCAGTGTCCCTAGTGTGTCCCCAGTGTTCCCTATGTCCCCAGTGTTCCCTGTGTCCCCAATGTGTCCCCATTGTGTCTCCACTGTGTCCCCAGTGTGTCCCCAGTGTGTCTCCAATGTGTCCCCAGTGTGTCTCCAGTGTATCCCCATTGTGTCTCCAGTGTGTCCCCAGTGTGTCGTCAGTGTGCCCCCAGTGTGTCCCCAGTGTGTCCCCATGTGTCCCAAGTGTGCGTCCAGTGTGTCCCCAGTGTGTCTCCAGTGTGTCTCCATTGTGTCCCCAGTGTGTCTTCATTGTGTCCCTAGTGTGTCCTCAGTGTGTCTCCACTGTCCCCAGTGTGTCCCGGTTGTGTCCCCAGTGTGTCCTCAGTGTGTCCCCAGTGTGTCCCCAGAGTGTCAGCATTGTGTCCCCAGTGTGTCTCCACTGTGTCCCCAGTGTCTCCATTGTGTCCCCAGTGTGTCTCCACTGTCCCCAGTGTGTCCCCATTGTGTCCCCATTGTGTCTCCACTGTGTCCCCAGTGTGTCTCCATTGCGTCCCGAGTGTGTCTCCAGTGTGTCTCTACTGTGTCCCCAGTGTCTCCATTGTGTCCCCAGTGTGTCTCCACTGTCCCCAGTGTGTCCCCATTGTGTCTCCATTGTGTCCCCAGTGTGTCAGCGTTGTGTCCCCATTGTGTCCCCAGTGTGTCTACATCCGTCGAATGTCGGACGGGTGGGGGAATGTCGGACATTTTTTTTCAGCCCGAATAACTAAATAAATATGGTTGTTATAAAAAAACTGGCATATTTGTGTTTTTCTCTCAGACAAACTAATTAATAAACATCCATAGTGAGTCACCCAGAATTTTTATTTGTCTCGTGAGATGTTATACACGTGGTGTGCTCTCAAGCGTAGTCGCTGAGATTGCAGCCATTTTTTTTTAAAACAACAAAATCATAACGGGTCCCATTCAAGACTTGAAAGCAGCCAGACAAGAGATGAGCGAACAAGATATTTATAGATATTGATGGACAACCATTGTTATTATATATATGAGAAATATAATCAGTATGGTATGACTGACATAGACCCATATTTTTTACAATTTAATTCAAGTGTCCGACATTACCCCACCCCCGGCCGACATTACCCGCTCATGGGTATTCGCCAACAAATGAGGGATGGGGATATCCACTGGATTAATGGAAATTATGATGTTTCAATATGCATTCTGACCTACATAAATTTGTTTCTGCATTAAGTTTTTGCATGGGTCTACTCATAACAACAGGGTTCATCCCAAGAAGACGGTCACCCACTTCTCTGTTGCTTCGTTGGGCTTTAGGTCAGCTACTTTTAGTTTTCTGGGTACCTGGCACTAACTACACCAGATAGGGTTTCCAAATAGTTCTAGGGCATAGCACAACGAAAGAAAAACAGACGCAAACCCACGGAACAAAACTAGTACAAAAGACACCAAAACACGAGATTTATATGCAGATTTATAACCACGTGGCAATGTTTTCACCTGCGCGATAACGAGGCTCCGTATTTTAACCTACTACGCATGCGCACCAAAATTGTGACGTCAGGCCATTTCTATGAATATATTCAATTTCCCGTATTTAGATATCTGTGGAGAATGACGTCCGTCATGTATTTCCAGAGAGAGGAGGGATTCCCTTTTCGCAAAACCTTTGGGGATAGTAAACTCATTAGAATATTAAGACACACAATTTTGAACCACATTTGTGGTATCCGACATTCGACGGAACGTCTAATGTCCCATGGCCATGATGATGTGGACACTTTGTGTTCCAAATTCAAACATGTTGAACCTTCGGCCACAAAGTTTCGGTCACAAAGTGATCGAAACTTTGCAGGATACACCAGTGAAAAGTTTCGGAAACAAAGTTTCTTTCACAAAGTTTCCGAAAATTCTCTAGATCTAACGTTAGATCTATCATGGGTAGCCCTGATACATGACTCTCATACGCGCTGGTACCCGACGCGCGAGAGAGTCCTGATGTACAACCCACATGAGACCAGGAATTGGTGGAGGTGTCTGTGCATCATGTAGCTATTTGCCCTTATCAGTAAATTGCCTGTCACCAAAAGTGATGAAACGTAATTCCACAAGTGTTAAACTTTTCTCTCGTGGTTTCATATTCAATGTTGGCCTTTTATACATGCACTAAATAGCACAAGTTTACACAAACTCGCTCCGCCACTTTGAAAATTTGGCAACGGACTATAAGCCAAAATGGCGAAGCAAGTGTCGAGAAAATGTGTGTTGTTTATTGCGGTAACAACACTTTTTCAAATGCGCCCAGCTAATATAAGACAACGAAAGAAAAGTTCAACTATTGTGGAATTACCTTTTATCACTTTGGATGGTAGACGATTTATTGACAAGGGCAAAAGCCTACACGATGCACAGACACCCCCACCAATTCCTGGCCTCATGTGGGGTGCACTTCATGGCTCTCTCGCGTGTCGGGTACCAGCGCGTATGAGCAGCCATGTATCTGGGCTATATCATGGCCATAAGGATTTTAACAGGTTAACATTGGCACGGTTGTGCCCCCATGGAAGCGGCTTGCCTGGGGGGATCTGGGGGCACTTGCGCCAACATGCGATCTTGCTTGCGACTAAAATTTTAAATAATTCTCTTATTACATAATTTTATATTGCGTGAATTAAGAAGGTTGGGCGTGGTTTTATAAAATATTTACCATTTGCCTAAAACTTTGCACAAAGCATCTTTATTCTATACTGATTCCAAAAATAAAAAAAAAAGGGTCAAATTATTGAATAATATAGCTCACAACAGACAGGTGCCGTCCGTCATTGCGATCCGCTCAGACACTACATTTTATGACAAAAATAGTTGGTATCCACCCTGTTCATCTTAACGCCAAACTTTAATTATATTTCACAATCACCTGGTGGCTTTTGCTATATTTCTATGTGATATTTGTAAATATCAATAAACACAATGAAAATAGCTCCTTTAGGGATCTTTATTAAACAATTTGTAAGGTTTTGGTACACAGGTGATACAACAACAGGACCTAAAATTTACCATCCTTCTAATATTTTGTTTAAAGAAACTTTAATCCATACAGGTTCCACAAATAAATAGAAAAGACAGGCTAACCTGGCTACTCTCATGCTAGAGATGTCACTACTGTACGACCCTAAAAAACAAGTTACGATTTTTTATCATTTTTCAATAAATTTGTCAAACATTCACAAGACACTACCTTTTTGCTGTGACCACTTTACATATTACTCCAGGCACGGCTGTACACAATAACACCTCCTCAACTCCTCAACGGAGCATACAACCCAGATGCGTGCTACAAGGCCAACACATTACTGCTCGGCCACCGGTCCTCCCAGATACAAAGATTCAACATAACGCACAACGTTGTCGATTATTCTCCTCTCCTTTGTCACCCTTATACCAGAATCAGTATTTTCTACAAACAGATTCTTCACTTGATCAGCACCACCACGCTGATAGGCAAGCTTCAAATGTTCAAAGCATAGTCCAGTGGATGCCGCTTTTGTTGCCATAGTATCTGACAGGATTTTGTTTTTTATCAATGTTTGCAACGTGTCTTTATTCTGTTTGGTTTTGAGGCTGTGCCCAATGTATTTGATGGTACTTGCAATAGTGATGCAATGGGGAAGCATTATCTCCTGTGTTAAGGAACAATGGGACACTAGGCTTTGGAGAGCAGTCACATCACCCAGTGCATTATGGGCATCATAGGGAGTGTTCAGCAGATCCTTCACTAAGTTCTCCTGCTTGTATGGCCCAGTGAGCTTCTTGTCGGCATACTCTTTAGCACGTGTTGGGTATAGTGCCTTCACCAGAGCTAGGGTGTCCATGGTAGATTCCACCTTACATTCTAACTCACTCAGCAGACCCTGGTCCATAATATGAAGCAACAAAATACGATTGTCAAACGACCTGATGTTATGACCAACCAAATTAGTGTGCGGAACTAAAAAGGCGATAAAATCCTGCAGTGCCGACTTGAGAGTCACAGTCTGGACTTTGGCTTCCCTCAAGTACATATCTGACCCACGGATAGATAATCCAGTGATAGCAGTGATCTTAGCAGGCAGGCGGCGAAGAGGAGGCATCACATAGCGGTTCAACCGTCGCTTTCCATCACAGGCTGCTATCTGGATAATGTTGGGTTTGAACCCTGAAAAGGAAAAACAGAATTGCTAAGGCTAGGTTCAGCACCACAACTGCTTACATGTATCTATAATGAGCGTACGATAAAAGAAAGGCTTGTTAGTGAGAAAAGAAATAATGGCACATACATCATGTAGATGAAGGCTTCCACATGAAAGAAAACCTCCTTCCAAAATAAAAGTTTACATGCTTACCCAAGCCATCAGTTTCCAGGTCATAAAAGATGTTATGCAGCTCCTTGACTTGTGCTGCTGAAAGAGGCAACAGCTGAGGGGGTGTCACAAAGGATGGTATTGTGGTGATGTCACATGGGCCCTGCATATCAATGTTGTTCTGAAACAAACACACGTGCTCCATGTTAAAGTATAAGCAGCTATAAGTCCATTTCTTTCCAGGTTTATTCTAAAAACTATGAGTACCATTTCACTAAACATGGCTATGGGAGGTATACGTTAAAGTATTTGGAGGCGATGAAACGCAGAACTTTGGGAATATACAAGGAAAAATCCGTCTTCAAAACACTTGAAAGCTAAAAATAGCGTTCTGAATTTAGCCCTGCATCCGGGCTTTCACGAGTTCTCCAAACAGCGAGTGACGTCACAGAGTTTCACGTGCCTCCGCGGTAACAAAAATGGCGAGAGCAAGTGATCGACTTAACTATTCCGCTGTCAAAATGTGCAGTGCATGGAGTAACAACACACGGGTGCGTCATTAAACCACATGGTAAAGGTAAGATAAGACTAGTTAGATGTTGTCGTATCACTTTTGGATCACGAAAAGACAAAGTTTCTTAATTCTTTGTAAATTTTCTGTTTGAAGCGTTGCGCCAACGTTGTCACCAGAGAGAATCCGTGTGACGTCATAATGCCTCGTTTTCGTAGGAAATGCAAAAAAGCGTTAGTTTCTCAGCCGTGTTGTCCCATCGTAACACATATTGGTCATTGTGATGGCGCAAATGAATGAAAAATATGTCGTCTATCCGTTTTGTGCAGCTATATTTCTTAAATATTCTTAATCATATCGCTAGGCTTCCGCAATGGACCCACACCTTGGCGCCTGGCTCTTGCGCAGGTAGTCTGGTTCCTAGTCTCTCTCTTTGCGTAACATACACGTCACGCCTACGTCACATATAGTCAGGATACCAGTGTGCGTAGAGATTCTAAACTCGTTCCGAACACGTGGTTCGTTTGTTTGTCCTCAAAATGAGTAAACCGGAAGTCTAGGCGAACGAGACTTTATAACCCTATTACCCAAGCTCCCCGCACGGTGGCGCTACGCAAGCTAGCTTTTACCGCTGCTGTCGGCCGGGGGCAAATTTCAAGATTCTTGAAAAACAGTCAAATCAGCTGTAATTTCTTGCGACATTATAGTTTTCAAGAATAAAACATAAAAATAACTAGCTTTGTGTATTTAATACAGCAAAAAACACCTTGTACCCTTTCAAAAAAGTTATAATTGTGACAGAACTCTTTCTTTTCATCACCTGATTTCATGTGTTATTGGCCTTAGGCCGGGATCCGAGCAGTAATTTGTAGAAATGCGCGACGCATTTTTCCTATCAATATGCGCAGCGCCGCCCTGGCGAATGAGTGTGAAAATGCATTGAGGACGTAGGCGACAACAGAGATATAATGGAGCCCTAGCGGAGTGAGTCGAAGGCAGAGAGTGCCTATTACCAAGAACACCTTACCTGTTCGAAAAGTACAAACTCAAATTTGATAACTCGTCTATACTTACTGTATGATTCTTGCCTTGGATGTGTGGGTGATTCTTGCCTTGGATGTGTGGGTGATTCTTGCCTTGGATGTGTGGGTGATTCTTGCCTTGGATTAGCTCTCCAGCGTTAACGCTGGAGAGATCACAGCTAGCCTTGGATGTATGTCAGAAAACTTAGATATGGACTTTCACGGCGTCTGACATTCGCGTGGACTGAGCCGACTCGGGCGGTACAACCAATATATATAGGCCTACGTGTTCGTGGGCCAATCCGAGCCATGCATCCCACGTCTGACTTTTGGAAAAAAGACATATTCTTCGCGGGCTTTTGGGGGAAAAAAAACAGCAAGCAAATATCCGGGTTTGAAATGGCGGGCGTTTTGCTGCATCCGGCGTCGCCTGATCAGGTGATACCAGTTGGACAAAGCATCCCTCAATCTTCCCCTCCCCCCGCCCTCCATCCCCTCCTGCGGACCCTCCTGTTCTCAGTCACCCCCCTCTCACCTTTACTACCCACCCCTCCTTTGACCACGCACGGCAACCCTCCCCCCAGTCTTCACCCCGGTAGTGTCTTATGGCTAACGAGTGAGGTAGGAACGAGTGCCGCAAACGACCGTCGTAAGTCCGTATTTTAGTGCCGCTTGTAGTGGGAGGTGTACGGACTGTCGGCTTTGAAGCCTGTGCTCGTTTTGCGCCTCAGCGTTGACCTTTGGACCACATACAAGTTCACAATGGCTGATGCAATGTGTGTGGGTGAGGGGGGTTGTGGAGGGGGGCGGGGGGAGGAGGTCGGTTGTAGATCTCACAATATATAGTCATATCTTTTCAGACCTCATTGCTCCCCTACGTTAAAGTTATTTATACACATATGGGGTGGGGGGGGGGGGGTGGTGGAGATGTCGGAGGGGTCGAACGAGGCCCTCCATTCACAGCTGGTCCTTCACAAAAAATGGTAGGCCTACATGATCTAAGGTATCCACCTACCTCACTCATTAGCCACTAATTTTTTTTTATTTTTTTTTTGTAAACGAGGTTATCAACAGCGCATACACATTTTAATGACTACCACTAAAATTTGCCTAACAAGTGAGGTAGGTAGTTACCGCTTTGGATCTTGTAATCATTATTTCTTACACTACGACACAGAAAAACACGAAAACGGGTTCTATTGTCGTACCATATACCGAATATTTAATCAACATCGAAAATGAAAATTTTACATAATCCCAGATATTAATATAAATAGGCATGGCCTAAGCTGTGAGCCCGTAAAGCTCTGGTCATCTTTTCTATATAAATGAGTAATCTGGCTATAGACAGATTACGTTCACGTGTTATGTATTTCTATAAGTACATCTGAAAGCAGTGCGTACTGCTTCAGTTGCAATGGTCCAAGAAATATGCTGATCCTCAAAATGGTGTCTTATTCCTACTGCTTATCAATTTGAGATACTGAAACTGCATGTCTACGACATTTATTGTTAAACACTCTTTGTAACGGGCCTGTGATTAATGGTACAATTGTAGTATCTCGGCACCGGTCCGGTGCGACGTGTGTGACCCTTGATCCCTGTATACAGGGGTAGGTCCTAGGAGGGGTCCACAGAGGGCCGGAAAGTTTCGTACCTGACATAGCTCGGACTCGAATCCCCGATCTCATGCATTCCACAACGTACGGAGTAAAACGTTAAATGCGATGCGCCAAAAGGATAATATCTTTTATATGCTAAGATTTACTGACAAATCGTGAATAAGCGTTATACTGTGATTATTGGGGTGCAATTTAGTTAACGTCAACATTATTATAAGTCACAGGCGCCGTAAATCAACTGACACAGGGGGCTGGGGGGGTGGGGGGGGGGGGGTGGGGGGCCGCACCGCCTACACATCTTCTCCTGTGTAGGAGGTGCGGACATTCGTTTTTTGATCGAACAGTATGTGCGTGTCGTTCTGGACCGATAGATATATCATATGGTATCGAATAGATTCATTTATTCTTCTACTGTTTCTCTCTTTATTTTCTTCATGTACGTTAACATAATAGCTCACTAGAGCTCGCTAATATCCACCTACCTCACGAAACAATCCAGTGCTTAATTTCCATCAGAATATATATTCGAACATAATCCCTGGTATTAATATTTGGGCACTTGTGGCCCAATCAGGGCGTAGGCGATGTAAATATGTTGATCAGTGAATTTAAGCAACGAGTCGCTGATATTACAAGAATCCATGGGGTGAGCGAGTTAAACTTACATCCAAACTATCCTCTTATAGCAAAGTCAAGCCACTGTTAGAACCGGCGCGATATCTCACGTCTGTTACGATTCCAAAGCACCGTATGGCATTAACTAAATTTCGATGTTCTGCCCATTCTTTACGTATTAAAATGATGAGAGGGCAAACTCACAGAAGTCTCCGCCTATGCAACTATTCTGAAGATAATGAGGTTGTTGAAAATGAGTACCATTTTTTGCTCCAATGACCACTGTATGAGGAACTCAGAGAACAGTATTCCGTATCATGTAAGGTCCCAGCATGGGTTTATTTCATTATTATCCGCCTTAAATAAGATTCACTATGTTAATCTAGCTACATTCGTTTACCACGCCTTCATACTGCACGATAACTTCAGCAAGTAATATGTATATTGATAGTATATGTCACTACATGTGTTTTTGTTATCTTTGTTCATTATATGTAGCCTACCATGGGCCGATGGCCTTTTAGTATAATACAGTTCCTTAAATATCCATGCATCTACCTCACTCATTAGCCAGCAAAAGTTGGCTAATTAGTAAGGTAGGTAGGTCCCGCTTTGCGTCTTTTAAACATTAGTTCTTGCGATATATCACGTGAATAGATGAGGACTGTTCCTGTCTTGATACAAGCTAGTGGTTAATCTCAACAGAAATACACGAAAACTGTTTTATCTCAATATAACCGTGCAGTCAAATTAATCCACATCGGAAGAGTAAATCGTACCTAATCAAGGTATTAATATCCACATACCTCACTCATTATCACTTACATATCCATACACCTACCTAACTAATTAGCCCGCAAAAGTTGGTTAACGGGTGAGGTAGGTAGGTCCCGCTTTGGGTCATATGATCATTATTTTTTACACTACGGCACATAAATCCACGAAGATTATTGCTATCTTGCTGCTACAGAGTGTTAAGTTCCATCCGAACAGAAAATCGTACATAATCCGAGGTATTAATTTCCACCTACCTCACTCATTAGCCAACTTTTACTGGCTAATGAGCTAATTTGTGCAACGGTTCTCTGGTAAATTCCCTACCGAGTAATTTCTTTTTACTTAAGCAAAAGTATTGTTCTCCTTGTAAGCAAAAATGTTGTTCTCCTTATAAGCAAAAATGTTGTTCTCCTTATAAGGAGTGCTTGTGAATACAGACCCTGATATGAAGTGTCAAAATGATTGGCAATGGCCTGTGGTAATGTCTGAGCTGTTCGAGTTTGTGGGTTGATAATGTGATTAAGTGTAATACCACCACTTATATTCCTTGAGCATATTATATTGCCAATGCAGCCATTATACACCCCCCCCCCCCCGCCGCCACCGATGAAAATCTCCACCCATTTATATTTGTTTGGCTTAGAGGAGACTGGTGCTAGTTAAGCCAGTTTTCACTCAAGTTTATCTGTTGACCATTATTTTATAGCAAGCTATGCAAAGTCGGATATATTAATTACATATCTCGGCTTAGAAACCGGCATCCTTTTACAGTTGTGGCTTATTTACTAACAGCATAAGTTAACACCAAAGACACTAATGTAGACGTGGCGAATGGGCCCCGACGAGGGGCAAGTGACGCGAAGCAAGTTCGCCCCTTTAATGGGGCGAGAAGAACGCTTGTAAGAAATGCTTGCATGTTTTGACAAATATTTATTTAAAACAATGTTCTATGAAATCGAGTTGAAAATAAGATATAATTTGACAAAGGCAAAGTAAGAAGACGAAGTTAGGCCCATAACGTTAGACTTCCATGTTCGGAAAGTGAACGGCACAGGCAAAAATCCGTCAGGAGAGCATGCACTCGAAATTATAGTCCCCCCCCCCCCCGCCCCCTTCCAGACCCTTAACCCGAGCAGCCCTATATTTATCTTTATTGATTTCGTAGTAGCATAAAAACATATATACAGTGAGTTCATGCATACAAGTGTTAAAAAGTGACGTCAAGTTGTAGGCCTACAAATAAAATGAAGTATAAAATTAAGGTCGTCAGTTGACATCGCTTCGTCACAAAAGTCTCGCTCGTATGAAATAGTTTGCGCAAAAACCCTATAAGCATATTTCATCTCTTTTTTTAAGAGAGGCTCTAAAACGCGTATCGCGGTTTTTTGGTAACGGTTGGCCTCAGACACGATATAGAAAGTCAAGTCCAGTCAATAATCGTTTATTTAACCAAGTAAATCCATGAAGATTAATAATTAAGTGGCATAAGGAAAACAAGGAAAGGAGATTAGTCAAAAGACCTGATGGGCGCTGGCACTAGAGCCACCCATAAGAAAACTTATATTCTGCAAAAAATATGCATTATGTTAGATGATAAAATGATAAAATTAGAACCTTATTATAACTCCCCCCCCCCCCCGCCCCCCTCCTACCCCTGCTGACCACCCAGCACCTCTCTCTGGTCTGTACAAACCGATGACGGCTTGCTCGCACCGCACGCACAGTTAACTTTGGAACTGCCGTCGAGCCGCAGTGGGAACCTGGGTGCGTGCGAGAGGTCACTACAACACAAGCTGGATTTTCCCACGCAGAGCGCCTGGCGCCTGAAGCACTAGCCAAGCAAGTCGGGTAGTCTTAGCTTGTGCCCTATTCCTATTAAAAGACCAGGTAGGAAACGGAAAAAAGGCGAAATAATATCGTGGGTATACCTGAGCCGTGTGACTGTACGTGTCCCTAAATATATCATAAAACTTTGCTTTAACACCGGATATTTCCCTGTCACTACATATATTGTCGTTACATAACGTAATTATGAGCCCTTTGGCCAAAATGTCAGTAAATGTAAATGCTGGTACAGTTGCATCAATCGCAGCATTTCCTTATCGAGGACTTCGATTGCAAGATGATTTTTCATCTTTGACGTGGTCGTCACGTTGACATGATCCAGGGTAAGTTTGCGGTGAAAGCGAATAATGTGGCGATGGTTGAACTCGTATGCTGGTCGCCAAAAGTTCCAGGTTATTTGATGACCTGCAACGGTGATACACCGGCCGGTGGAACCGTCATCGCAAAGCCGGCTGCTTTCTACGTTGTTTCTTAATTTCTTCAAGCAGTGTTTTATGTCCTGAATGAAGGTAATACTTCGTGTGTGGACAGAAAAGTGCTTTGCTGCCCAGGCTTGTTGGGTGGGGTTTTCCTGGAAGTGCATCTTGGCGAAGTTGTTAGTGCTGGCACCAACCATCAGGACATAATCTACAGTGAAGTCATATTATTCCAGTGTATCTATCACATCCCAGCACGTGAAAAACAACTGCTGAGCAGTCGCTGTTGTTGTCGCGTAGAAGGCTACAGGTCAACGAAAGCCGTTCGATCCCCGAAAGACGTATTGTAGCGCATGCGTCGCCATCTGTGCATTTTGGCGTCGTTCGGAACAGCTGCAATATTGTTGCAGGGGGAGCCGGAGCCGGCGGCGCCAACAATGCTCCAGCTGGATCCTCTTGCGGAGACCTGGGTAGAGAGCGAGCAACATAGAGATAAGTTTATGTGTTGGGTAAACTAATGCATGCTTAATAAGAGACTACATCTGTTGTTTGGCATTGCTTTAACCAAAATGGGCATCTTCTGCGTATGAAAGTATGCATGTGTAGTTTACTGCCAGGAGTTGGTTTAGTGTTGATGTAATATTATTTTACCAAGCTACAAGTGAGCGTTAATTTTTTTTTCTAATAATGCATATGCCCTAGGCGAGCACTACGTGTAAGAAATGCAACATTATAATAATAGTACAAAGCTTACGTTACCTGACTATCTTCTTGTATCATCATTTCGTCTACAGCTACTCCTCCACGACGACCACGGAGTGGTATTTTTTGTCTTTCGGCTTCCTTGTGCACCCAACGGAGGTTCTCTCTATTGATGTCCACAGCGTGTTTGTAGTAGCGAAGGAGGCGTCCCGAATGAAGAATATAGGGTGTTAGCAGTGAAGGTGGGATGCCCCTAGCCCTGGTACATGCCTCTCTTACCACGCCCGTAAACGGAGCTAGGGTGAGAGCCATGTCGCTGACACGGCCGAAAACAAGAAATCGGCAGAAATCGCGGACCGGTGGCTCAACTTGAAGTTCATAACAGAATAATTATACAGTGCCTACCCGACGATGTGCGCCACGACGTTCCTAAAGCTTTTTGGACTTTCGTCGCACTTTTATTTCTTTGCTTGGTAATGTATTTTCTTGTAATCCAGACAATTTATTTCACCTCTCGCTTCGTTTTGAATGCTCCGCCGCTCGCCGGAAGTAAACAAACGCCGCCTGGCAGCGAGTGCTCACGCTAAGCAGCTGGCCTCAACATGTTGACTACTGCTGCGCCATCTAGGATGATCACATCTGTGTTGGGGATATCATTGCCGGTATCTTCATAGCTTTCGGGGCACCCCAGGAGGTCAGACTTTTTTCCGAGACGCATATTTCCATGAACTGACAGTGACGGAGGGCAGGCTTGATTTTCATGCCTGAAAAATTCGGCCAAATCTCCATCGCGTGTCTGGCAGGTGATATACAGTCGCGAAAACAATGCGCAGTCATTTTTTAAACATGAAATTTGCATTTTGGTCCTCGATCTTTCTTTCAGAGGAGGACGACTGAAAAGAGGCAATTTGTTTCTTTTGATGCGATCAGCGATGGGCTTCGTACCAAGAAGCCGTTCTGCTACAAAAGCATCATATTGATCTTGTCCAATCTTTTCAGCTTTTTTAACCGCATCCACCACACTTTGATCCATGATTTCCTTACTGTCTAGCTTATAGAGATCGCCACTCTCTTCCACGAATGGGTTCCCAAGGTCGTCCATGACATCAACGGGTGATCTCACCTGTTGCGTGAATATCGACTGGTGTTTCGATCCATTGTGGTGATGTGTATCGTGGCAGGCTATGCGGTTACAGTCCATGGTTGCGTCAAATTCAGAGATCACTGGCGAATTCTGGTCCGGCAACAGTCCAGCGCCGGAGAAGCTCTGGGTTCGGGGTCAGACCAACGGCCCCGCCATCTCCCTTCACTGCAGCGTGATGAAAATTCTCTTCGCGTCTTCTGCACCGTAAAATTACCCGAAGAAAATTCCTTGGTTACGTTCAGGTGCACAATAGGTAGACTGGCCATACCCCGCACGTGAACTGGCAGCCAACGTGCGTAATTGGTACGGTCCATGGTGAAGCACCATGGCGAGAGTTTCGTCAAGCAGTCCGTATAAAGGACAAAGTTAGCTTCTCGAAGAGATCGCACGTAAAACAGATAAGACGTTCCAGTTGAAAAGTGGTGTACCAGAAGTAAAACTGTGGATGCTCCTCCTTCTTCAGGACACACCAGTCGTCGATGGAAGCGGCTTCACCAGGCGTTATTTCTGGCACATACTGGTTGTAAGCCTTGGTCAGAAGGATATACAGGGCTAAGCGTAACCAAGGCGAGCAATCACGCCGCCACCTGGGGCCACGGCAGCGGCGCTCATCATCGAGGCCGCCATGGAGCCAGCAGCCATACTCGAGGCCAGAGGGACGGTCACCGGGATTGTGACGATGCCCACGAGCAATGCACCAACGGTAAACCAAACGACCCTGCACAGAGAACAAATGTTGCATGTAAATCTTTATGATGGACCATCGATCCTAGCCCCATGTGACGTTGTACTCCGTACACCCAACAGTTGACACGCAATACGCGAAACGCCACCTGGGGAAAGCAGCTGGTGAAGAATGCCCAAATACAAAATGGCGCGATGAACGGCAAGAAAGAAAGTCTTATTTCATCTGACTTGATAGTAACGCGATCACTTTGTTATTTCATATGCATGTAGGTTTTACAGTATATATAAAGTTTAGGTATCATAGTATAAAATGATGATGGTTTGATGTATCGTACCATTGAGAACACTTAGTCGCCCAGGCACAAAAAATCTTCCACCCACATTTCCTGCCTGCGGATATAAGACTGTTTAGCGGAACAACAACTTGCCTGGGGGCACTTGCGCCAACATGCGATCTTGCGTGCGACTAAAGTTATAATTAATTCTCTATTACATAATTTGATATTGCGTGAACTAAGACCTCTATATTACTAAGAACGCCTTACATATTCGAAAATTACAAACTCAGATTTGGTAACTCGTCTATACTTACGCCGGCATGATTCTTGCCTTGGATGTGTGGGTGATTCTTGCCTTGGATTAGCTCTCCAGCGTTAGAATAACGCTGGAGAGGTCACAGCTAGCCTTGGATGTATGTCAGGAAACTTAGATATGGACTTTCACGGCGTCTGACATTCGCGTGGACTGAGCCGACTCGGGCGGTGCAACCAATATATATAGGCGTTCACGTTTGTGGGCCAATCCATGCATGCCACGTACGTCAGATTTTTGGAAAGCAAAACCGAAAGTTATCTTCCCATGGAAGAACCCTGAACATTATCAACACTTGTGTCTCGGGGCGCCAGTTAGCCTGGTTCCGCGGTCCCAACTTCGCTCGCTCAGCAAGGGCCCGGTGTTAACCACTATTAACGGCCTTGACCTTCGTGGGTGCAGCTAAAGCGGTGCCAGGCCGCGGCGTTATGTCAGTGAAGACTGTTCTCTAATTTTGAAGGTAGACAAACATGTCAGGCGGCAAACGTATTCCCCAACGTATACGTATGGATTATTAGCCATAAATATGCATTGATTGAGTGGATAAACTCACTTGTGTACTACATTTGCGCATATATGTCATATCAGTTCGTGACAGTCTAGAGAAGCATTGTATTGGTGGAAATGCCACAACTTTAAAATGCTGCAGAGTTCTCAATATTTAATATAGATGCATAATATTTTGCACAATTGAAGTTCAATACACTAGGTTTCTACAACATTCCCTGTAATCAGTTGACACAGCCTCACAAGAAAATTATTAGCACTCCCCTCTGTGACATATTTCATTAATGGCGGTGCATGAAATGGGTGGGAATGCCACTTAGAAATGCTGCAGAGTTCTTAATATTTAATATAGATGCATAATATTTTGCACAATTGAAGTTCAATACACTAGGTTTCTACAACATACCCTGTAATCAGTTGACACAGCCCCACAAGAAAATTATTAGCACTCCCCTCTCTGATATATTTCATTAATGGCGGTGCATGAAATGGGTGGGAATGCCACTTAGAAATGCTGCAGAGTTCTTAATATTTAATATAGGCACACAATATTTTGCACAATTGAAGTTCAATACACTAGGTTTCTACAACATTCCCTGTAATCAGTTAACACAGCCCCACAAGAAAATTATTAGCACTCCCCTCTCTGATATATTTCATTAATGGCGGTGCATGAAATGGGTGGGAATGCCACTTAGAAATGCTGCAGAGTTCTTAATATTTAATATAGATGCATAATATTTTGCACAATTGAACTTCAATACACTAGGTTTCTACAACATGCCCTGTAATAAGTTGACACAGCCCCACAAGAAAATTATTAGCACTCCCCTCTCTGATATATTTCATTAATGGCGGTGCATGAAATGGGTGGGAATGCCACTTAGAGTTTTTAATATTTAACATAGGCACACAATATTTTGCACAATTGAAGTTCAATACACTGGGTTTCTATAACAGCCCCTGTAATCGGTTGACACAGCCCCACAAGAAAATTATTAGCACTCCCCTCTCTGATATATTTCAATAATGGCCTTGCATGAAATGGTTGGGAATGCCACTTAGAAATGCTGCAGAGTTCTTAATATTTAATATAGGTTGACACAGCCCCACAAGAAAATTATTCAGTGGATAGAACCTTTGAGGAAAATAAGTAACTCTCCCCTCTCTGACACATTTTCCTTATGGCAGTGTATGACAATAGTGGGAATGCTACTTAGAAATGCTGCACAAGAAACTAAACAACTCCCGTCTTTTACATATTTATTTATGGCAGTGTATGACAGGGGCTGAGAATTACCCCTCCCCCAGAGAGACATCCTGGACATTGTTTAGGTGGGCATGAAACAATTTTAAGATGCTGCTGAATTTTTATTATTTAATATAGGTGCATAATATCTTACGCAAATGAAGATCCTTCACAATTTTTTTATAACACTTTCCTGTCTCACACATTTTAGTAATGCTGGTGCATGAAAGTGGTGCGCAATGCCATTTAGAAATGTTCAGATAGACACTCAGATTGGTTGGCAGAGCCTCCCCCCAAAATAAATAAATCTGTGCGCAATGCCATTTAGAAATGTTCAGATAGACACTCAGATTGGTTGGCAGAGCCTCCCCAAAAATACATAAATCTCTGACATATTTTTATTTTATTTTTATTTTTAGCAATGCAAATGCCACTTAGACAACCTGCAAGTACCAGCACATGATATTATGCACTGTATAATATCAATATTCTATTGACAATTCCCCTCCCCTCCCCAAGAAAATGATACCCCAGCCCTTGCAATTACTTGTACCATCTTTAATATTTAGTTCATGTACTGAACTGTATGTGGTAAATTTATCAATCTATAAACACTTATGCTACATCGGGACAAACTATACTTACACTACATTGTAAGAAACTATGCTTACACTAAAATTTATAATCCTATTATCCTAAGATATATTTTGGACCAGTTCAGTTTATGCTTGCACACAATTAAGTAATCTAATTAAAAAACCAATCCATCTATCCATAGTGCTTGAGGAATACCTGCTTGATCATGCAGTAACAATATTTGGTGTTCCATGAGATTATGCCCAGGGCCCAGTTCATCGCTGATGCAGCACTTTAGTACCAAAGATGATGTGAAAATTGAAGATGAGTAAGTTCTACCGGTACTTATTGATATGGAAAATATTTTTTGGTAAATCATTTAAATATAAATGAAATGGAATGTATGGAAAGGAAAACAGTGTATTAATTTTATTTATATAATACAGCAAAGCATTCTTGGGCTTGCAAATATTCAATGCCTAATCTATGTAATGAAATATTGAAAATTCTTAATTATAGATTTGATACATATGATATATTAAATTACATATCTCTTCTCAATTGTCTGATACATATTTGCTCAATCCATCATAATTACTTCATATTTGACAGCTACTTCAAAAAAAGGATAAACGTTTGAGAGTTGTGAGTGGTCTTCCTTTGAGGCCTCCGAAATGGCCTGCAACTGCTTTGGTCTCAAATGGTTGTACTCCTTTTCTGATTCTATGTTCAGTTTCACGAGAGCATTTCGCACATTCACGTACTTGACGTACAAAAGTCTAAATTCTGAATTCGCTCGTTCATGTTAACACTGAGTAGAGAAGTGAAAAGGGTATCCTGTATCTCCGCACAGGGGAACCAGTTACGTGGGAGTAGTGCGTCACCTATCGGGCAAGATAGAAATGCCGTGACCTTGACCTACGCGCAATACCTAACACCCGCTCCAGCTTAGGCGCCAGTAGGCTGAGCTATCTGCATATTTACATAAATCACATGGAGTAGTCGATCGTGCTTTTTTTCGGCGTCAAATCGTGGTGAACATCCCTTTCTTCGTTGTGGAACGCCCGTTCTCGGCGGAAAATACAAGAATAGTGCCTGGTATAGCCAGAAAAACTGCATTTAGGAATGGAAGCATAGGTATACATCCAACCTGCTTAATCCCGGGATATACCGTTTATTTGTTTCTACTTTGCTTCTGAACATTATAAAAGCAGAATTTTCCCTATTTCAGTTTTCTGTTTCACAAAAGGTAAAGCGAAAAAGGGTTTCGGCAATTCCCTTTCCCATTACCTTTTTGAAAAATGAAAAAGTAAAAAAGGTAAAAGTTAGAAGAACCGTTTGCCCTTTTTTAAAGGAGAAAAACGAATATAGGTAACACTCGCGCGATACCTTTTACCCTTTTGTAAAGTACAAAACGGAAATAGGTAACGCTCGCGCGATATCGTTTACCCTTTTGTAAAGTACAGAACGGATATAAGTAACACTCGCGCGATACCATTTTACTCTTTTCGCGAAAAAGAATAACACTCGAGCGAATCTGTTTCTAGCTCCGGGCTATGGCCCCGGGCTCAGGTTCTGATCTATGGATCCGGGCTCAGGCTCCGGGCTATGACTCCGGGGTCAGGTTCTGAGCTATGGATCCGGGCTCAGGCTCCGGGCTATGGCTCTTGGCACAGGGCTATGGCTCCGGGCATCGGGGCTATAGATCCGGTATCTCGACGTTAGACTATGGCTTCGAGCACCGGGCTATGGCTTCGGGCTATGGCCCCGTGCTCAGGCCTCGGGCTATGGCTCTAGGCGACGGGCTATGGCTCTCGGTGTCGGGATATGGCTCTTGGCTATGGTTTTGGGCGTCGGGATATGGCTCTCGATGCCGGGCTATAGCTCCGAGCTATGGCTCCGGGTGTCAGGCTATGGCTATGGTTTCCCGGCTATGGCTCTGGGCGTCGGGCTATGGCTCTCGGTGACGGGCTGTGGCTCCGGGCTACGGCTCTCGGTGCCGGCCTATGGCTCTCTGCGCCCGGCTATGGCTTTGAGCTTTTGCTCTGGGCGTCGGGTTATGGCTCCGCGCGTGGGCTACATGGCTCCGTGCGCTGGACTATGGATCTGTGCGAGGGCGATAACGCGAGGGCCAGAATGCGAGATCGCAAAAACGTGGAGCAAGATCGCGAAGGCGAGAACTTGAGATTGATCTCGCTTTCGCATTCTCGCATTCTCGCTATCTCGCACTCGCGATCTCGTCTTCGCGATCTCGCCCTCGCGATCTCGGCTCTCACGTTCTCTATTTCAGCGCACGGAGCCATATTCCAGGGCACTGAGTCATAGATCGCGTACAGAGCCATAGCTCGGAGCCCTAGCCCGGCACCGAGAGCTATAGCCCAGAGCCTGACCCAAGAGCCATAGCCCGGAGCTAAAAACAAATTCGCTCGAGCGTTACTCATTTTCGTTTTGAAGTTCGAGGAAAGGACGAAACGGTATCGCGCGAGTGTTACCTATTTCCGTTTTCCACTTCACAAAAGGGTGAAAGGTATCGCGCGACTGTTACCTATTTTCGTTTGGCTCTTTTCGAAAAGGGCAAACGGTTTCTGATAACTTTTACCTTTTTTGCTTTTTCATGTTTTAAGACGGTAATGGAAAAAGGAACTGCCGAAACCCTTTTCTGCTTTACCTTTTGTGAAACAGAAAATTGAAAAAGGGAAAATTCTGCTTTTATAATGCTTAGAAGCAAAAGTAAAAACGAATAAACGGTATATCCCGGGATTCTGCTTATGCAGAAGACGGGAACGTGATCGCTATTGCACGTTCAATAATGTTGAGTATCATTCTGCTTTTGGGCACACAATGTGAACACAGTGGTTTGAATGACAAATTCCATTCACCAACTTTAACTCGTCTCTTATATATGTCGCATCAAATACCTTACGCATTGACACTTACGAAAGAAAAACTCTTTTTTTAGTATCTGAATCCATCGCAACCATGCGCAACCAAACTTGACAACGCCCTTTCTCCGAGCATGGCAACTCTCTGTCTCCGGCCGATGTCTTCAAATGACAACGCCGTTTCGGGGATGCTGACTACGAATGGGCAGTCACATATGACGCCATAATTTGTTATTAATTCATTAAATTAGTTTAACATTATTCACATTAGTTATGTAGATGACCGTGGGGCGAGAAGAACAAAATCGGCAATGCTGTCTGTGGGGGTGGGGGGGGGGGGGGGCGTTACTGATCCAGTGCATTAAGGAGAAAAAACTTAATTGAATTCTTTGATTGAGATTGATTGGAAACGAGGAAAATAGTTCTTCATTACCACCCCCCCCCCCCCACCCCCTGCGCACACACACCTATCCTAAGGCTTTATAACATTTTATTTGTAGAATCGCTTTTGAAGCATTGTGGACACTATGCGGACAAGTTCGGATGTGTGAATTATTCAGCGTAATGCCATCTATAACGTTAGCTACCATCGGAATATAAATGTCAACGTCCGTGAAAGGAGTTGTCATGTGCGATTTTACAATGCACAGTTAGAATCTCTTTAATAGTTCAAAGTGTTCGTTGCATTGCATGCTGTGTATTGCGGCAGGAATGCCTCACCGTTGCTGCCTGGACAGACAACAGACACGTTGGATACTTAGAAGTATATTTTACATGTTAAAACCAAAACGTGGATAAACGAACCAAAACGTTGCGTTATTGATGAAACAATGTAGACAATTCCGCCGAGAACGGGATGTTCACCGCCGAGAACGGGATGTTCACCGCCGAGAACGGGATGTTCACCGCCGAGAACGGGATGTTTACCGCCGAGAACGGGATGTTCACCGCCGAGAACGGGATGTTCACCGCCGAGAACGGGATGTTCACCGCCGAGAACGGGATGTTTACCGCCGAGAACGGGATGTTCACCGCCGAGAACGGGATGTTTACCGCCGAGAACGGGATGTTCACCGCCGAGAAAGGGACGATCGATTACTCCATGTGTACATGAAATGACGAAAAACGGGCTACGTGGCAAAATGCTGCCTGACGATAATTATAAAGCGCTACTTAACCCGAAAACTATTTTTAATTCGCACAAAGGTGGGTGCCAATGTGCCCGCACAACAGAAACAATGAAGAACGGAGGAGGTGGCGGATGTTCGACAAAATGGGCCACAGATGTGGAATAGGACAAATGCCGAAGGGGAAGGATATAAGCGAGATGCAAATACAGGGACCGATCTAGGAGTTTGAAAAGGGGGGAGGGTCTCTTGAAACTTGCGACGGGAGGGGGGGGGGGGGGGGGTTGAAGTGGTGAATATTAGATTGGTGTATCTCATGAGGGAAAAAAATTTGGCTCTCTATAGTGTACTACGTCATCAGAATTCGGGGATCGTTGCCCATACTCATCTGCTAACATTAAGGCGGGGATAGGTAATAGATACATTTTTTAAAGAGTTCATCCGAAAAATTCAGACCATGTGATCGTAAAATCCCAAGCAAACAGTTTATGCTGAATTTTATATTGATGCACAACCGCTTCGAAATTGTTTCGAAGCAGCGTTAAAGTCGAAGTCGCTCGGGTGTATCGTTCGGATGCACTGTTAAAACATCATATTTAGAAGAATGCAGTGTTAAAGCTTCTCATACTGCAAATTTTTACTAACAATGTGATTTTCCAAATCTTTTGGATACATGTCTTGGACACAGGGCAGTGTGAATATTAACTGCACGAAATAGATATGTGATCCACATCGGCCAAAAAACTGCAGCGATGCCCGAATTATGATGACGTAGTGCTCATGAAAGCCATTTTCCCACCCAGGATGCACCAGCTTGGCCCAAAACAGTGGCTTAACAACATGTCCCGTTATTCATTGCGTAGAAGTTTTCATTAAAAATGTTTCCAGTTCAGGGCACCTAAGGGTCCAAGTAACTTTAAACTCGAGATTGAGAGAAAAAGAAAAGTTTTCTTATAAGATAAAATTCATTATCACTGGCTGATCCAGGGGCGTTGATGGGGCGATCAACCGTCAGCCCACTCCCTTGACAAATTCGCACACTCACTCAAGGCAGCCTGCTCGTAGCTGCAGTTACTTTCATGTAGATCGTGCCTCAGAGCTAATAAAATATTTTCACACTAGCATGACATACGAAAACTAATACAAACGTATAGCTAACTCGTTGTGCTATCGTTGGAAGCATGCGGTCTAGCTGTACCTAAAGCTGTACCTAAAGCTGTACCTAAAGCTGTACCTAAAGCTGTACCTAAAGCTGTACCTAAAGCTATACCGAAAGCTGTACCTAAAGCTGTACCTAATGCTGTACCTAAAGCTGTAGCTAACGCTGTACCTAAAGCTGTACCTAAAGCTGTACCTAAAGCTGTACCTAAAGCTGTAGCTAACGCTGTACCTAAAGCTGTACCTAAAGCTATACCTAAAGCTGTAGCTAACGCTGTACCTAAAGCTGTACCTAAAGCTGTACCTAAAGCTGTACCTAAAGCTATACCTAAAGCTATACCTAAAGCTGTACCTAAAGCTGTACCTAAAGCTGTAGCTAACCCTGTACCTAAAGCTGTACCTAAAGCTATACCTAAAGCTATACCTAAAGCTGTACCTAAAGCTATACCTAAAGCTATACCTAAAGCTGTACCTAAAGCTATACCTAAAGCTATACCGAAAGCTGTACTTAAAGCTATGCCTAAAGCTGTAGCTAAAGCTGTAGCTAACGCTGTACCTAAAGCTATGCCTAAAGCTGTACCTAAAGCTGTACCTAAAGCTATATCATAAAGCTATACCTAAAGCTGTACCTAAAGCTATACCGAAAGCTGTACCTAAATCTAAATGTCGAATTTATTCGTCTACAAACTTATGGCATTTCTTTGGTCTTTAAAGTCAACGTAATTGCATTATTCAGGGGTAAACATTTTTTTTGAATTGATCATTAAGACATGAGTTTGTTTACTAACTGGAACCATATTCGAACACATATACACAAATACGTTTAAGAAATTTATGATCCAAAACAAAAGGAGATGCAAAAGGAAGTATTGTGATTTTAAATGCATCCTTCATTTCCGTGGGAAGAGCAGCTCAACAGCCTCTTCTACAGCAGTCCTGGTCATCGCTGTCCCCTATTGCATACTCCACGGTTTTGCCGATGGCCCCACCAACCGCGCCACCGGCGGCTGCGGCGACGATTGTCCCAGCGTAACCAAGGCCGGCTGCCCCGACGGACTGCAGCACGGCCACGGCCGATCCCGCAACCACGCCGCCCTCTGAGGCCACGGCAGTGGTGCTCATCATCGAGGCCGCCACGGAGCCAGCAGCGATACCCGCGGAGGTGAACCCAGCAGCGCCAACGCCCAGAGGGACGGTCACCGGAGCTGTGACGATCCCCACGATCAATGCACCAACGGTAAACAAACCGGACCTAGACAGAGAGCAAATGTTGCATGTTGAGCCTTATGGTGAACCATCAATTTATGCAGTGGGGGATTTCAGTATGCGATTTAAATTGCGAAAAATTGCGAACCCGAGAAGTAGCCATTTACATTTCGCAAGGTTTACGCTGCTGTGCTAGCGGTCCCTTTCGGGCCTTGTTTCTGGTCGTCACTGGGACACCCTTCCGCCACCCCCACTCTGGATCCACCACCGGTTTAACAGAAGGATAGGGATATACCATTTCTGTAAATATGCGGAGTTCTATGAGTTTTATCTCCAGCAGAAATGTCAGTTGTATCATGTCACATGTGGACACCTTCAGTGCAACAGCCATGTGGACTTGTCAATAGTGACATCTACAAAAAGGCCAGAAGGCAATGCATTTCTAAACACAGAAGGTACAAAAAGTAAAGGTAAAATGATATTTGTTCAAGAAGTGGAATATTAATTTACAGAAAAGATTACCAGGGTAATATCAGATGTAATGATATAAGCTGACCTTTATTTCTTACTTATATCTTATGACTTTATGTGTAGCATGCTAACAGTGGCGGATCCAGCGGGGGGGGGGGGTACTGCGGCTATAGCCACCTCACCCCATGGTCAAGCCGGAGAAGCCCCCCCCCCCACCGACAGGTTTATCCCCCGAGATTAAAGAAGCCTATCCCTGTCCACGAGCCGCAACCTAAGGCTAAGAAGGGGCCAGTGCCCCCCCCCTCCCCCACCCTCCGGTCGCACGTTATGAGAGCAGCCCCCCCCCCCCGGTCGCACGTTTTCAGAGAGCAAGCCCCCCATGTGCAATTTATTTATTAGCCATGTAAATTACAGCCATTTATCATCAATAAATAGAAAGGAAAAAACATTTGCCTTTTACTTTCTGTAAGGAAGATGTGTGGATTCCACAGAAGTGTGATGGAGACGCCATATTTATGTGTGATATATTGATTATACGAATCTGGTGGGCGGGTTTCGCCGGTGGTCCTTGATGCCGTAGGGAGCAGACATTTATGATGAAAAAGATGAGCGGATTTTGGCAGTGATACAGCCTTACCGAGCAGATTTATTTTAGCAAAATAACACCAGTGCCCGTCCTCGTTCGCTGACTCACAGCTATATTGGTGAGTTACAAACAAACTGCTGACTATTCCTGGTGCGTTGCTCAGCCAACCGTAGACTCACGTGACACTCGGCTGTTATGAAACTCATAGCCTTGCATCCATTCATCTCTTTGAATCCTACTTGTTCACAACTACTTTTTCCAGTTTTGCACGGCTAAATTAATGAATTGGATCATATATGGACAAATACAGTAAACAAATCAACGAATAAACATATAGTCTTCGTTTATTTGTCCAAATTACTCCCAATGAGTGCATTACCAAGAGAATATACCATCAAAACGCTTATAAGGTGTCTAATGGTACAGGGATAGTTTGACAACTTATTGCTGCAGGGGACAAGCAGTTAGAACACTACTATGGCAGAGAACATGTGGTCAAAACACTTGTCGTTCTAGACGACGTAGTATTGCAGAAAACACTTAAACATCTATTACTGCATAGAACTTTAAAACAGATTATTACTGCAGAGAATATGAGAGAGCACATATATTGCCTAAAAGGCGGGCTGGGATAGTCTGGTAGGTCGACATGGTCCACGGGACACGCAGTGACTCGGCAAAACCCATTGATTCAGAAGCGAGGTGAATAACTGGAGCGTGAAGGTTTGCTGTGGCTCTGTATAGTTACGCATCTCCGCCTCACGAGCGCGCTGTGCGGCTTTGTTTACCATGTGGCAAAAGGGTCTATGATTCATACTGCGGCCCGGCCCGGCTTAGCCCCGCTGACGGGCAAGGCCTTCATGCGGCCCATGCACTCTTGTATATTGTATATAAGTAAGAACAAAATGTGTCTTAAGCATATACCGGTGTCTTACTTGCGCACACTTGTCTTCTAGGCAGTTGTGCCTCTGGCGACGGCCGCATCGGGTAAGTTCAATCAGAGTTCATTACTGACAGACTCAAGGAAACCACAACCACAGGGCGCGTATAGGTGAAAAGGTAGGCTACATAAAATATGGATGACATTTCATGGGTGGAACACTGCAACCACAGATCTACGCAAAGATCCTCAGCACATGAAATGTTCAATACATAATGTGGTCTGGTATTGTGTTCTCTTTATTATAGGTAAGCTAGTATTTGGGTTGATCACAAGACCTCTGTGGCCAGCACACGGACGACCACCAGGTCGCTGCCTTCCCAGTGCATGATGGGTAAACAGAGCGACCAAAAGAAGAAACCCATTTTCTGGGTGAGATGGACGGCACAGAGACCCGGCCTCGTATTCGGTAAGTAATGAGGATGATATTGGTATCTTTCTGAATTCTTATACATATTCAGCCAAGACGCCAAGTCGTTCGTCTTACATGTGTAAGGAAACGACGCCTGTGAAATACTGCCAGCCTCCGAAATGTCCCACCCTTTTATAAAACTCGTTGGCCACATTACAAAGCTTAAATTCCTAATAAGGTTTGTCTGACATCAATAAATCGTTACGTGTGTCAGAACTGGGGTCACGTGTTAGTTTCACCAAAAGATTGTCTAGAGTCTTACTCTAGATAATCTTTGGTTTCGCTTTTGTCGACGCGTTCGTGACGTCATCGTGACGTCATCATCGTTTATTTTCGTCGTTGTATCGCTCCGCCACATGCCGCAAGAGAAGCCTCATTAGTTCAGCGGCTAAGCGCTCTCAACTGCAGATCAACAGGTCGTGGGTTCGCGCCCTGGCACCTACATTTGGGGCACATTTTACTGTCGTTTCTGTGTCCCGGACTCTGTATTGACACAGTTTAGCCTTCATGTGAAATATTAGTGGGTTAGCACACCACTTTTTCATATTATTTGGTTCATACTATATGTGTCTTAATTGCTCTCCGTATATGGTAGATAAGGATTACATGTCCTCCTTTCAAAAGAGTATATATGATGTTATAGGTGACGGTGCATTGCTCAAACCAACCAACCAATGTTAGGATGCGGCTTAATTTCGTGATGCTTTGCAATGCCTTGTCGTTAACCATTTCTTCCGAACGGCTCATGTATTACTTTTCTTTTATGAGCAGGAGTGCGCTTGGCAATCCATATGTCCTCCGTGGTGAACAACTCACGTATTACTTTTCTTCTATTTGCCGGAGTGTGCTTGGCAATTCATATGTCCTCCGTATACTGAACAGCTCATGTATTACTTTCCTTATATTTGCAGGACTGTGCTTTGCCAATCCATATGTCCTCCGTGGTGAACAGCTCATGTATTACTGTTTTTATATTTGCAGGAGTGTGCTTGGCAATTCATATGTCCTCCGTGGTGAACAGCTCATGTATTACTTTCCTTATATTTGCAGGACTGTGCTTTGCCAATCCATATGTCCTCCGTGGTGAACAGCTCATGTATTACTGTTTTTATATTTGCCGGAGTGTGCTTGGCAATTCATATGTCCTCCGTGGTGAACAGCTCATGTATTACTTTCCTTATATTTGCAGGACTGTGCTTTGCCAATCCATATGTCCTCCGTGGTGAACAGCTCATGTATTACTGTTTTTATATTTGCCGGAGTGTGCTTGGCAATTCATATGTCCTCCGTATACTGAACAGCTCATGTATTACTTTCCTTATATTTGCAGGAGTGTGCTTGGCAATTCATATGTCCTCCGTGGTGAACAGCTCATGTATTACTTTTATTATATTTGCAGGAGTGTGCTTGGCAATTCATATGTCCTCCGTGGTGAACAGCTCATGTATTACTTTCCTTATATTTGCAGGACTGTGCTTTGCCAATCCATATGTCCTCCGTGGTGAACAGCTCATGTATTACTGTTTTTATATTTGCAGGAGTGTGCTTGGCAATTCATATGTCCTCCGTATACTGAACAGCTCATGTATTACTTTCCTTATATTTGCAGGAGTGTGCTTGGCAATTCATATGTCCTCCGTGGTGAACAGCTCATGTATTACTTTTATTATATTTGCAGGAGTGTTCTTTGCAATCCATATGTCCTCCGCGGTGAACAGCTCATGTATTACTTTCCTTATATTTGCAGGAGTGTGCTTGCCAATCCATATGTCCTCCGTGGTGAACATCTCATGTATTACTTTTCTTATATTTGCAGGAGTGTGCTTTACAATCCATGTGTCCTTCGTGGTGATCACGCTGGGGTTAATGTTCGGCGGGTACGACGTCCTCCCCATAGTGTTTAACGACATGCCGTTGGAATCCCAAAATGAGATGCAATACAGACGAAGCCTGGTCAGTACATATTGGTACCATTAAGTTTATTATGATTATGATCATGAAACTAAAGCCGTGGCCTGTATGGGAGACTTATACCATCCAGCATTTGCACGATGCCCATTCCTGAGCTGAAAATTCACCCTTTGTAGCTAAAATGTTTATAAATAAATAATCCGCAAAGGCAAGTGGTAGAGAGGTATTGCCGCCAGTCCCCCCCCACTCCCCAACTCCCAAACCGTAACCTCCCATGGATCTGCACTTGCGTATCAGTTAATATCTGTAATGCCACGATATGAGTTATTAGGGTGATGACCCCAGCGATTAAAAGGAAATTTCAAGCTAAACATTGGGTGCCCCTTAAAGCAGCCTACTTACATGCGCCATCTTAGATTTTTTACATTTTAGAATCAAGAATAAAATGATCTCAAAATTATGATGCATATATGTTTTATATCTCTTTGAGCCTGTAAAGCTACAATTTCAACATAAAACTGCGCGGTTTATTTATGTCCCGCTCGTGTCGGACGCGAGCCGCGGTCGACATCACAAACAAAATACCGCACAGCGAACAGGCGTTCAGGGATACAAAGCCGGCCACCAACTTCTGCTCCGGTAAACAAATATGTTTCTCTCCGGATAGCCCACAGGCTATCAGGATCTAAATTCAAGACCGAATAGACTTATTTGACATGGAGAAGAGGTTGGTAATACAAAACATTACAGAATATATTACTTTAATGTAACATGTAATGTTCACCGCTTGAGTTGGTATCTGGCTTTCAGGCGCTGTCCCAGAAGGATGATGAGTTACGAGGAGAAGTGGAGAGAGGGCAAAAGGAAGACGCTCAGAGTGACGACCTTCCAGACGACGAGCCAAACGCCAGAAGGAGACGAGAGGTTGACGCCTCCAGAAGGCGCCACAATCGCCAAGGTGGTGACGTCATTCCCTCGTTGAGAGTGAACTTGGCGGAGGGTCGAGCCGGCTTCCTGCGAGCGCAGCGCCAAATGGCGGAGACGGTCAAGAAATGGGAGAATGGACTCCTGGACGAGCGTCCCCTGGCGTCTGACCATGAAGGAGATTGGTTACAAACCGGAAATGACGACATGCTGGCAGCCCAAGTTGAATTTTTGAACCGAGCCAGCAGCTGCTGCCACCCTACGGTGCGACGCGTCAACAGCTTTGGGTCCGAGCATTGCAAGTGCGATCCCTATGATGACGTCACGGGTCCGGAGCGCGCTCGCCGAAAAAGGGCTGTCGATCCCGATGACCCGCACGAGAGAGAATACGTCCTGCAGAGCCTCACTCTCTTCTACGATGCTGCCGACGGCAACGTGTTCACCGCTGACAATTTGAGGCAGATTGCCGAGTTCGAATACTCGCTCTACAACTTGGGGGAATTCAAGCATCGCTACTGCCGTCTGTTTGATATAGGAGGCCTTCTGGAATGTCAACAGTTCCACTCCATTCTCCGATTCTTCGATGGGAGTTATTTATACGCCCATGACGACCTCTTCGATCCAAGTTTCAAAAACGTATCCAAAGTTCTTCTCACCGCTCACCAGCAGAAGCGAGTGAACGACACGCTAGAATACTTCTTGGCCAAGGACTCGCAAATAAATGTGGATGGTGGTCTCATCACCTCTTCGAAAACCAGAAGTGTCATGTTTTTCGGTTATCCGCTGAAGAATTACACTCACTTGAGAGAGGAGCGAGGGCTGCAGTCACAGGTGTTGAGCGAGTGGTCGCACCGGGACCTGGTGCCATTGCTCATGGCTAAGGTCCATAATGGCGTGGGCCACTTCCGGTTCCTGTTCTACGGGCAGGGCCTCTATTGGCAAGAAGTGTGGAATAACGTCATGAGCGATTTACTCTACCTCTGCGGTTCCTTCTGTTTTATTTTCCTCTTTATGTGGTTTCAAACCGGCTCTCTCTTCGTCTCTTCGTTTGGTATATTAAGCATTCTTACGAGCTTCGCCGGGGCTAATCTAATTTACAATGTCGTCATTGGCTACAAGTTTTTCGGTATCTTCAACATCCTGGCTTTGTTCATCATTCTGGGCATCGGAGCAGACGACATCTTTATCTACTCGGACACCTGGAAATTCCATCTCCGTCAAGACTTTGAATCCCTCGAGCTGAGATTGTCGTCTGCTTTTCGGCGCGCTTCGTTGGCAATGTTTGTGACGTCATTAACGACCATGGTTGCTTTCTTCGTCAACTCCTTTTCCCCCATTCTGCCCATCAGCGCCTTCGGATCGTTCGCCGGTCTCACAGTGCTCGTCAACTACCTATCGGTAATAACTTATTTCCCGGCCGCTGTCACACTTTATCACAGAAAATTCGAGCGCTACAAATGTTGTTGTTGCTGCCCTACTGCCTACCCAGACGAGAAAACCAACCACGTCACAGACAAGGAAGTGCAGCCAATATCAGAAAGCGAGGGCAAAGTCTCATGTTGTAACGATGGCAACGCGGCCGTAAGCAACTTCATGGGCGGTCCTTTCTTCAGGGTGGTCACCCATAAAGTGGGGAGAGTCATCATCTTGATCCTGTTCTTCCTGGTTGTCACGTGCGCCTGTTACCTGGCCAGCACCATTACCCTCGCCAGCGAATCGGTAGGTCACATTTAAAACACAAAACATAAGTGTTGCAGCATGTTCATGTATCCACGTCAACTATTAGTCAGATAAAGACGAGCAATTGCCAATGCCATAGTAGTCTCAAATTGATTTGTCGCCAATATATTCTGTTCTTCACGGTTTAAAAATAGTGGGTTTGATCGTGTTGACCGATTAGTATATATTGCTCAAACGTCCGAGCTAATCTAACAAGACCAAGGTCAGAGATCATGGTCATAAATCAAGGGCAAGTGGAGATCAGAGGTCAAAGTCAAATCGACTCCCGGCTTAAACTAATGCTTGGTGAACACGATTGGCCTTAAATATCTGCAGTATCCATGATTTTCTTTTTAATATAACAGTCATGCACACGTTCATTAAATGTAATTATGATTAATTATGGAATTGTTTCCCTTGCTGGCAGTTTAACATGTTCGACCCGAGCCATCATTATGAAATCGCGAGGGATATGGATGTGTTCGCGTACAAGGCTCACACCGACGAACCTGTGGTGGAGGTCAGGCTGGCGTGGGGTTTGAATCCCCAGGACACCAGCTCCTGCAGCCACCTCGAATATGACCCCATTGAGCCATGCTATGGATATACAGACTGGGATGAAAAGTTCGACATCAGTTACCCGGAGACTCAAATGTCGCTACTGGTAAGTCTTTATAGTTACTTTGGAGTATATTAGCTAGTAAACTGCGATGCATTGAACGGCATAGCAACCGAATACGCGACATATAAGCATAGCAGGCTTGGGGATGGTGTCAGCTAACAGGCTTGAATGCAAAATGTGCCAGGGGGAGGTGGGGGGTGGAGGGGGGGATGAACTGGGGGAGCGGGCAGAGCGAGGGGGGTGTTTTAATCTGGACTGTTAATCTGGATCCGCTCCAGAATTGCTTAGAACTATGACGTAGAAGTAATTTCATATTATTAACAGGAATTGGTATTCTTTAAACGTATATAGAATTTAGCCTAATTTAATATATAATCGCAGCCATAAAGCCTAGCGCATATATAGATTTAAAAGCGTACTTTAATGTGGCATAGCTATATAGTTAGGTATATATGAGCTACTTAAACTTAAATTACAAAATGAAATGTTAATTTAATAGTTAATTTGATTTGTTTTAAAGAATTTCTGCCGTCGTTTGCGTGATCTGGACGCAGAGACTACGGAATCCCTACAGACGTCGTCCAGGGACGACGGTAAAATGGATATTTCCTGCTTCATCGTCGACATGGCGGAGTTCTTCGAGGTAACAGTTACATAGAACACAGAACGGCAAAGCGAAGGTCTTTTTTTTATTATGAGCCGCACTGAGCCCATATGCCGCACACTCCACGCTTTAAGAACTATATTTTCTAAAATAAAACACTATAGACGCAGAATAACGTCAGTGAACGTCTGAATGTAATATCTTTATCAATAGCATAAAGCAATTCAAATCATTTGAAGCTATAATCTGGATTTTAATGAACGAGCTTACATTATTATCAGACTATCAGACAGTCGACAAAGATGACGTTATGATTATTAATCTCCCATTATTCATGCATATTCTGTTGTCAGCTTTGATCTCTGTAAACGTAATGCGTCGTAAGTCTTATTTATTGTCTGGATCTACAATTTTAACATTAGTGCAATGAAAATCTATTCTTGTCACTAAAATGCATTACCTGTAGCCTGTCTAATTTGTAGCAATAAACCAGTGAATTAGACTAAAATCTGTCATGTATGCTATTACACGTAGCTTCTAACGTAGACAAGCTGCTGTCAAGCAAGTAATATCTTTTAACATTTTTCTTCTTATAAATTTACGATTCACTGACGCGGCCTTTTGTGAAATGGTGACGTTTCAGAAAGAAGGAAAGTCTTCCTGGTATCCTGACGGCACATCCTTCGCATTCCCCTTAACCAAGGACAAAGTAGCGTCTCTCATGCGTTTCTATCCGAAAGTGTACACCGAGGGGTCGCCGGATAACTTGGAGAGGTACTTTGAGGTGAGTTATGGAGAATCTCTCAAGGAAATGAACTGATTGTCGCCTTAGCAACCGAATACGCGACATATCAGCATAGCAGGCTTGGGGATGGTGTCAGCTATAACAGGCTTGCATGCAAAATGTGCCAGGGGGAGGTGGGGGATGGGGTAGCTAATTTGTGAATACATTTCTGAACCGGGGGAGCGGACAGAGCGAGGGGGGTGTTTTAATCTGGACTTTTAATCGGGATCCGCTCCAGACTTGCTTAGAACTATGACGTACAAGTACTTTTATATTATTAACAGGAATTAGTATTCTTTCAACGTATATATAATTTAGCCTAATTTAATTTCCAAATTGTCCGATCTATTTGATGTTAACTATGTAAGGAAATATACTAAGCATCAATAAAATATAAACTGAATCTTAACTGAAAACTGCAAAAAAGTGTGATGAAGTACACAAGAATGGATCAAACATACATGCACCAATGGTAAAAGAGTGTCTTTATCAACAATCCCTTGCTTTCTTTGCGTACAGTATAATTGCACTGCACATTATTTCCATTGTCAAAATAACTAAACTAAAGAGAAAGTTGAGCGCACTTACACGTCCAAACGTTACTTAATCCCGACTGACAATGATGCCGCCATTCCGGTTTCAGATAGCCATGAACTTCTGGTTGTCCAATCGGTACTCCAACGAGACGTTACCGGACAAGAGGGATAACTTCCGCAAAGATCTGGGGCAGAAACAATACAACGATATCAACTTTGCTGTACCTGGTAAGTACGCATGTACTTTGTGAGTACGCATGTACTTGCTTAGTACGCATGTACTTGTTTAGTACGCATGTACGTGTAGAGTGAGTATTGACTTGTAGCATGTACCATGTCGCAAACCTAAAATACATATACATAAAATACAAAAGCATGTAGGTACTATGCATGGGCGAATACGAGTCAGCCAAGGATTGTTTCGAGGCACCTGGTTAAAATAAATTAGTTGGCACTTTTGTGCACATGAAGAATAAATTAGGGTAAGATATCCCCCGGGTCAATGGAATGGAGTTGAATGAAATATGTACCTGATGCAGGCGCCAGGGTTAGAACCAACGACCAGTTGATATCTAGCTTAGTCAGCTTACCAACTGAGCTAGAGAGATTCCTGTACCTCTCTGAAATGAATGATAGCAGGAGGCGTTCCTGCGTAAAGTGTAAAATTTGGGTTCTCGGAGGACCCCCCGGGTCGCAAGTTTTCAGAGAGCCCCCCCCCCCCCCCCCCGCCCCTTTTCAACTTCCTAGATCCACCCCTGCGCTTAAATACTAGATTTCTTTGATAAAGATGTTAGTCCTGCTACATAGGTGGCGGTATCGATGATTTAATTGTCTAAAATACTGTATTGTGCTGTGGGGACGCCATTGTGGATTGGCGGCAAGCACATGCAGTGGCGCCTCACAGTGGCATAATGTGAACGTACAATGATTGGCGGCGTCGTAGTCACCCACTTCCTTCTGCATGCAGCACGACCCTTTGGTGTCCAGAAAGAGATCTTCCAGACGGAACTGGTCTACGCCGTCTTCCAGATCCAGACGAAGATCCGGATCTTTACCGTGTCCCTGGAGGAGGCACTGAGCCTGTCTACCCGCTGGGAGGGCTTCTTGTCTGGAGAGGTGGGTCACATGCTCTCTGTATGCCCACATTGACCCCGGTCCATTTTGACCGCTTGATGTTTTGACCGTGGAGGTGTGAATATGTGGCTGGTGGCTGGGGCCCTGTCTCGCTACTCCAGGCAGGCAGCCAGCTCATCGGAACCTGGCATGCCCAGCCCTGTCTTCCCGCCGCAGGAGCTGATGTCGCTCAGCTGATGTAGCTGACGTCGCCGCCCAGTGACAGCCTCTCCCATTGCTCGCCCCAGCTGCCATGTTTCAGCTGATAAATGATAACAACCAGCTATTTCAATTCCTCTTCACCCCCACTTTAAGGGCGGATCCGTAATCCAGTCAATAACTTTAAGGGTGGATCCATAATCCGGTCAATGACTTTAAGAGCGGATCCGTAATCCGGTCAGTGACTTTAAGGGAGGATCCATAATCCTGTCAGTGACTTTAAGGGCGGATCCGTAATTCGGTCAATGACTTTAAGGGCGGATCCGTAATTCGGTCAGTGACTTTAAGGGCGGATCAGTAATTCGGTCAATGACTTTAAGGGCGGATCCGTAATTCGGTCAATGACTTTAAGGGCGGATCCGTAATTCGGTCAGTGACTTTAAGGGCGGATCAGTAATTCGGTCAGTGACTTTAAGGGCGGATCCGTAATTCGGTCAATGACTTTAAGGGCGGATCAGTAATTCGGTCAATGACTTTAAGGGCGGATCAGTAATTCGGTCAATGACTTTTAACCTCTTCAGGGGGATCCAGAAATGTCGGGGTTCAGATAGGCACCGTAATAATCCGGCCTTCAGGAATTCAGGTCTGAAGAGGTTGAGGGTGGATTCGTAATCCGGTCAATAACTTTTACGGGCGGATCCGTAATCCGGTCAGTGACTTTAAGGGCGGATCAGTAATTCGGTCAGTGACTTTAAGGGCGGATCAGTAATTCGGTCAGTGACTTTAGGGCGGATCAGTAATTCGGTCAGTGACTTTAAGGGCGGATCAGTAATTCGGTCAATGACTTTTAACCTCTTCAGGGGGATCCAGAAATTTCGGGGTTCAGATAGGCACCGTAATAATCCGGCCTTCAGGAATTCAGGTCTGAAGAGGTTGAGGGCGGATTCGTAATCCGGTCAATAACTTTTACGGGCGGATCCGTAATTCGGTCAGTGACTTTAAGGGCGGATCCGTAATCCGGTCAGTGACGTTAAGGGCGGATCCGTAATCCGGTCAATGACTTCAAGGGCGGATCCGTAATCCGGTCAATGACTTTTAACCTCTTCAGGGGGATCCAGAAATGTCGGGGTTCAGATAGGCACCGTAATAATCCGGCCTTCAGGAATTCAGGTCTGAAGAGGTTGAGGGCGGATTCGTAATCCGGTCAATAACTTTTACGGGCGGATCCGTAATCCGGTCAATGACTTTAAGGGCGGATCAGTAATTCGGCCAGTGACTTTAAGGGCGGATCAGTAATTCGGTCAGTGACTTTAAGGGCGGATCAGTAATTCGGTCAGTGACTTTAAGGGCGGATCAGTAATTCGGTCAGTGACTTTAAGGGCGGATCAGTAATTCGGTCAATGACTTTTAACCTCTTCAGGGGGATCCAGAAATTTCGGGGTTCAGATAGGCACCGTAATAATCCGGCCTTCAGGAATTCAGGTCTGAAGAGGTTGAGGGCGGATTCGTAATCCGGTCAATGGCTTTAAGGGCGGATCCGTAATCCGGTCAGTGACGTTAAGGGCGGATTCGTAATCCGGTCAATGACTTCAAGGGCGGATCCGTAATCCGGTCAATGACTTTTAACCTCTTCAGGGGGATCCAGAAATGTCGGGGTTCAGATAGGCACCGTAATAATCCGGCCTTCAGGAATTCAGGTCTGAAGAGGTTGAGGGCGGATTCGTAATCCGGTCAATAACTTTTACGGGCGGATCCGTAATCCGGTCAGTGGCTTTAAGGGCGGATCAGTAATTTGGTCAGTGACTTTAAGGGCGGATCAGTAATTCGGTCAGTGACTTTAAGGGCGGATCAGTAATTCGGTCAGTGACTTCAAGGGCGGATCAGTAATCCGGTCAATGACTTTTAACCTCTTCAGGGGGATCCAGAAATGTCGGGGTTCAGATAGGCACCGTAATAATCCGGCCTTCAGGAATTCAGGTCTGAAGAGGTTGAGGGCGGATTCGTAATCCGGTCAATAACTTTTACGGGCGGATCCGTAATCCGGTCAGTGGCTTTAAGGGCGGATCAGTAATTTGGTCAGTGACTTTAAGGGCGGATCAGTAATCCGGTCAGTGACGTTAAGGGCGGATCCGTAATCCGGTCAATGACTTCAAGGGCGGATCCGTAATCCGGTCAATGACTTTTAACCTCTTCAGGGGGATCCAGAAATGTCGGGGTTCAGATAGGCACCGTAATAATCCGGCCTTCAGGAATTCAGGTCTGAAGAGGTTGAGGGCGGATTCGTAATCCGGTCAATAACTTTTACGGGCGGATCCGTAATCCGGTCAGTGACTTTGAAGGGCGGATTCGTAATCCGGTCAATAACTTTTACGGGCGGATCCGTAATTCGGTCAGTGACTTTGAAGGCCGGATTCGTAATCCGGTCATGACTTTGAAGGCCGGATTCGTAATCCGGTCAATGACTTTAAGGGCGGATCCGTAATCCGGTCAGTGACTTTGAAGGCCGGATTCGTAATCCGGTCAAGGACTTTAAGGGCGGATCTGTAATGCGGTCAATGACGTTAAGGGCGGATCCGTAATCCGGTCAATGACTTCAAGGGCGGATCTGTAATCCGGTCAGTGACTTTTACGGGCAGATCCGTAATGCGGTCAGAGACTTTGAGGACGGATCAGTAATCCGGTCAATGACTTTTAAAGGCGGATCCATAATCCGGTCAATGACTTTAAGGGCGGATACAGAATTCGTTTTTCCACAGAATAACAGCCGAGGAGAGGGGGCGTGGAAGGGAGACGTGGCGACCTCTTAATGCTCACGGGGGGAGGGTCGCACAAACAAGGGGTGGAGAGGGAGGGGATCCCCAAAAAGTCACACTGAAACCTGACTTCCAAGGTTCAAAGGGGTCCCCTTGGACCCCCCACCCTTCCCCACCCCCAACCCCATCCCCGCCGTTGGATCAACCATAATTGTGGTTTAGAGTTCTAGCACCATTATCATTCGGTGGAACATGGGAGCGGTCTCACGCTTACAAAGGCACAATGGACAACGGTGGCCTACACGCAAGGGTAATGGCAGGAGTTTGAAAAGAGGGGGGGGGGGGGATCCATTTTTGTGGGGTAAGCACTCCAAAGAAATCTGGATGGGGTATTATTTTGGATAAGATTCCCTAAACTCTCCTAAGAAGTCCGGACGAACTACATTTGAACTATGTTATAAGGACGAATTGCATTTGAACTACGTTATATGGACAAATTACATTTGAACTACGTCATATGGACGAATTACATTTGAAATACGTTATATGAACGAATTACATTTGGACTACGTTATATGGACGATCTCTTTTCGAAGTGGCCTCGCGGGTGGGGTGGTTGAGCGGGAAGAGCTGTTTCACTTGTAATTGTTACGAAGTTTGAAACAGTGTTGATCTTGTGGGAACTCCAGCTTCCATCCACACTTAGCCTGATGTATCAAGATGTATAATCATACTGACACAGCTACAACTGAACTGGCTCTAAAGCAACCTGCATGAAATTTATGCTCCAGTTTAACGGACTTGTTTATCGTTGCAGATTTCCAAGTTGGATCCCCGTCTGCAGGGAGGCTGGCAGACTGCAGGTTTCTGGGTCTGGATAGCTGTGCTCGAGGTACGCCGAACGGTGGTCTGATCCGCCATCTTGAAATTATTGCAATATATCATTCGTTTATATTACCCTATGAACTGTACAATACCATAATGTGTAACAAATGTGGAATCCTGCTGTTGGTTTACATCTTAAGGCGGAAACAACATACCAATATGTTAATTAAGGCGTTGGTGGGGGGGGGGGGGGGATTAGTTGGCATAAACAAAACCACCACGTGTGTTGCAAGGAACCTTTTTTAACTGATATAAGATACATGTACATGTCATGCTGTTTAATAGTTTCCAGCTTACTTACACGCTTAACGTAAGAAAAAAATACCATTATTTACACGTAATAAGGAATTCTTACCTGGGAAATTGTATAAAGCTTAGGTCACCCAAGGCCAATTTTACATCGTAAAGAGCAATGAGATGGGTGGTATGGTACGGGTCGCGAAGGGACAGGGGGACAATAAATCTGGTGAATCTAGAATGTATTTAAAAGATCGAGAACAGCATCAACGTAACCAAATCAGATACATTTGTCTCGCACGACGTTAGTCGCATCGTGATGCTCAGTGTAACAATTATGATTCTAAATGTATTATTTATTTTCGGTTAGAACGGAGATTTATAAATAATTGCGTTATGCATAATTTCCACCCAGGGCCTAATGACATAACCATTTAAGGGGGTTTTACGCGGGGGGTCGGGGGGGGGTACCAATGGCTGGAATTGCAGTGTTTACTATATATATATATATATATATATATATATATATATATATATATATATGAACGCCGTTTGATTTCTGTTCCAGGGTTTGGCGTTCCAAAGCATCAGTGCCTGTTGCATCGGTCTCGGGTTGGCGTTCGTCGTCATCTTCTTTGGCACGACTAACATCATTACAGCTTTGATGTCCACCTTTTTCCTGTGCTCGGTCACCATCTGCGTGGTGGCCATCATGCCACTGGCCAACTGGTCGTTTGGGGTGAGCACAACGTGCAAGTCTTATGAAAGCTCCTAACTCTGTACTTGGCACACTGGTTTGACATCAGACTCACTGATCTGGTTTGACATCAGACTCACTGATCTGGTTTGACATCAGACTCACTGATCTGGTTTGACATCAGACTCACTGATCTGGTTTGACATCAGACTCACTGATCTGGTTTGACATCAGACTCACTGATCTGGTTTGACATCAGACTCACTGATCTGGTTTGACATCACTCACTGATCTGGTTTGACATCACTCACTGATCTGGTTTGACATCAGACTCACTGATCTGGTTTGACATCAGACTCACTGATCTGGTTTGACATCAGACTCACTGATCTGGTTTGACATCAGACTCACTGATCTGGTTTGACATCAGACTCACTGATCTGGTTTGACATCAGACTCACTGATCTGGTTTGACGTCAGACTCACTGATCTGGTTTGACATCAGATTGACTGATCTGATTTCACATCTGGTTGTAACGACAATGAGGATTACATATAGATTATCTAATGTACGCGCAAGCATTTTAATGTACTTGCACACAGCCTGGTGTTATGAGTAAACTGACGTTACGAATTGATGTAATTTTAAACTTCAAATTAAAGTATATATATATATATATATATATATATTGCAATACATGTTGTAATTTATGTATTATCTTAAAGTTATTATAAAATTACATTTCTTAGTAACAGACGAAGCAAAAACTCGTCAACGTCACATATGACACACCCAGTCTATTAAACCAATTTCTCCAATTCTATTGAGATTTTTCCACTTGTGTGGTCATGCGTCACAATCATGATATGAAGTGTGTTTCATTTCCGGGGGATCGAGTTATTTACGTTGATGTCCCCTCCTTAATTTGCAGCTTCTCGAGTCGCTAAACCTCTGCCTCATCGTGGGGTTGGCAGCGGACTACATTGTGCACATGGCGGAGTCATACCACATGTCTGCGTTGTCCGGTCGACTGGAGCGCGTGCAGGAGGCCCTCGAGAAGGTGGGCGTCTCCATCCTGTCTGGCGCCATCACCACGGTTGGATCGGCGTTCTTCATGTTCTTCACCGAGATCTTCTTCTTCAAGGAGTTCGGCGCCTTTATCTGTGGCACGGTGGGCTTCTCCATGCTATTCTCCCTCTTCGTCTTCCCGGCCGCCTTCAGTATCTGCGGGCCCGAGGGCTACAAGGGATCCTACCTGAATCTCTGCAAAGGACGCCGCAAGTATGACGAGCAGGGCGATGACGTCATCATCGGGGATTCCACGGATGGCAGTGACGTCACCGGGAAGTCGTCCTTAGAGGGCACCGACAACAAGAATTTTGAGGAGGACAACACTGATTTTTGAGTAGAGATATTGCTCATGTTTAGACATATTTAATTACCGGACCGAGACCTGGTGTTCGTAAGATGACAATCACCGTGACGATGGTTTTTATCAGTTCGAGTTTGTCTGACTGAGGGTAGACCTAGTTCGTGGTTCAGCTTTATTGTATATGCATAGCAGATTCAGGTCGCGAGCTTATGGAACATACATCATGGGGTAAAATATAGAGGTTGTTGCTTGATTCGATTCGCGAGTTATATGTTAATTTTTCTGCCCTCTAAACGTGGAAACCGGGAAATCCCAGCGGGGGGGGGGAGGGGGGGCGTGGGGGCACTACATATAGATACGTATATACATATGTGCCGCCCAAATGCCACCTTTTTTCCGTCTTTTCTCTCTCAATCCTCGGGGCAGGTATCGACAATTTCTCTCGATGTGCCTATCTGAGAAGTTTTATCAAAATTGCAGCTATACATTCGAGTTGATATCGAAAGTATTCAAATAAAATTCAGCTTTTGACTAATCTTATATATATTCCAGTTGATATCGAAACTGTTCAAATAAAATTTCAGCTCTTGACTATATATTCCAGTTGAATTACCGAAAGTAATTAATTAACCTCTATATATACATTGCCAAGACTGTCAGTGTTTATTTAGGATCCTTTTTTTTACCCAAATGTTTTTGTCTAAATGACAACAAAATCTCGCACTTTTTTCTCGCTCTTTATATGCCCTCTATGACCCGGGCGGCACACCCCCACCACTGTACGAGTGTAGTGTATACTTGTTTCCCTCCCGGGAGAAGGGCGCCCCCCACCCCCACTATCCGCCGCGGGCACTCTGCAGTGGAGTAAAACATATTTTGACCGGCCCCCAGTTATATCTTATTCCCTTTCAGATGCGAGTAAAAGATAAGATAATGGTTGAGCGGCTGGCTGATATCTAGCTAGTGTTTATATTTAGGAGGTATCAATACTTATATATATGCATTTAAACACTGTTCCGTAGGTATTGAAACAATATTGTGAATTCACCATCTTTTAGCTATGTGCGTTAAAGGCATTACGGTCTGGCAAACTGACCCTAGGAATCGAGTTATGAAATAATTTTAATCAGATATTTCAGATACGGAATACTTTCAATCGGATATTACAGATATGAAATACTTTTAATCGGATATTTCAGATATGAACTACTTTTAATCAGATATTTCAGATATGAAATACTTTTAATCCACTGCTTCGTTCCAAACGATTATTTAAAAACAAACACACGTGACATATATATAATTAGCTCTGTGTATTCGTATATATGTATTTAAAATATATACATATAAAACGTGTGAACATCGTTTCAGAACTAACTTGACGCTTGTGATGTACCATACTGCAGTTTTTGTTATTGTTGAATAGTAGCAAAACTTTCTTGATCTCTTGTCTTGGTCGTTCTTCTATGTTGGCGCAAACCAATATTCAGCCCGTAGTACTCCCCCTGGCATATAGCGTACAGAAGTCGTCATGATTAGGCTCCCGTGTTTAATATACCTGTATAACTCCGATGGCAATATCTTAGACTATAGATGTTTAACCAGCATACAGCAAACATGTGGCGTTGCATTATATTGACAGACAATACACAATGCGGGTTACGGAGCGAAGCGCAGACCTTATATATCGAAACGAAAGGCCAATATTTATTACCACAGTGGAGATATATAAAATATGTAAGCTAGGAAGGAGGCGTACGAAATAAGGCAACGCATACTACCTGCAAAACTATACATTGATGGCAACTAAAGGGAACTATATGCAGACGGTGATAGAGGAAAGTTACTCTGAATGTCTCGCCAAGAACGCAATGACAAACATTTAAAGCAATATACTTACATGCGCCATCTTACATTTGTTACATTTTAGAATCAAGACTAAAAGTATCTTAAAATTTATGATGCATATATGTTTTATGTCTCTGAGAGTCTGTAAAACAACAATTTCAACATAAATCTGCACGGTTTATTTATATCGCGTGCGGACGTAGTAGCGAGCCGCAATCGACATCACACAAAATACCGAACAGCGAACAGGCGCGCAGGGATATAAAGCCGGCCACCAACTTCGGCTCTGGTGACCAAATTGCAGAATATATTGCTTTAAAAGTGCGGTCGGCAGTTAGCGCAAGTGCCCCCAGGCAAGCCCGCTTCTCTACGGGCACAACGGTGTCAATGTTAAAATCCCTAGACGTTGGTAGAGAATAGATTGTAGCTTTTATTATAATGTGGGCGCGTACAATAATAGTGCTTATAATGTCAACACAGTGTGAAGAAATTAAAAAGTGTGTCAAAACTATATTGTTTCAGTCATATTTTCGCGAACAAATGTTGGAGCATGCGACTTTTCTAGGTACAGCTATAACAATTGTAAAATTCGAAAACAAATCCAAGCGTCAAGACAGTATGAAACCTTGGATATAACCATAGTTTCTCTGCTGGTAGGAGTCTCCAGGGTTGGCCAAATATAACTGAACCTAACCTGGAGCCCCATATAATTATTCGAAAATGCAATGAACGCTTAAGTATCATTAACAAATACGGGTACTTATCAATGCGGGTGTATGGTTACCTAAAGCAATCAGTAAATAATTCCCACTGAAGTATGAATTATTGATATGTATGAAAAGAATTATCAACAGAATAAAATTACAATTTGTCATTAATAATCTGCGTCCAGCGATGTCATTTTCCTTTTTCAGGTCTTCATTTACAAACGCAGTGTGTGTATTCCATGTTAAAGTGTCGTGAGCTGCTGAAGCGATTTCCACGGAACATCATGATCTTGGAGTAACTACCCTTGAGAAATTCCTCAATGTATGCATGGAACCCGCGACTGCGGTCGGCTCCCTGTTTCAATAGACAACAACAACAACAACAACAACAAATCACGGTCGAAGCAATTCTCACTTTATTATTGTGTTTCATATAAAAATAAATCAAAAGCATCTTAGTATCTACCGCTGGTGCGTACCAGTCCCACAAAGGCAACTCCAGAACCCGGCTTACATAACGTGAGGCTTCGTGACATGGTCTTTGCGATGCACTACTGTTGCAGCAACATTACGAAATCAAAAGGCCTCGTTAAGAGTTCTACTTGAACTGATATCCATCAACATATAGTCATCGTTTTTTATCCCAGATACTTGCCGCACATCCCACGATATTAGATATCCCATTGGAACTAACTATTTCAGAACTCAATAAATACATGAATTATGTACACCACTGGCAGAAAGACAAGGAATGGTTGCCAATTACGAACACTAATTGCGTAGAAATAGAACCCTATGAACGAAGAGTGTTGCTTTACGCGACTCTGACGGGTGGGGGGGGGGGGGAGGGGAGAGAAGAGATGACCTTTTTGGTTTCACAAATGGATCAAACAAAGATCAGGCAACAGAAAATACTGGTAGTGCAATAAGTGTCGATGTCATAAAATAACCAATATGTACAACTTATATTTAACCAGGTTCAGTAGTATGTATTTGTATACGCAAAGGTACGTCAGAGTAGGACTGGTGCTCTAATCATTTCCCCTTGTAAGCCCGTAACCGCACCCTATTGTAACATCAATGCATACCAATACAACAGAGCCACGTAACACTAAAAATATTATATTCTGGGGCGATATAGGCACGACTTAAAGACTCAGTAGGGCCATATAACTTCCAGGGCGCGAACCCACGACCTGTTGATCTGCAGCCCAGCTTGCTTACCAACTTAGCTAAGGAGGCCTCTCGTATCAAGAGCCATCGTGGTATGTTTATTTTAAGGGGGGTGAGGGTGGTAGAGAGAGGCGGGTATGTAGTAAGATGTGTATGTCCTCGTGTATTGCAAAAATTGCAATATGTCTAAGCTGGCTGGGGAAACGACAATAATAAGGTGAGATCGTCAGACATCCAGTAGTTTTTTTTTGCATGTGGTTGTTAACACAGACCACACAAACTATAGCCTTTCCATTATAGAACACAGCTCTCTGGCCTCCTCCCTGAAGTACGCCCACTCGTCCATGCCTCCTGCCCCTCAGTTCATCCCATGCTCCACAGGTCACTCGTTAATACACCGCCACACTTTGCCACGATTCTATAAATGTCTGTCATTGGCTCATCGTAATAGACCACGCTATTGTTAAATTAAAGGATGATATCAGCATACATACAATTCTTAATGGTAAATTAAAGGATGATATCAGCATACATACAACTCTTAATGGTAAATGAATGGTATCAATACACATACAACTCTTAATGGTAAATGAATGGTATCAGTACACATACAACCGGTAATGGTAAATGAATGGTACCTGGTTTAATGCACAACGAAATGACATGCAAATCATTACGGTCGATCATCCAGTGGTCTATTTCACGTACATAGTTTAGCCGGTTACGGGGCTTAGTCGGCTAAAATCGCCCATCATTTACATGGTAACTTTAGCCGACTAAGCCCCGTAGTCCGCTAAACTGCGTTCGTAAAATCAGCCACAGCTTCTGTTGGGCGATAATACAAGCAATAACCACATGGCGCTCTCCTGCATGGCGGATACCGCTATTCACACTCTCAAGTATAACAAAGTATGGATCACTTACTGATCTAAATATCACAGGAAAACAACTATTGCCACCCACCGCCTTCACATCGCTGAACCCACTGGTCACAGGGAGCAGGTACCACCATGTTCTCTGACTTGAGCATTGCAAGCGTTCCATGATGTGAGAAAATTAAACCACTTGCTCGATCGTTTTAGAACAGGTTAAAAAAAATCCCGATTTGTAAAGAACAGGAAATATGTTGCCTACAACTTGGGAATAGATGAGAAAAGTAAAACAGCGGCTCTAGGCAGAGGTGGGGTTTGAACCAGGGACAGGTTGGCCCGCAGTCGTGTACGCTACCACGGTGACTCCTCTATACAAATCCAGCCTCGCTTCCGTGCAAGATTGGAATCAAACCATCGAAATTAGTTCCTTGATGAGCCAAATGTGCGACGCTGGTTGAAATGTAACCATAAACGAAGTACGAATAATATGTTTTTTGTCTTGCAAATACATGCTGTGGCAACCACGCTCCTCGTCATGTTTATTAACCCATAACACTAAATATGGCAAATAAATAATGGCACACAACTCGGTCGGCACAATTCCAAAGACAAGAGGATACCCTGATTCGTCGAAAGGCACAGGACGCCTTCACGCGGACAGCTAAGCGAGTGTTGCATATTCATATTGGGGCATCCTTGTGGTAGAGACGCACTCCGCCACTAGGTGGGGTCAGGTGTAACTATGAAGAGTGGCACTCTGATCATATTTCCGTTATAACATTTATCCTAGATCCTGTACAACACACGAGACGGACTTCCGTCACGGGCACTGTCATGGCGGATAATAAACTCAGGTTGTCTAGTCACCAATGGTTCCCCTCATTGCAGATATAGAAGCTCATTTAAGTGTTATATTCATTCAATCATGAGTCGGGTGCTCGTTAAACGATGAAGCATGCCTTGGGATTGCAATTTCCCATGATTGGAATGTTAAACATGAAGAGCACTTGAACTAAACAGAGTCAGTATCAAAAGCAGAAAGCACTATACGCTAAGATACGCACGGATACCAATAGGAATGTGTTGTGACAGTAAAGGCTATATTCTTTTGGGGGTACGCACACTAAACCATTGGATAACGAACATCAGCGTAACAATCCATATAAACAAATCGTTCGTATGTAAGGATACTTTGACCGTGTCAAGGCTGAAAGGTACCCGGATGTAACAAAGGAGACACAAGTCACTCAGAGTGCTGGTGTACCATGTGATATAGTCTCACGTACAGATATATCATTCTTGCCATTTACTTATCTGTCCAACGACCAGGTATGCAAGATTGGGACTTACATATATATATTATATATACATATAACAAAGAGGACTGCATTAGCAATAAAAATCGCGGGACCAGCTAACCTCAGGCGACAAAATGAGGCATTTTCGCGGTTTCCGTAGCAAATGCGACAGATGTCATGATGCTCTAACAATGGAACCGTGATTCATAGGATCACAGAACATTGTCCCCAAACTGTCCCCACTGGCAGCAACCATATCACAATTGGGAGTCACAGTCACTGTGCTGTCTCACGCTGCAGGGTGGTTAAGGATCACCACCGCCGCCAATGGATAGTGATACAGATACCGAGATATATATATATATCTATGTATGTACGCCAAGCCTACGCCGAGCAGCCGTGGTCACGTATCAAGCAGAGGATGTCCGTTGGCCACGGGGGAATTGAAAGCCTTGGAGACGGCGAAGGAGGATGAGAAGGAGGGGGGTGGTGACGTCAACCCGCGGGCGTACCAGTGACGGATCCTGAGATAGACGAAGGCCGGCCAGAGGAAGGCCATGGATACCCGAGGCTGGGGCTTGGTGCAGGCCAGCAGCATGCAGAACACCTGCAAGTACGGCAGGAGGAGGAGCACGAGCCAGGCCGCTAGGGGTACGTCGGCCACGTGCCAGACGAAGGGAAGGGTGGCGTCCGCCCCTGGGCCGTCCCTTGCCCCCTCCTGGCCGTCCCCCTCCCCCGCGGCGGCGGCGGCGGCTGCGCGGTCCCGGTGGGCCGGATCCCGCGCGTTCACCCCCTCGCTATGGTAACGCTCGATATGGTCCAGAGCGAACTCGTTGAAGACGTCACTGATCTCGAAGACGTAGTAGACAACGCCGCAGGTGGCGGCCAGGTACAGGGCCACGAGGACCCAGGCCACGCGCTGCCGGAACTTCATCCTCGTCCGGCTTCCGGGCTCACCCAGGCCACTTCAGGAGGCCATCCGGATGGGACGGACGGGCAGGGGTAATGTTACCATGGACACCGAATACACGCAGATCCAGCCTCGTCCTTCAGGGCGTATCCATCTCCTGAAAGCAGGTGTGAAAAAAGAAATATCACCTGTCCGTTCGACACAACTCATAAACAACTGATCCAAGCAAATATATTCATGATTCCCGCTGGCTATCCAAAGCGATGGGCATAGACATGGCGTCAATTAAACAGACAATGGGGATGCTAATCACACTAAAACAGACCACTTCCAAGCAAAATATACAACCTTACATGCAAAAGAGGAAGCAATAGAAGCGAGGCCGGTCGATCAATGTACCTGACTGTTCCGCGGAATCAACTCCGGAAAGATATTGCTCAGCCCACCCACTGCCCGCGATGTCTATATAAAGTTATGATCGCGACTGAGCACGCCATGCGCCGATCTACATGCACGTACATACATAGCCCCACAGATACCACGGTACACACGTGGCTTCAGATCATATGCCTCAGCAGCGAATACATTACAGAGGAGACAACTTCGGCGTTCAACTAGAGCATCGGGGAAGGTATTGGCTGATTGGATCGGTTATATTCAACCGGCTCAAAGTAAGAGTTGGCGCTGGCAACAGCTGTTCGGTGGGTGTGTCGCCGTGGCCGCCGCGCGCGCCGCCTGCGACGCACCGGTGAAAGGCTACAGACAACACATGTCAGTTATTGATTCAGTCCTTATCAACGCAGCTCCAAATGAATGTCAATTGTATACAGCATCACGGGGAGAGATCGGGTTTCCAGCGAAGGAGATTAAATAAGGATGTGACTTGTGGAGTTACAAATGACTCGAAAGAGAAGACTTGAGACGGGCGAGGTTGCTAGTTCAATGTATACAAATTTCGAGGTTGAGCGGGGAAAGGGTTGACTTGAGGTCGCGCTTTCGCCTGACACGAAGGACGCAGACGTCGTTATCTGTGTATCCCCTCCATTCCCATCCCAATACGTGTCCCAATGGGTTTTCATTGTTGACGGTTGGTTGTATATTCAGGACGCTTTTTCCAATTATGGTCATATCGCGTCAATGGGGAAAGGAAGGGAGAGTGGAGATATGCCCCCGGGGTAACCCCCTACTCTTTGCGAAGAAGGACATGGGATCTTTATCCTGCGACCACACAGGCATGGCCACAGCGGGGCGCGAACCACCGATCCACGCGCCGTTAGGCTCTCAGGTGGCCGGAGCACTCAAGGCGAGCGCTCTAGTCCACTGAGCTACCGGGCCGGCTCCCAATGTTGACGGAAGCGCGATCTTAATAATCGACGGGAGTGTGAGTCTCTTCAGCTGCTGGCAGGACTGAAGTGATTAGCGATGACGTGTCTCCGAGGTCACAACGTAACCCGTAACCAAAAACAATTGACATAATGGCGAGGAACAGAAAGTACTGTATTACTATTCACCCAATGAGGCAAATAGCTATTGCTGTGTTACATAGGACAGACATTGCTCCTCATTTATGTAAAGGAGTTGATCATTCTTGATATGATAAGGATGGTATCCAGCGGTCCATACTAGTTACTCAATGATATTGTAATAAACTGTGATATTCTGCGTCAATGAGAGACATGTCTAGACAATGGAACAAGAGTTATCGAAGACAGGTATCACTTTGTTTCAATCTGTCCCCATTATCATTATATTAGAGCTGAGTATCTGAGTAGAACAGTTATGTATCCATCACAAGATAATCTTATTAGACTTCTTTATTACCAAAACCCATCTGCTCTGTGCAAAGTTGCTGCATACACCTATCATGCATTTAAGTTCTGCAAACAAACTTTGTAAATGCACAGCACATGAACAATGTACTGCACCATGTATTTAATTGTTACCATGGGCCCATGGCCTGAAGGGTATGAATAAAGATTATTATTATTAACATTTATTCCAGTGCTATATTTTGGTGCATACATCAAACCTTTATGTGATTTATGTATGAACCAAGTCCAAGCTTGTCTCTCATGAACCCTTCTCCCCGTCCCAACTCTACTAGACTGACCGGGAGATTGGGGGTCATTCTTCCACCATCCCCACATATCATAATCCCATCCAGCGAATGAAACCATACTTACATACAGCTCAAGTCTAAATATTTCTCAAAATTTGTGGCTGCGACTTATACACCAGTGCGACTTATACACCAGTGCGACTTATACCCCAGAAATTATGATACAGTTTTAACAGCAACCTTTTACAATGTTGCATAGGTTACATTGCTGCAAAGTTAAAGCAGCCTACTTATACCTACTATCTTAGATGTTTACATTTTAGAATCAAGACTAAAAGTTTCTCAAAATTATGACATATATGTTTTATATCTCTTTGAGTCTGTAAAACAACAATTTCAACATAAAACTGTGCAGTTTATTTATATCGCATACAGACGTCCTAGCGAGCAGGTATGGGGGTCGCAGGGACTGCAGAAAAGGGGAGGGAGTGTTTGGGGGGGACAGTAGGGGCAAAATGCAAATATGCATGCAAATTCTGGTATCAAATATTTTAACAAGCAGCAAAGATATCAGTCGCAACCAGCTGTTAAGAAACTTAAGATAAGGGTTTATTGGTATTTGACTTATCTTGTCACATGTTGCATTTAAACAGTGATAACTCATCCAGCAGAAGATGGCATCAACTGTGGTTTTCTAATGCAGTCATCATGTATTCCAGCCACTGGAGATGATGTGGCTGATGCCGCTGTCCAGTGACTCCCTATCCCATTGCTCACCCCCCAGTAGCTATGTTTTAGTTGATTAATGATAACAACCAGCTATCTCAATCCCTCTTTACCTAGGCATACCTCTACCCCCTCAAACATTAACCACCAAAACCCCCCAGACCATACCAAATACAAACTTCATCCCCACTGGTGGTCAAATCGCCCAGCTCGACATTAACACTTGTCCACTTGTCCGGGACAAGTCATTTCATCTGTCGGACAAGTAAATATTTCCCTGTACATGTCTGACAAGTGCAAGGGATGACCAGTCGAGTCGTCACACGGTTATTTTGTTAACTCTTCACAGCTTGGTACTGGTGGTGAAGACTGGCATGAAGCTGGTAACGGAGGGCCGTGGGGGTCTGTGGGGTGCATTGTAGGGAGGAGCAGTGGGGTGGTCCTGGCCAGTAGCATAGTTGGGAAGAGCCAGCTTATATAGCCTAATAGTATAGCACCCTGCCGGTGGCAGCAGTTATTTTATCACCGGAAACAGGGTAGGACAAGTTAACTGGTTACAGTATCTTCCAAACTTTTTGTTGGCTTTCGTGGGTTCATTCTCAACTATTACTCTGCCTTGTTATATTGATGTTTAATATATATGACAACATTTTTTTTGTGTCAGGACAAGTATATATAATCAGGATGGACAAGAAAAATTTCATAAGTAGGCTACTTTTGGGAGAACAAGTAAATATTATAAGTGCCGAGCCTGGCCTGAAAGTCTCCAATAACAAGTGTCAAGACTGTAATGTCTGAACTTTCAGGCTATGTCAAGCCCTGCAGTGCCAGTGGCATGCAGTTAATAAAATGATGAGATCGCCACCCCGATCAACCTGCTGCTGACCCTGACTTTCATTAACATCACGCACCAAAATGTTATATTGGTATTCCTGAAACACCAATAAGTCTTTATAAATGTTTCAGAAACACCAATATAACATTTTGGTGCATGATGTCAATGAAAGTTCTAATATATTTAGAATGAAGTAGCGCAACCCCCTCATTTCTCGGTAAAAAATGGAATATCAAACCATGGCTCTGTGTCGCTCCGGTTTACCGAGCGTGCCCAGAGAGGCATCTTTCAGGGCTAACCCTGACCAACCTGCTGCTGATCCTGACTAACCAGTTGCAGACCCCGACCAACCCACTGTTGACCCCAATCAACCCTGCCAACCCTGTTGTTTATTCAACAACTGGTAGTAGGGGTGTGGTCCCAGTGTACTCAGCTAACTAGGTGCAAACACTAATCCAGCAGCCAGACACCGCCGAGACAAAGACTAATTGTTACTTTCTCCAAAACTCAAACAACCCCCCACTCCTCCCCATCTACCCCCTTACACTAATACGGCAGCCACACACCGCCGAGACAAAGACCCCCACCACACCCACCCAACCCCCCTCCCACCATCTGTTTTCGGATGGTGGCCGGCTTCGGAGGCAACCGGTTTGCGTGGTATTCTGCAGGTCTTTTGGAATAGACATCAAATTGTCAAGGTATCTGTCTGGTTAAAGTTTGGACATAAAATTATAAATAAAGCGCATTTATGTTAGCGTGCAATCACTGGTCTATCTTCTAAAACATCAGAAACTTAAAGCGGGTGTCCAACCTAATTTAATCGCGATCTGCACCAAAACTTTACATCTTAATATTAAATTAGCAAGTGTTAACGCTTCGTTTCGGGCGACTAGTAAGGAGACAAAAATTAAGGCAACCCGCCCCCAGCAATGTCAAGCAGAGCGCCATTTTGTCTGGAGCAGTGACGCATATTGTGACTATTCATGTATAGCGCCGCATTACGTTATAACTCGCGGCCGTGATTTACAGATGAACAGCGGCAGTTCAAAGCTGCGCAGTAGCGCAAGATCTTAGCGTTTCATGGAAAAGTACCATCCAAACAAATTGATATACATCTTGCGACGATTGACTCTGCAACAATGCCATGATTGGAGTTAGAATCGCAGCTATTTATATTAGCGATTATCACACGCTCTTTTTTTTTGCTCACACAATAGGCGTAATTTCCGGTTTTAGTAAATTAGCATATCGCCTCCTGATTGGTCAATCCCGGACACGCCTCCAAAAAGAGCTGCCGCCTGGGTAGGCGGCGAAATCGTGCCTGGCGGTAACTTCTAAATTTTATTGTGAGCTACAGATAGAACGAAAAATTCTATAATTTGGAGGATAGATAATTGGGTATTATAGGAATCGGCAAAGCAGCGTTAGAGGCCAGGCTGGCGGTTCCCTTTAATAAAGTCTAAGTATAACTTATAAGCCTTATTATCGCTCAGACAACTTTGCTCTTGCCCAGTTTGCAAAGAGCATTTGCTCAACAAATTAAGATTGTTTAGCCTTCCCAAGACATCAGATGATTTACATGGTTCGCTTCTCATGGAATATCTTACCAACTGAGGTGCAACACTGCTGTATTTTGATGATATCTCCCAAAAGTATTTAACTTACTAAACAGCAACAACAAAAATTTGATGAGACTTGGCAATTTTTGGTAGATGCTATCGCGAGAGGGTCCGCATCAGCGGTGCCAACTTTGATGGGTGGATATGCAAGGACTGTAGGACATGAGCGTTCATGCGATGTATTTGGGGGCTCGTGGAAGAGGTCCGATGAGGTGGGGGGGGGGGGGGTGGGGGGGTCGCTACTACATTTCCAAAAAGAATCCACGGTGAGAAAACTCCCGAATTTAAGGGTACATCGTTTATATATACCGAAACATGTCATAGCGCATGTGTGGCTAATATATTCGCCGCATGCACTGAGCCTGCAGATCTGTGTTACATATGGCATATCTCAGGAGGACGAAATCAGCCCATCTTGCCGAAATCCTACCTTAAACGTTAAAATTTCGCATATATATTTACGTAGGCCTACATGCAATCACGCGTACTCTTCATATTGAACTTCATACCTTGCAACACCTTGTAACAGCAGCTAATGAGCTTTGCCTGAGGCACCCCATTAACTCGATCGGGTGTTTGAAATTGATCGAACAAAGCGGTTGTTAAAACGAAGATACGCGAAACCACCGATTAACAATAAGGATATGGCTCTGAATATCCAAAGTATACCACATAAACCAACGTGAATTTATGTTCATGCATGCTACTTAGTATATGATGTATGAGAGTAGTTGTTAAAAAGGGGGAGGGGGTTGCGTTGGTGCGGGGGGTACGGTGTGGGGTGTTTGGTGGTCATGTTTGAAGGGGTGGAGGCATGCCCAGGTCGCATGGGGATTACGATAGACGACGGCTGGGTGTTAAGCACTGAGTCGCGGGGCTGGTTGTTATTCGATAATCGGCTTAAAAAAACATGGCGGACACCTGTATGCGCTATATACACTATATTTAATTCAACACATTCCACGGATTCAACACATATGTACATCCACGGGGTCACCCGGAGTCCCTCCATCTGTGTGGCGTCACCGACCAGGGGTCCCTCCATCACCAGGGACGCCAGGGACCGGCAGCATCCGGGGCGTCACCGGCGTCAGGGACGGCCGCGTCAGCGTCACCGGCGTCAGGGACGGCCGCGTCAGCGTCACCGGCGTCAGGGACGGCCGCGTCATTGACATTTCTAACGTGACAAAAACATTTCTCACCATATCTGGGCCCTGGCCAAGTGGTCCAGCATGGGGGCCGTGGCGAACACTAGGTGGCGCCTCTCTCCACGCGGACGTCGGCGCGCAAGAAGTCCGCCCCGACGTGGCCTCGGATCGCGTCGAAGTCGAAGGCGAGGTCCTCGGGTTCACGTGGGCGGGACTATGCTTTCGGTTCATTTGCTTGTTGACGTTAATGGGGGCCGGTAGGCTGGCAGCATAGTCACCTCTCCGGGCGTCAACGTCTGCCAAAGAAGCTGAAACGTCAGCCGCTACGTCAACAGCCTCGACAACGTCAGCGACGTCAACGACGTCAGCGACCGCAGCAGCGGCCGCAGGCACATCAGCACAAGCAACACAGACCTAGTCTATGTGCCCCGCCCTCACCGCCTCCCTGTATGCAGCCCTGGTCACCCCGGTGCCACAGGTCCGACGAGAAATACGAACGAACAAAAGGAGTATGGTACAGCGTTTATTGGCATCAATTTTTACGTGCTCCCGTATTTTTGCACCGGTATATATACTTGGCGAGACGAGAAATACGAACGAACAAAAGGAGTAAGGTGCAGCGTTTATTTGCATCAATTTGTACGTGCTCCGAGGCCCCGCTCCCCCCTATCGCTAATTGGCCTGAAGCAAAACAATAACCGATTGATCGGTTCGCCCTTCAGCCTCCGCTTTATCCCTAATCCCCTCTGACTAATACCACCACCCCCCCCCCCCCAAGCCTATCCATGTTAATGAAAACAAAATAATTCGTTTGAATAAATGTTTTTATTTTGCGTTTTACATTTTGCGTGTGTGGGTCTTATTAGCCTTTTTTTCTTGTGCCGCGCAACCTAGAAAATTTCTATTTAGTGACGATGTGCTGAACTGATACTGAATCTCCACCATCATGCATATAGTGAGACGAATTAAAGACACGTGAGGTGTTGGGTAATAAAAAGTTGTGTGATGGTGCTGACCATTTCTGACAGGCGGTGACGTTATGATGTGGTGCGTCTGGCCGAATTGACCGTATGCGTTATTTATGATATTATATAGGTTACTTATGACATATCTAAGATTTACGTGCGCAACAACACGTTCGAGTCTTCAACATTATTCAACATTAAGAACATTAAGAACAGCTTGCACTAAAGCTGTTTATACAGTGATGATCCGTCTCCATAACGACTTTTAAAGCCTCTTAGGGAAACGTCCTTGAAGCATTGTATGACATTCTGTGCGATAGCGATACGCTATGATTGTAAACGGGCAAGAACGGCGGCTTTTGATGACGTCACAGTTAATACACAAGAAAGCCACACTGTCACAAACGAAATGCCCCCTTTTTTTACCCCCAAAGCAATAAATTGCAGAGAGACGACGCATAAGAAATCGAATGGGTTTGTCATGTGACTATGAAGCATTTCTGATTTTAGGACTTCTGCAACGTATGTGCGTTCTGTTCAGTGCATCGGAATGCGGCAATTCCGGATCCAGATCTGAGTTCCGCATTGCTGTTGGCTTAATAAGTAGTGCGCTTTAACCTTTCTGTGTGTTATATCGCGACGCTGGAAAGCACTCTCTGCCTTCGACTCACTCCGCTAGAGCTCCATTATATCTCGGTAAAAGCTAGCTTACGTAGCGCCACCGTGCGGGGAGCTTAGCTGGAAAGGGGCAATTAAGACAGAGAAAAGACACTTTTTTAGAGAGAGGTATGGGACCTACATCGTACACATATGGAGACTGTTGTAGATGTGGGACATCACTCGAATCATGCACCGGCCGCTTAATTGGACTGGCCTAACAGAATCAGTACACTATCAAAATCATGAACGTCTCGGGTACTGGTGGTAGGGGTCGGTGGGGGTAATGTTTTCCCCAGTCTCAGTAAATCACATGTTATTCTGACCTCTAATCATTATTGTTTTTTGATGGGTAGCGGGGAGGGGAAGGTGTGCCCGGTTCATTGCCCAAGAGTGTGTGTGTGGTGGTGGGGGGGGGGGGCACCTTAGTATATGTGGGTCCTACCCTATTAGGAGACGCGCCAGAAGATGGGTCAAAACAGGTCTGTGTTTGTCAAACTGAAGTACATTCATGGTGTATATCAAACTGAAGTACATTCATGGTGTATATCAAACTGTTCATATATACATGTATATATTGATTTTCGCTGACACAGCGTCAAGGACCACCACACGGTAGATGTGCTCGTCAACTGCCTCGATTTGTAACGCTGTGCAATGTGCCCAACTGGTTAAATAAAGGTTATATACCCGGGACTCACTGTATAGCTACTAGCATCACCACGCCTTTCGGGCCTTCGAGTTCAGCAGGGGCATTATTCATAATCCCCTCGTAAGTTACGCACGAAAAGTGCATTTTTGTCTCAGCCTCACTAGCTCGTTGTGGTGGTATTCATGATTAAGAAATCTTCTTTAATTCTATAATTTTAACACTTTCTTAATTCAGAAAATTCACTTCTTGGGTGACGATTTAATTATGTGTTTTGAACCCCAATTAAGTCTAGTGGCGTAGCCTAAGCGTGGTTTATGAATACGGCATCATGGGATGTTGTCAAGCAATGGTGCGGAGCCGGATGGTGGTGGTTGGGGGGGGGGGGGGGGGCTTATTTTCTACCTGCGGATTAAGCACGTGATTCTAGGCGGTGGGGCCGGGCTGGGGGCGCACTACTCATATGAAAATTTCATTTGCCGACCCCCAACCGAATCAATTTTATAAAGTCGGAATTTATTTTCCCCGCAATTTGTCGTTTATGTAATAACTGTAAACTTCAGAGGGAGCGGATACGGCTTACATTAGTTTAGCCAGCTATAATAGGGATAGCCGTATCGTAATTTTAGCAAAGTATGTGTGTGCTCAGTTCATATATTATTCTAGATCTTTGTCCGCCGTTTCTATGGCCACGACTGCATACAGTGAAGGCTGACTGGCAACAGCGGTGACTAAAGGGCTCAATCGAGGCCATGACACAGCTCGGCAGGTGGTGTGACGGCCGAGAGAGCCAATGGGAGCCCTTCATACAACAATCCTTCAATAATTGATTCACGGAATAGTGACAGGATGAAAACTTGAATTGTTTGTGGTTAGTAAAATTGTCACATGTCTATATGTTACGGCGTCTGAAATCTACGCATCATATAATTCCAGTATGTGATTCAATATGGCATAACGCGGCTTTGCCCGCATGCAGATACTGAGTAAAAAAACATGGTCAGTCACGTGATTCGATCGTCGAATTTGAGCTAAACTTGTTTCGTCGAAACTAAATGGAGCAAACGTCACTGTGATTGGCCGACGGGCCAGCAAATCCAGTCTGAGCAAATCGAAACTCTCATCCAAATAATAAAAACAGTTATTCTTTGTGGGCGTGTTTGTTCTAACTTGAAGTCTCGTGCCATTTGCGATCGTTGATCGCTACACCGCAAAACGTTAATTTTTACTTTAATAATAACATATCGCCAGCTTTTTACCGGAATGTTACTTAAAACGCGAATCTGGCGATGTTGTTATTCTGCCCCGGGCACAAAACGTCTCGCTAATCCTTATATGTGCCAGGTTCCAGAGAACAACATTGCCTGTTGTTATATATGATTGCTCCAAATTGCAAATCAAAACTTTTTTATGAGTATGGTAGTTCATTGAGCACGCCCTCTGTCATAAATTTGGTCACAGAAGCAACATCCCTAATTGCCTACATGCGTCAAAAGTGCAGAGCAGTTTTAACGCCGGAAATTTGCGGGAAGTCTGGCAAAGTCGCAACATAAAACACAAGGGTTATATATACATGACGATTATTGGGCCAATGACTCGCACATGGCAACTTTCGAGCTTATATATAGGTTTACAATGTATATACTGCATGGAGTCAATCAAAGACACCAGCAGGGCTCCACATAAACATTGGAAATCGCTATATATATACAATGTATAAGCTTTAATTAATACCAGACTTGATGTGAATGGACTTTCACTCTTAAGCCGTAAGAGAATGTGTCAGTGTTCAATGCATGGCGCCTGCTTAATCTTTGAAGACCACAGGCATGTATCACAAATTAAGAATCATTATATGGAAATGATACATTTTAAACTTTTTACTGTAAACTCATCAATTCACAGACAGAGAAATCGGCAAGACACCTTGTGTCTTTTTTTGTACACTATGATTCTGTAAAGTATGAGTTTCCTGTGTGCCACGACTCATAAAAACATGAGTTGGAAAATGTGTTACGGTAACCGTTTTCACTTTTTAACACGAAGAACGTTCTCATAACGGATTAAGTTATTAAAGATTTGTCACACTTGAAACAAGCTCAACCAATATGTTCAGTAAACGTTTGTTAACAAAAAACATATATTATATATATATATAGGAGGAAAAATGCTAGATATTATATATATGGTACTATCAACAGCGTTGAATCTTATCATCAGTACAATAAACGTTTTAATTATTACGATCGCAATTTGCCCATTGCTTTGAATTAATGCATCTGATCTTGGGGGCAAGTAAGGGCGGCTGAATTAAGTTGGGGCACATTGGGGGGAGGGGGGCACGGTGGTGGTCATGCAGTGGTCAGCCCATATTTATGCGGCCTGCAGTCATTTCCCCGTCGATGGTGAGTCCCCTTGCTGGCTGGCTGGTAGTGGGGTGACCTGACCGACACCACCACAGGCGGAGGTGACTCCTCTGCCCGGGTGGCGTGATGGCGGAGGCAGCCAATGGTAAGGCTGCTCGCCGCCTTGCCCACAACTGAGCCCGCCTGCGGAGAATGACGAGGCATGGCACGTAGCCAGCAGTGACCCCCTCCCTCTCGTCCGGTCCCGCTAGCTCTGCACCTCCACCCCCCGCCCCTCCACCCCCCCCCCGCCTCGCTCAGCCCGCCACTCTGCCACGCCCTGGGTCCCGCTGACCGAGGCACGCCGAATGCATACCCAAGCACCCCACACAGTATATATATACCCTGTCGCGGAAACGAACCCAGAAATGCCCCCACACCCCTTCGAAACCCGCTACCCCCGTGCACCCTCCTCCGATCAATATAGTATGTGCCCCATATATATATGTATACATATATGACAACATCTAGCCGAGCTTTTAATTCGACGGACGGTGTGTTTGCCTTTAATGTTTTTATTATCACACGTCGTAACCGGTGGCGGCCTCTTGAGGTAAACAAACAAAACACAGTTCATCACCACAACACATCCCCGCCAAGCGGTGTCTAAATGGTGTATAGTCCCGCGGGGGGGGGGGGGGGGGTAGGAGGGAGGAGAGGGGTGGTACCTCACGTTGACCGTTCCACTGACAACGAACTTCACAGCGTTACGGCTCGTCGCACGCTTGGGCTAAACCGGGCAAGCGCCACCCAGCGAGCGAGTACAGATAAATACAGCCCAATGTCCAGCGAATCCACAGCAGTCCCAGTGAGTGGCGTGTTTTTGCTGCTATTCATGTTAATGTATGCATGAGTTGTTGTAGAATCGTCGCCACCCACCTCCCCCCTCCTCCCCCCCCCGCCCGCCCACTAGCACGTGTGATTGGTCGACCGGCCTGACGTCCTGGGATACCAGTACGGGCGGCAGTCACTGACGGTCAGGCAGCATCTCACAGCATCAAGGCCGCTAGCATTTCCATCGCACTCTCGCCATAAGATGAACACCAACCGTGTGGTATATGACTGAATGAAGCTATATATATCACACCCATCTTAATGTGGAGTACTTGGCGACCAGGACTTTATCTCAAACGCTGAATGTCTCCGGTAAGTGGTTGCGGGGTTGTCGTGTTTTGTAAATAACTCGAGCTTCCAGATCTCGCATGTCCTGGGGAGCCAGCATATTGGTGCTCGTGCCTTCGTGTGTGCAGCAATGCACGCGCATCGCCCCAAGGGCATGGCCGACCCGCCTTTTAGTGACAACGGGGATGAATTTGGGGATGTTCTCCCATTAATGTCGCTGTTGTTGGACCTGGGGCCTGCGTTGAGGTCTAGTTCTTCAGGGAAAGAAAAACAGACAACCACAGGCACAGTAAATCAGTGGAGGGGGTAGGCCGGGCGGGGGGTGGGGGGTAGGGGGCCCCACAACGTATACTAACTGTGTGTAGAACTGTTCTGGTGGGGGCTTCAATTGTTGAATGTGGGCGAGGGATCACTCCCGGTCTCCCCCCCCCTTTCCGGTTGGATACCACCACTGCCGCCTGGATATACACCTACGATACGGTTTTCTCTAACTTACCATACATCGTCATCTTCTTTACAAAGGTTTATGATAAATATCATTAGTAAGATATCTGAAGACTGAAGTAAGTATGCACTCCATATCGGGTTCAGTCTAATATCCACCGGTGGGTGTATTGCTCGTTCTTAATAGCAACCTGCGCTCTTGGATCCAGGGGTGTATGGAGGGTGCCTGCACCCCCCAGACCTCTCCCATCCAATGTGTGTGTGGACCTCCCCCCTTTCTTTTTGGGGCATGAAGCGACTCCGTTGGATCTTGGGGGGAGTCAGCCCCCCCCCCCCCCCCCGCTACCCTCTCCCATCCCCGCTCGTCAGTGTTACTCGTCCGCTAGGTGTACACCCACATCCAGAATCCATCCTGGGGTGGATACCCGCCATCTCTGAATCGCGACTCCTCAAAGATCAGAACAGCTCACGACTGCGCTCTGAAAACGACCTTAGGTGATATCGCGAATATCGAGGAACTCACAAACTGCATGTAACGAATCGCGTTTTATGGGAAAAGGGGCTTCGCGTTGAACCAGGAATTGTACGGATAACGATCCCTAAAAACCAACAGCTAATCGCGAATCTCCAAGAATTCCTGAATGACAAATGCGGAGATCGGAACAGGTAAGCCCCTCCCCCCCCCCCACCCCCCCACCTCTCATCCTTGCGTGGTGGGCAAAATACATATTGTTAAATATCAACGTACACTTGGCGTACATCAAATCAATATCACAGGGAGGTTTGTTGGTGTGAAAGTGTCAATATGTGTGTAGCCCTATGTCAGTGTATTTATATACCCGCACCACAGTTTTTCTGGAGCACACACCACTCCGTTATAGGCTTATTGATCTGTTCAGGCTGGCTATTCCACTGGGCTATCTGGCTGGGTTTTAAAGGTTCACCTTGACGACGTTCAAGCGTACCTTTGTCTGCTTGAATCAGCGTGTGGTTTGGTTAGGACAGGCCGTACCCATGATTTATTTTTAAAACAAACTAGGTGTGTGTGTGGGGGGGGGGGAGGCGGGGGCTCCAGTTAATAGTAAGTAGTGAAATCGATTGGGGGTGGGTGGGGGGTACATAGAACAGTAGTCCATATTGCAAAGTTATCGCTTTCTGGCGAGGTTGGCTTTGCGTGATAATATATTTATGCCGTTTATATGGGCATCTAGCTCTAATTAGTGCCTGACAATTTTGAGTCTGACATGTGAAAAAGGTAAAAAACGACCAAACACATCAAGACTGGGGGTTGAATTGGAAGGTAATGTGTGTGTGCGGCCACCCCTACTGCTCTAGGCTCTGTACCGCCTTATAACAAGTAGGCCTAAAAAAAGATTTGCCTGGTAAAAAAACAACTTGGATGCGGATGCCTTTCATTGCGTTATCTATGGAGTTACCTTAACCCGGTTGAGCCCAAGGGTTTCCTAAATGTGACCTACAGCTTTAATGCACCCCTTAATTCTTACGCCACGAGAGCTATAGGCACACGTTATGCATTTATGCAAATGAAGCGATAAATCCGGTCGGGAGGTCGGCGAGGTACGGGGGCAGCGCGTCATTATTGTGAAAGGAAAAGCAAACGTTGTTACAGGATCGGCCCGGAATGTCCCCCCCCCCGCCCCACCCCATCCTCTCCATCACCCGGCTTGGCATATGCAAGATACATCTGAACACAGGTCACGTATATATCATCGACCCAAGCATTTGATCTACCTTTATATGAGCACGCAACACGTGATTTGATTTTACCTTGTCTTGGACTGTGAACTGCCATCTTTTGGCGATATTGGGACACAGTTATCGCATTTTACCGACATGTAAAGGCCGTTGGGATTGAGTTCCGTCATGGGCAAGGCGCTACAGATGGACAGAATACGCAAACTTCTTGCCAGTCGCCTTTGGGACATTGCACAGCATTGATAAGCGACATCAAGTCCAGCCAGTACGTCAGAGTTGCGAGCTACCCTAACGTGTGCATGCTAATTCAACAAATGAGCGTTATATAACGCCATTATTATAGGGTTAAGTCATCTTTTTTGTGTTTTTGTGTCAGCTAATATTCTTTAAATTATTATTTGCAATATATTTATAATAACTGCAACACTTTTCGTTCACTTCCGCCCGGCCGATAAGTTACGAAATTTAGTGAAAATGGATCCCAGACATTTATAGAATAATAAGATTTCGGATATATCAGTTCCAATAAATCCACATGTTGGTGGGTTTGATGTTCCGTATTTCGGGTCGTCTTGTCTTCTGGCATACAGACAATCCGTGCCCACCACCCATGAACATCCCAGCGCCCCAATAGACAATTAGGACGTCCCATTATATGTCACCAACGATTGTGTTGCAATGTGTAATGTAGCAAACAAACTCGCGGACTAGGCTGGTGCCACCGCCTCCGCCTCCGCCTCCGCTTTGAGTGATGGGCAAGTAACAGACACTTGTCACTGCGGCTCAACTAAGGTTCGATCAATTTGCAGTAGTTGTGTTGGCGACCCAATTGGTACCTGGGGATCGTGTTTCCGGTGGAGAAGGTCTTCATTTTCCAGTTTGCGTTCTGACTTGTGTTTCCGGTTTGTCACTTTCGGTTTGTATTCTGACTGTGTTTGCGGTCTGTGTTCTGACTTGTGTTTTGGTCGGTCACTTCGACTTGGATTTCGAACTTGTGTTTCTAGCATATCACTTTTGACCTGTTGTGGTACTTCCGGTTTGTGTTCTGTTGGGTGTTTCCGGTCTGTCGTGTCTCGGTGTTTGAGACACACTTCCGGCTGTTGTCTGGCAGTGGGATCGATGCGCGTGGACCCCGAAGTGAGTCAGTGGCCTACATTGGGGCGCCAAACACCCACGCCACACTGACGCCGACACGTCCCCTGCGGTCACCGCCACGTGACGTCACCGTCAGCATAACCCCCACTGCTTACTCAGCGCTCCCGTCATAACAATGAATTACCCCCCGGGGTGCCATCAATTCTCTTCCAGCGCCTTCCGAATGCTGGTCATCTTGGGTCGTGTTAAGGTCAGGTTCCCCCAAAGAACCTCTCATTACACATATGTACTATACAAAGTGCACTTTTTGTGTCCATATCGTTGAAGCCCCAACAATCTTGATTCCTTGTATTTAAAGGCCGGAAAATTTCTTAGTAACGTATATGACATCATGGTAAATGTACAAAGTGCAGGGCATACCGGGTGAGGTTTTTACTTGTATTTATCCCGCTGTCACGTGTCTACACAACCAGCTTTGCTCCTCCCACCCCCCGATGAGGGCTGCTGGGTTCCCTGGGGTGTCAGACAATAAACTCGCCGCAGACTCGGACAATATACCACTTATACCACGCATGAACATGTGTTAGAACAGCGTGACATGTAGATGCAAAGCTTCTGATATCAACCCTTTCCAGGGTAGAGCTTATGGAGTTCCAACAGTTGGTGGTTGTCGTCCTTTGAATGGAGATAAGACTGGGAGAACATTTTGCTAAGCTGATTACTGGTATATGGGCCATTGTACAAAACAAATGTTTGGTCAAAGGACACGGTCAGTAGATTTCATCGATGTATTTTGAAGTGTTAATGCTGACATACACAACAAATAGACCTACACATGTTACTAACTTGATTTCGACACATTGCAACTGTGTTAATGAACCACAACGTTTAATGAACAGCGCCTAGTTGGATTTATGGAATATGTAAACAATGAAACATTGCAGCTACAAGGTTATTACATCATTGTGTCTCTAAGAATGTCCAAATAAGTAAAAGGATTCACAAGTTATAATATAAAAGGCGTTAATGGTTTTCATTTGTCTACTTAGCCAAGGCAACATGTACAATGGGTATGTGGGAGGGTGGGGGGGGGGAGCTTTGGCTCTTATCGTCCCACACCATGGCTGCAGGATGAGGTATATTTTGCAATGTAACTATTCCCATCTCTTCTTACGCTAACACGGGGCCGGCCTGATAGCTCATTGGGCTAGAGTGCTTCCATTGAGTGCTCTGGTCACATGAAAGCCGAACGGCACGTGGATCGATGGCTGTGGCCATGTTTGTGTGGTCGCAGGATAAAGATCCCATGTCCTTCTTCGCAAAGAGTAGGGGGTTACCCCCGGGGACATGGCTCCACTCTCCCTTCCTTCTCCCATTGACGAGATATGACCAAAAGTGGTTAAAGCGAGCTGAATATACAACCAACCTTCAAGTGCATATTTGAATGCCTCTCGACCTACATTGTCTGCTTCCACGACCATGAGATGTTTTACGAGTAGCCGCTTCTGACGAATGCTGGGGAAATGTATATGTGGAAGTGATGTTGGCTGAGAATTGATGTGGCGCGGTTTCGTGTTCAGTGCGTGGAACACGCTCCATCTTGTACAGGTTTTGTTGTCTCAATGTATTTGTTCGCGTGGCATTAAAATGTAGACTATTTTCGAGCCGTGAAAGGTATTAAAAAAATACCGAACAATGTTAGTGCATCAGCTGGTGGAAAGTGCGTATTGAGGTCAAACCTGTTAGGATGGAGGTAAGTCGGAGCTATAGGGTGCTACATAAGTGCCTTAATGAGGTAAGTCCGAGCTACAGGGTGGTACATAAGTGCCCTAATTGGTTGGGATGATTGGGAACAATGATGTCAATTGGCGAGGCGCGGATACAGGGGTCAGACCGCCCGCCGACTGCTTTACTGGGTGTGGGCACGGGATGAGGGGGGGGGTAGATACATATGGAGTCGGTGGGTCAGGGAGACATTCTGGGGATAGATCGGGATGACAGAGAGCGGGGATTGGGGCAGGGGGAGGGGGGCAGAGGGAGGGGGGAAGGGGGAGGGCGCGTCGGATGGAAGGATGGCGGTGGAGGGTGGGTGGAGGCGGATGAGGTTGGGTTGGCGCCATGGCTTTGGGGGACGGGAGAGTGTGAGTGTGATGATAGGAGGGGAGGGGGGGGGGGGGAGTGGATGGTGGCTAGGGGTCCCGTGACATGTTCACTGGGGAACTGGCTGATATGCTGAGACATGCATTAGAATGACAGCGGTAAAAACTGCGTACAATACTGGAGCAAAAGTAAATATATATATGTATATATATATATATATATATTCAAGTCACATACACATATGGGTGTGTTTCTCACCAACAGAAATGATGCGAACATCCCCAGTTCAACGACACATGTTGTTCACAAACATCAGTGGATGCGACAAACTCTTTCAGTACGGTATGACGCAATGCAGGCAGCATTGTTCCGATTGCATGTTTATATATGAGTCTGCCTCTATCGTCGGTTAAAAAAAAAATATGGAAATCGACACGAAAAAATGAACCCCGTAACAACCAGAGACCAAGCTGCGTGTCATGTGCGTGCAGAAAAAAATGCAGCATGCGCCGCGTGACAATTGAGGAGCCTGCATGGCGAAGGGGGTAGAATGGGCTGGGGGGGTAGAGGGGGTGAGGGGGGGGGGGAGTCTGTGGATTTCCATTGTGTAGATCTATTGTCGTACGCCCGTTTGGAATGTAAATTACACTGTTTATATATAGTCTGTATTCGTTGGGTGCCGTTCCACTGAGGAATGCTAACCCTGACATATACATGCATATCTGTATTCTATCAGTTGACATGGTCAGTAGCACAACGAACGTAGAACGTAAGAGGTGGCAATTAATTCATTTAGGCCCCTAGGCCGGTACATCGGGGTGTTTATTGTGGTCTGTTGGTATGTGTGTTTGGGGTGCACGGCGGGTAGGATAATGGGGGAGGGCATACCACGCCTTGTGCGTCACGCCGAGATGGATTTAATTATAGTTTAGTAAGGGGTTAATGCACGCTATATCTGCGGGTATGTGATGCGCCAATTTAGTGACAGACTAGGCTCTTACATGTCTTCATAGCTGTTATATATAAATATATGTCGCTGTATATGTTATTGTCGTCAACGCACGCATAGCACGTATGTGAGAGCCCAACACGTCCGACTGCCCAAAACGGGCCAGGATCAGGATTTTGACACCTACAACTTAAGGCACAGTTCGATACAACTCGAGCATCCACGAATAAATATATCACAAGAACCATGTCCTTTAGGTGGTCCCGACCTCGCATAATTATTGTTTTAATTGATAGATCTACTGCCGGAGGGTGTGACAAGTTAAAAAGAGGGCAAAGAGGCCAATTAAGGATGTAAAATACCGCTAACGCTTATTTTTTCCGTGCTTTGTTATGCACCACCCCACACTTAACCCCCCCCCCGCCCCACCACCTCGTACATTGCTACAAAGCAACATGTCGCTTTGTTGACAGTTTCAGAGAAGAGTACTTTTCACAATATCTTCCATCAGCTATGACTGTCAATTTCATACTCACCAGCAAGGAAAAAGGACTCAAGCGTGGTCGGAGCATGGATCGGTCTATTCTGCTATAATGTAAGAACGACCCCAATGGAGGACAGTCACTGAAAGAAGTTTTACATTGCAATTACCACTATAGTTATCATATTTTCGACTATTTGATGCATATACAAACACCGCCACCTCTTCAGGAACAGTGTCAGTACCACCTGGTGACTTAAACGTTTCAGGTTGTCTGCCATTAGATATGCGAGTTGATAACGAGCCCGCCGTACAAACACCTCAATGTCAATCAAGCAACGACCTTGTTATTTACATAAGTCGCAGTCACAGAGTTTAATATATTACACACTTTGTCACAGTGACTGCATCCGTCTTGCTCAGACTTCACCAGACCTATATAGCGATACCATGAAAGGCGTGCGGGAACGACGATTACCCTAGTTGGCCGCGGCCGTCGGAAATAGGTCATGGGTAACCAGGGCGGTAGTGTCTTCATACGACTGGTTACACTATCACAAAGAGACCTTGGCGTCTTGAGTCTCGGTACAGGCGAGGGACACATTCCACGGAACCCACGTGGTGTAAACAAATACCGGGGCCCTGCAACCCACGTGATGTAAACAAATACCCGGGCGCTGCAACCCACGAGGTGTAAACAAATACCGGGCGCTGCAATTAACCCACGTGATGTAAACAAATACCCGGGCGCTGCAACCCACGTGATGTAAACAAATACCCGGGCCCTGCAACCCACATGGTATAAACAAATGCCGGGCCCTGTAACCCACGTGGTGTAAACAAATACCCGGGCCCTGCAACCCACAAGGTATAAACAAATGCCGGGCCCTGTAACCCACGTGATGTAAACAAATACCGGGCGCTGCAACCCACGTGGTGTAAACAAATACCCGGGCCCTGCAACCCACATGGTATAAACAAATGCCGGGCCCTGTAACCCACGTGGTGTAAACAAATACCGGGCGCTGCAACCCACGTGGTGTAAACAAATACCGGGCGCTGCAACCCACGTGGTGTAAACAAATACAAATCATGGTTAGCAAAACACTGGCCTTAATATTAATGCGTTGTGCAGAAGCACAGACGTGATAAAGTGTGAAAAACATCCATATCCGCCGTATTTCGTGAGCGTTCCTTCAGGCAATATAGTTCGTAACCTTAGCCAAACTCGCTTCCGAGCAGACTGCATCTCTCACGGTATCTCTCACGATATCTGCACCCAAATGAGATGTTCTTTTTACCCGATCGCTATAAGAAGGCTGGTAGGCGGAACACGTGCATAAACGTATGCTTGACGTATGGCGTATTTGCTCTTCGGAAATAGCATAACGCCCTTGCCTGACCAGGCGCCACACGATTGGTCAACCAAAACAGGGGTGTGGCAAGGGTGTGGCAGGGGTGGGGGGGGGGGAGGCTACGTACCCGTGGGGGTGGAGGACCGAGCTGCATGTCGAAGGATCCAGGGATCCCTTCCCGACTGGTACCGGGTATTTGTCTCTCATAATTATCAGGGGTTCCCGCATGTATCCATGCTGCTGTCTCCATGGAGATTTCTGGTCGCAGTTTGAGGACTGTAGAGATAGGCTGGTTGGCTTAAAGTAAGACGCGTTAAACCTCTGTAGATCTTCATATCCCGACGATGGGAAGGGTCAAGCTAGAGAGTAGCCATGGCACGCCATGTCGCCCGTACTAACCCCCTACTTGCGAGGCAAGACTTAATTTTTAAATATCATGCGCAAACACAGACGTGGGTCTGTTATTGAAGTCATTAAGGATTAATAAATAATATTTCGGGGGATTTTTCCAGTATTTTATATTTATCTCGAAGTATAAATCATTTTACGAGTGCAATTTAAAACTGGTATCTTTCGGTCACGATAAAAGATAGTAGGTCATATACTGAATGATATGGAGATGGATGAAGTGATCATCATGGACCACTTGCACCGGTTGATAGCATCCTGATTACGAGGAGCGTGTATACGGGTGTTTGCTTAATGCTAGACTGAAACACGACTGATGGCGCTGATTGAGAAGACAAACCACACTTTATTTTCTGTCAGGAGAAGGTGACCATCCTGATTATTGTACTAGGGTCGGGGATTTGTTTATCCGTCTCGCTCGTTGAGACAGTTCAGTCGTCTTGTCATCAGGAAATGTCATGCACTTCGGTCTACATGGAGACTACACGCGCCACGTACGAATTCGTAGTTTTGTTACCGACAGCGCTCTGCTACGCTGTGTCAGATCTTTCCCGAAACTTGGCCCTTGGTGTTTACCGTCAGACGGCCAAGGGAGGTGCGTACTGATAAGCGGGGGGTGGGGGGGGGGGGGGATCGGGTCAGTACAGCTGCAAGCGCACTTATTTGCGAGAGGGAATAGCCTGAGCAAACTAGCTTTATAGCGCGAGTACAGTTTTGTTCGTCTTGCATTTTAATCCTTGTTATCGAGTCTGCAAATCAGACGCGGAACCAAACGTTGGGACAGCGTTGTGACAACGTTGGGCGAAGAAACGAGGGGGGCAACTACACCGTGACGACACCCCGAGACGAAAGGGAGGCGCGACAGGGAGAAATTTAAGGGATCAAGAGACCGAGTTGAAAGCTGCTTATACGTATAATACGATCCACCAATATGATTTTTTGTCGCAATAATTGGCCTCGGGTGTGCAAGGAAGGTTGGGCGGCGGCCAGTGACCCGCCTGGCACGGGTTCCTTCAGGGCCTCGATCATTGGTCTATAGTTATCGATAAGTTCTGGGAAGAACATTGTCCTCCCCATTTACTTTATGACTGCATTACAATAGCCGCATATTACTGGGATGGGTAGTAAATACTCCACACTTAAGCTGATCACCTCGTCCATGGGGAAGTTCTTTCTTTCTGTGTATATCCATCATGAAGTAGGATAATGCGACTTAACCTATGCACTACCAAGTACCTATTTAACGTAACCCAAAGGGTGACTATATACCTATAACGTATAGACCCCCCCCTCCTCCCCACCCCGTATACTGTGTAAGTACTATTACATGATGAGTAAGAATACTACGGTCATATCGTGCATGCTTTATTTGGAAATCTTATCTTTAGGTAAAGGACGATATGTTCATGCACTCCGGTCCAGATCCGTATGATAGTGAAGCATCTGTTAGTAAGAGGGAGGGACCGAAAACATGCTAGCTGGGTATCTCTAGAAATGGTTCAAAGATTAAGGAGGTCGTAATCATGTCTTACTGCTTAGAGGTACTTTCCAGTTGTATTTACCAAACGCCGATGGCGCTACGCAATTATGGGACAGCTGACGTGATTTTGTTCAACGCTTGTCCACATTAATTGACTTCGCTGCATGACTGTAAAAAGTCTTCGGTCAGTAAATGGCGCGGCCTAGGCTGAGACCTACGCCCAGTTATCGGCCCTACGCCTGATCTTTGGACTTGGCGGTTTCTACGGGGGCGTTAGTTGACTGCAGCCAGCGACCGGCCGGCCAGACAGGTGTCCCCCTTAGTCGCTATTTCAAGGTATCCGGCAAGACTTGATTCTATCGCCCGGATGAATAATTACGTGACATTATCACCGGAGAACGCTTTAGTAGTGTAATATCATATTAATAAATGTGGGTTATATGTTGTTATTCCAGTGGCTGGTGACACAGAGCGGGATAAACAAGACTGAAGGGACATCCCCGTGTGCTGTAGCCGCGACATTCTTCACTGGTCACGTGTAGCACTGGGGAACCAGTGCGGGCACGGTGACAGGTACTGGGCGACCAGTAGATTGCCGGGAACGCCTAGCGACAACCACACACTCACACCAAGCCGTTGCCCCGCATGTGTAGCGTGGCACCTGAGTTCCTCATATCACCATCGGATACCAGCAAACCACCACATCTCCAGAAGACTTATCCTGACAAGGCTGACAGATAGATAGATTGTAACTGATTGAGATGTGAGACTTATAGCAGATATTGAGAAGGGAGCATGGCCGTCGCCATAGCAACACGACCGGACATTTAATTTAGCTAAGAGGCTATAGTGATGTTGTATATCATTATCTGGATAATATAGTATAAGCTTTGCGGCGTAAAAGACTTTGACTATTGTTTTGCGTGAGTTTCTACGTCTGCTACGTCTGATCAGATGTCGAAGATGAGGCTTCTGATAGTGTCAGTATCCATCTCTGTGGGGTGCTTGTTGCTAGCCCATCAAGGTAAGTGTTTGTCAGCTCGTTCGTATATCAGTAAAAAAGGCCACAACATAAACAGGTCTGCAGCCTTATCACCATTTATCTATGAAGCATGAGATAAACAGATATCGAATACTTTCGTCACGTGATTAACATACTAATTAATTAGACGGCAAGTTTGATCCGGTAGTTTAGTACTGTGACACTTCATATGTAGGCTATATTTTTAACCTCTATAAAAAAATATGGCCTATGATGATTGATCACCCGAGAGCCGCACTAGCTGATAGCCTGATAAATTGTATATTTCACATATTTGGGTATGTGGTTATTAAACTGGTGATCGTGTTGTGTGCAGGCGATGCGCAGTACAACGGAGAGCCCGTCAACCCGGCGGCGCCACAGCAGCAGGGGCAGGGGCAGCAGTGGCTTGGGGCCCAACCACCCCCACAGGGCAAGCCACCTCAACAAAAACAGTGGTCTGGGGGTCAGGTACCCCAGCAACAGTGGCCTGCGGGTCAGGTACCCCAGCAACAGTGGCCTGCGGGTCAGGTACCCCAGCAACAGTGGCCTGCGGGACAAACATCCCAGCAACAGTGGCCTGCGGGACAAACACCTCAGCAACAGTGGCCTGCGGGTCAGGTACCCCAGCAACAGTCGCCCGCAGGGCAAAGCCCACAGCAAGGGGCAGCACAACAGCAGTTACCACCGCAGCCGCAGCCGCAGCGGCAGCAGCAGCAGCAGCAGCCAGGCGCGGGCCAGTTGCCCCAGCAACAGCAACCAGCGGCGCAGCAGCAGGACCCGTTGACACTAACAAAGGAGCAGCAAGAAAGGCAATATTGGCAGCGGCAACAACAGCAGCGTCAGCGTCAGCTCGAGCAGCTCCAGCAACAGCAACAGCAACAGCGGCCAGCCCAAGCCCCGTACCAGCCACCGACCCGTCCGGGCGCCCAGCCCGGGCGTCCAGCGCAAGGCGGACCACGTGGTCAGCAAAACAGACAGCGTCCGCGAGGGCAGCAGGTCCCGAACGCCCAAGGAAACTACCCACCGCAACCGCAGTATCCCAGCCAAGGTTTGCCTGGACAACAACCCCCGCAACAGGGTGCCGGTCAATTCCCCGGGGGACAAGGGCCTGTTAACCCTCAAGGGCAACCGTTGCCAGGTCAGCCGTTACCAGGCAACGGCATGACGCCGGCGCAGCAGCAGATGCTGCAGCAGTATTTGCAGCAGCAAGGGCAATCAATTCCTCCGGGGGCCACGCAAGAGCAACTCATGCAGCAGTATTTGCAGCAGCAACAAGGCCAGCAACCCCCGGCGGGCGGTCCCTCGCAGGGTCCCCCCCAACAGGGACCCCAGCAACCTGGTCAGCTGGACCCCGCCCAGGAAGCCATGTTACAACAGTACTTACAGCAGACTGGACAGTCCTTGCCTGAGGGTGTGTCAAAGGAGGCACTGATACAGCAGTATTTGCAGCAGCAGCAACAGCAGCAGGGGCAAGGGCAGGGGCAAGGGCAGGGGCAGGAGCAAGGGCAGGACCGACGGCCTAATGGAGGTCAGTCGCTACCAGACGGACCCTCCCAAGAGGAACTTATTGATCAGCTGATGGCGCAGCAGCAAGGCGTTCCACCTGAGCAAGCTGCGATGCAAAAGCAGCTGCTGCAGCAGTTTCTGGAGCAAGGTGTCCAGTCACCCGAGCAGGAAGCCATGAAGCAGCAGCTGATGCAGCAGTTTATGCAGCAGCAGGGATTGTCCCCAGAACAGCAAGCCAAGCAGCAGCAGATCATCCAGCAGCTGATGGCTCGGCGACAGAATGGCGCTCAATCCGGAAGTGAGGACACGGTTGGAGGAGAGGATGAGTCCGTGGCGACGCTGACTGCTATCACCGGCAGTCGTGTGATGTTGAACTGCACCGTGCCGCCTGGGGGTGCAGGTCCCGTCATGTGGCTTGCCCCTGGGGAGAGTGTCCCGGTCTCCAGCGGCGACCAAGTGGTGGATTCCCTGCGCGACCGAGTATTGATCACGGGGGATTCGAACCTGGGTCAGTTCAACCTCTTCATCCGTGACGTCACCTTCCCCGCCGATAACGGCACGTGGACGTGCAGTAGTTTCAACGGCCTCCGCCAGAGGACGCGACTGGTCGTCTTGGCCCCTCCCGCTTTGAAAGTCCCGGATGTCAGCCCTAGTAACGTGACCGTCGTGGATATGGACAGCGAGGCGTGGACCTTCACCTGCGTGGCGCAGTTTGCCCACCCCCCGGTGGACCTCACTTGGGTCAAGGTCAGCGGACCGGATGCGGAGTTCAAGGTCACCCCGCCGCACTTTGTCGCTTCCCAGACGGGGACGTCTTCCACGAGTCTCAAGCTGGTTGTGAGTGCCGCCAATGCCGGTAGCGCCTTCGCCTGCCGAGCCCAACACCCAGCCTTCGGGAACCAGACCTACTCCCGTGACGTCATCTATGGACAGCCCAGAGCCGAGGCCATGGGTAAGTGAAATATATATAGTATTTCTAAATGTGGAGTTACTTCCGTCACAATGGCCGTAAGAAAGGTCCTTCCTTTCACAATCGCTGCAAATGGGCACTACTAACATGTAGCTAATATCGATTTAGTTTTCACTGCTTTTCCTTTCACCAATTTGGTGTTCGCATATTTGGTGTTCACCCTTTGGTTTTCACCCGTTTTACAACCATTCAGTCATTTGTCCCAACCAAAATGGCGACTTGTCCTTGTAAAGAAGCTTGACAATAGCACATTTCACCTCACGCAAATAAGAGACAGGACAATGTGTTTTGTTGTGTGTTCCAAATGCATTAAATCCCATACATCGAATTAGCGTCGACTGCGCATTGCCGCACCGAGACAATAAATCACGGTCTGATGTTGTCTCTGCATGATAATTAAATAATATCATAAAAGACTCAATTATAGGCTCCTAGCTATTGATTCATTCTCATGGATAACCTTGGCTTGCGGGAGAATGGAATTCTCATCGCGTTTTTAGAGAGTGTCGTGTTCGGGACTAATTTTTCGAAGGTTACTTGTCAAGTAGACGTTAATTAATACGGAGTAATCTTTATTTACGTCCACATGATTTAACTATTATTACCTATCCTCTATACCGCGTATTTCACGTGCTTGTTCTACGTGCACACTCCCCTCCCCTCCCCTCTCCCTCCCCCTCCCCCGCCCCACCCTCATTTCCTCCCTCCCCACCCTCGTTCCCCTCATTTTTTTATTGAGCCGTCTTGGTCATACCGCATCTTTATGGGCCCCAATAAGCTTACCACGCGACTGAATCTACTGAATATAACTTACGCCAGAACAGACTTCATATTCCGAAAATTCTGTCGATGTTGATATATGTGTGTTCAGTGGACATGTTTGCATAGGGATAACTACCGACACACCAGACTAAATAACTGTCATTATATATAACTCTACGTCGTTAAATTGCACCCTATACACGCTGTCAGTCGTTACAATGGTCGACCCGCCTCTGCTGACTCACGCGGACACTGCCCAAGCACCACTGCTGCTATGGTACCAGGCCAGCGTGCCTAGGTCACCGCTGTCCCTTTATTATATGGCCATGGTGAACTCGGTCAGTGAGTAAATTGATCATCAGGTGACAATCGCATGAGATTATGCTTAGCTGTCTTATCAAGATATGTCACAACGGCCTGTGAATAAACGATAATAAACATTTTAAGGTATTCGATAATACAATGTCGTATTTGTTGCAAGCTTACGGCATATAATTTCAGTGGTTAAGACACTTTGAGTTGATTTATGAGAATATTGTCATCTATTGAATAAGATGCAATATGACTCATTTTGGAATATTATTGAGTATTAAATTCAAGGTTTGACCGAAATGTTTTGTGAACTGATATGTTCTGGTATGCCTTTCTTTTATATCTATGGCATTTACATATTTGTTCCTCCCTTCCGCGTCATGTAGCTTAAGTTATGTAATCTTTCTGATGATCTTTGACGTACGCACATAGCGGGATAAAAACCACGTAACACAATATACTACTTAATTACACGGGGTTCGGCGCAATATTCATGCTGATGTTCAAACTAAATGCAATTACGTCCGGCCGGGACCCAATTTATGTAAAAGTTACGTTATTAATAGCCATATTTTGAAGCATTGCATGGATCGTTTTTACGGATCGTCATTCAAAGAGTTTTTATGCAGCGGATTAAAATTAATAACCAATTACTTTTATTAATATTATCATTTAACAGTGCAAGGCGAGGAGGCGACTCCGGCGTGGCAGGCATTGTCCCTATCCAGCATGCAGATGGACAACACAGACATCGCCATAGTAATCACCATGAGCACGCTGCTGGTCGTCATGGCAGTGGTCAGCTGTGTGCTCTTTAAAGGCCGCGGCAAATGGGAGCTCGATGGTAAGTCTCGCATGTTGTCCTCGTTCCCCTTGTCCCAAAGCCGTCTTAATTGTCAGAGACGGGTATGGGTACGGGTCAGTCGACGTAACGGGTCTGCACGACTTCCCCGCATCCAGAAAACTAAATAATGCGTCGATATTGATCGTATATAATGTTAATATATAATTGTATACACACTTCTGCATACCTGTGTTTTTTTTTTAATTGTGTGGATTTAAATGGTTTTTTTTTAAAGGTTGCTGTACAGATCTAGTATCATTAGAGTAGCATCGATAAAGGAAACAACTATTCGTAATGGTTTATTTCGTTATCTTTTTCTCAGTTCGGCTGCCTAACCAATACACCAAAATTCCGAGTGACTCCACAGAAACAGCCAATGGATCCCTTTTAAATGGGTCCGCCAAGCCAGTGGACCAGAAAGGTAAATTATACTGACCTTACACAGTAATCGTTCTACGTTGCTTCTTGTTCCTTCGTAACTGCATGTAGCTTATATGCTAATACTATTTCAGACATGGAAACGAATGCAGCTGTTTATAAGCCAACTGCCTTACTAAAGCCAACTTCTCAATTATATTTAATTACTGTCTAAATTAGATTACCTTTTGCGCATATATAGGCTAATGGACTACTTGGGCCAAATCTGCCGGGATTAGGACATATAGGTCTGGATAAATTAACATAGTCCCCAATATTACAGGTCAGTATTATAGGGAGTTTATGTATTTGTCACATATACTAATCAGTACAGTTACATGATAAACTAGGTTATGATCACTATTAATTAGGCATGATGCCATAACATGGTGATGTCTCTCCATGGCAGATGGCCAGTCTGTCCCACGCCGGACACGGAAAGCATGTGTGCTGAAGATGGCTTTCGGCATGGTGTTCTCTTGCCTCCTGCTCCTGTCCCTAGCCCTCTCCATCCCCATATACCTGAAGGGGATCACAACCCCTAAGCTTGGTAAGTGGCCGAACAGTGTACCATTTAACTATATACATGTATATAATAATAATAATAATAATATGTAATATAATATAATTACCCGAAAGGTTGTTATGCCATCTCCGTCCTCTGTGCCATCCCAATACGCCACATTTGCACCAATAAATACGCTAGAACTCTCTTAATAATTGCTTTCCCCGCCCTTTTATACAGGCACGGACTCCACAACGGCCGTCGTGGCTGGGTCGGCGCTCTGGCTGGACTGCTCAACCTTCGTTACCTCCACCGAGAGCATGCTGGGAGTCACGTGGCGGAAGGACGCCAGCAGCTTCTTCCACCAGTTCCTCGTCTCGGGCGACAACGTGGGGAAGCCCGATAACAGCAGCCTCGGTCTGATGATGGGATTCCGCGTGACGTCAGAGCGCGTGGGTCAGATCAACATCTGGCCGGTGCTGCCGGACGAGGAAGGGGTTTACAGCTGCGAGGTCACCATGATGGCCTCGGACGACGGCAGAACGGTGGTCAAACGGAAGACGTTCGGAGTCTTCGTCAGTGAGTCACATCTATATATATGTATGCGACCTTACAGGCTGAGCTAACCGAGCTCCATGGTAACGGATGGCGTTTGAATTCGCCTGCTTCCCCCAACCCGTTCCCGCAATATTTGCTATAACAGCACCTTAACATTGGTCCTAGCAGTTCAAACAAATGAAGTCACGTTGGTGATATTACCAGTATCACTTCTCTATAAGTAGCATTTGTCCGTAACAATTTAGAGTGCTCGTAGAAATGACCTGAAAGTTGTTTAATTTTTTTAAATCTCTAAGAATTGAATATCTCCCTCTTAGCCATTAGTCTTTAGAAACTATTGTTTTTATGCTATAAAGAGGGACCAATAAAGGCTCACAAAGGGAACATATCTGCAGGAGCAGCTTTATTGACGATGATATATTTTTTTCTTACGTTTGAGTATTATATGATCGTGTCCTTGCAGTAACTGGAATAATGCTGAACACGGCCCTGTTGGTGCTTCTAAGTATAGCGATTTGCTCGGCGCTGGGTCTCATCCTCATTGGCCTTGTCCATAGTATCAAGTGTATCACCGCCTCCAAGCAGGCGGAAGCAGGTCAGTCCACGAGAGAGAACGATGCTGAAAAAAAACGATGTGTCAATTCTTTTTCTTCTGCTGAGTTTAGAGCGCGCCAATGTTAGATAATTTTAGAAATGCTAAATAATTGAGAGAATGATGCTTTGTGGGAATCGTATTGCGCTCACCTGTACGAACGATAAGGAAAGTTTCGAAGTGTGTTTGAATGATGATGTTTATTCTATGATTAATGTAAGTTCTTGGCCGGGAGGTTTATTAATAAGAGCAGACAAATTTCATTCTGCATTGATAATGACGTCTGTTTTTTTTTTATAAAACTATTGTAAAAGTAACTGTAAGAAGTTTTTTTTATAAATACATATCTATCGGACGCTATTGTGTTGACACTAACTCTGGATTTAATTTGTCGATATAATTAACAGCATGGATATACATAGTGAAACTTTTTCTTGCAGATTGTTCTTCTGTAGAAGCATGAATTTCGTCCTCGATTGTGTATGTGGAAACAGGGAGCTCAGAATATATGGACGCATCTCCAACACGGCGGTAACACCTGTATCAACGGGCGTCCACCACGGCGGTAACACCTGTATCAACGGGCTTCCATCACGGCGGTAGCACCTGTATCAACGGGCGTCCACCACGGCGGTAACATCTTTATCAACGGGCGTCCGTCACGGCGGTAACACTTGTAAGAACGGGCGTCCACCACGGCGGTAACACCTGTATCAACGGGCGTCCATCACGGTGGTAACACCTGTATCAACGGACGTCGTTCACGGCGGTAACACCTGTATCAACGGGCGTTAGTCACGGCGGTAACACCTGTATCAACGGTCGTCAGTCACGGCGGTAACTCCTGTATCAACGGACGTCCGTCACGGCGGTAAGACCTGTATCAACGGGCGTCCACCACGGCGGTAACTCCTGTATCAACGGACGTCCGTCACGACGGTAAGACCTGTATCAACGGGCGTCCACCACGGCGGTAACTCCTGTATCAACGGGCGTCAGTCACGGCGGTAACACCTGTATCAACGGGCTTCAGTCACGGCGGTAACACCTGTATCAACGGGCGTCTATTAGGGCGGTAACACCTGCATCGAATGTCTCGTCCATCGGACAAGTGACCAGTAGCGCAGTAACTGGCAGCTCGTTAACATTTCATGCATAAACAATGCAATCGGATCTTGGACCATGATATATTTATTGTCGGCCTAACGGTGCCCGCACTTCCAATGCATATATATATATATATATAACCAGGATGACACATAAGTAACGCATGAATAGTATATTCCATACAGTAATTTATGTATCATACAAGAAAACAAGTGTTAAATAATTACAACACCACTATCTGCACTAACTACATAATTCTTACAATTATGGTGAGTATTTCCATTATTTCTTAAGTTTAAGCCTTAGTTTATTGGCAAAGTGTACCGTTTAGCATATGTAGTTCTGCAGTAGATCTGACAAGACTTGTTCAGTATTTTTTTTAAGCCGGATGCGTGGAAAAAAATCTTCATACGTTTTATCGTACGGCACTTTGCCAATACAATTGGTATGTAAATACACTTCATTTTGTATATTCACTTCACAATTTTCGCTCATTCAAGTAACCAGAGTTTGGTATTGCACCATGCCAATACCCACCTTGCATTGTAACCGTGCAGCAGTGCCTCAGCTTAAGAAATGTACTATGTGACTTGTCTGCCATGAGCATCTGCGAAGTTCATACGCACACATGTCAAAGGATTTTATTGTATATATTTGTGTTGTTGAGATCAGATAATTTACGTGTTTTTTTTGCTGTCACTGATATGCATCATCCTATGTCGTCGTCCATTGTCGCCTTCAATACATCAGATATTTGCAGGTTTAATGAATATTCATGAAGAATAATCCTGAATCTGATTAACAATCATACATTTCGACGGTCAATAAACATTTTCTAGTAACTTTATTTGTTTTACAAATTTGATTGACTATTCGAATGAGAAACGTCAGATGGGCCGTTCTGCCATGTTGGGGGTCAGAGGTCAAATGCGTCTTGTGACAAAGATTAAAGGTGTTATACAGTTATTTCTGAGATGAGGAATTAGATGTTCGGGATATTAGACCCGAAATCCTTGTATTGTGTAAAAGGCCGAAGTCATTGAGAATCTCGCCTCGACAAATATTACAGATTTGCGATTTTTAACTAGATTTTCCGGTACACTTTTTTTTTTTCTATTTCCTATTCATTTCGAAACAGGACTCCTCTCGTTCAGATATACTTACTTCTTATAAACTATAAATGACAACTGGAAATGTAACAATTACACGAATGTACCCAATGCATTTGCTTTCATTTGCGGGATGATACAGTGGTTCCATTCATTCACGAATAACTTAGATAATATAACCCAGACATTACGCGTCAAGCCGAGCGCATTAAATTCATAATCGCGTAGACTCATTTTCCACATCAATGACCGATGGCTCGACTTCAGTCTCCGGTACTTGGAGGATGACGCATGCGTGGTGAGAGCAACGCTTAGGCAGTGATGTCGTCAGGCGCCAGAAAGTCTTCTCGCTGACGAGATTTCGGACGCGCACGCGGTCATGGGCCCGGAAATTATGCACCCCGCCCGTGCAGAACAGCTTATCCCTCCAGATCTGGTATCCGGCGAACTTATGCTGTCCGTGGGAGTAAACGAACGGGGCCACCTTCTTGGTGACTGGATTATACAAGAGAATCTTCCGCCCCAACGGGTCTTCGTCGATGATAGCGAAGTGACCTTTGTACGGCAAGCAGTGGCCCATGCCGAGGCTGAAGCCATTGGCGACGAGGCACGTGCTCAGGCGGTCGCAGCGTTCCCAGACACGCTTGCGAATGTCGTAGCACTGGACTTCGGCAGACGACTTTTTGCCCAACACATCCGGTTGCGTCGCGTTCCGGTGACGACTGCCAAGGGCGTAGAGCTTCTCGCCCAAGGGCACGAGCGTGAGGCACCCTATGAGGTGGAGGCCGACCAGGTTGGGGAAGACGGACCACTGCTGGGTGGCGGAGTCGTAGACCTCGGCGTCGGGTCGAGGGGCGTGGCCCGGGGCGTCCCCGCCTACGATGTACAGTCGGCCGTGGAGAGACGCCGAGCTGTGGCCCCAGCGAGCTTCCAACATAGGCTTCCCCTCTCGCCACCCCGCGGACCCCGACCCCGGGTTGTACGTCCAAACCTCGTCGCTCCCGACGTAATACTTCATCCCGCCGCAAATATACAAGACGTTATTAAGAACGGAGACGCTGAAATTGATCATGCCGTCGCAAGGTAGATGGGTTAACGTTCGCCAGGTCTCCTTCCGGTCGTCATATGCCATTATTTCATTGCTGTAGCCTTTACCGGTGTTGGACACATTGCGAGGCACGACTAGCAAGTTTTCTACCATGATCTCCCCTGTGGAGTCTGCCGTGAGTTCGCGGCTTGCGGCATCAATCTGCTCGCTAAGCGATGAGAAACTAGCTTTCAATGACACCAGCTCTTTCCTTGTGATCTTCGCCTTGGATTTAAGACATAATAAAATGTCTGTAAAACTGTCCCGTCTATCATCCACCTTCTCCGCCCAAATGCACAATTTTGCCAACACATTGGTCACATTGGAGATGCAAAACGCACTGTGCGTGAGCAAAGACTTTAAACTCGAGGCTGCAATCAGAGGAAAATGTTCTGTCTCCGCCATATCCTCGAAGTGCGCAGCCGCGTACTGCCTCGCCCCCTCCGCCAGCGCCAGGCACAGATGTGACGACGCCAGCTGTTCCAAGGCCAGACAGTTCTCCAGAGCGACGTGTTGCAACAAAATATCGCAGCAGATTTCAACTATATCCCGAAACTGTAAAAAATCTGCTGTTTCCAGGACATCCGTGACGTTCTCTGAAGTGATCCGGATACGAGATGTGTACATAAAGTCGTATATTTCAGCAAAGCCAGCCGCAGTTATTTCAGGTATGTACAAATCGTCGTCTCGAGATTGATGCCAGTCGGTTTCATGTTGGAAGAGAGCGTTGAAGTAACAACATGAAGCCGCCAAGACCACTCGGTGGCACTTAAAGACCTTCTGTTCCACATGGATATTGACGTCTGTGAATAATCCTTGCTCCTTGAATGACAACAAAGTTTGAAATATTGATGCGGTTAACCCTGAATCTTCATAAACAAATTCTGTAGTCCTTAAGTTCTCCAGAATGGTACTAGTGTCATCAGTTTCCATTGTTGCCAAGTGCTAGTTATTATCCTCAGTGATGTGAAGTTATCCACCCAGCACTGACAGCTGAGTCACAGAAGTAACTTGGTGATGTTCCAAACTGCAAAGAAATCCCCTTCAGTTTGAAACGTGTCATTGCATCTTGTAAACACTCCATATATAAAGCTACTATGAATTTATGATAATTGAATTTTTTATTTACTGACTTATAGATTCCTGATAGATATAATGATTTAATCCCTAGTTATATAGTCAGGTAAGCAAACACAAACTTATTATACAGTTGGACCAAAAACGAAGATATGAAAGTTATAAAAGAAAAGTCATTCAACATTTAATGTAGGTTGGGATCACAGTAGATAACTGCAGAAAATTGTTACAGGAGTATTCCAGTATATGTAGTTAATGCAATTATCTCATTTATGTTATTGTATTGAGGCCTCCCAATTTGCTCATAAAATATAATAATAATTGAAGGGAGAGGATTAGGTCTATGGCACAATAAATCAGTGAAGGGAGTAGAGAGGACAGTCGGATGGAAGGTTAGGAGGTACCGGCATACCACATGTATACAACATGTACAAAGCACAAGCAAGTTACTTTTTTAATCATTTAATAACTTCATAAAAGCTTTTTATATAGATCTAACATTGCAGCTGGACATGTTGGTTTTCTCTGGGTAATTGTTTAATTGCTTATTTCTATGGGGCCTGGCAATGGTAGACAATATATGATGCTGCAGCTTGAAACTGGGTTTATATATCAAAACAAGTTTGCCCATCTTGTGTGTGTTACATACATGAGGTCATTTGCACAGGTACTCGGTTCGTGGGATAGTTGTCTTTGGGTCAGAGTGTATACACTATATATAACAAGGGTAAGCAAGCTGTGAGGCTAAAATTAAAACACAAACATAATAAAGGCTTATTATAGCCTAAAATGATGCTGCCACAATAAAACCTGGGTTTCTTCAGATACTACACAGTCAAGTATTTATAAGTAAATACTCTTTACCCATATCCATAAGCAATTAATCAAGAACCAAGGATCTTTGGTCAAACTTGCATCTGAAAAAACCTGGGTATTATGCAGTATTTTAGCAGATGCAGCAGCTATGAGACTATGCAGTTGATACAGCAGCTTTAAGAACTACAGTATTTTCTAAATTTGGGTGAGCTCGCAACTTAGGTACCGTATTTCACGTATGTTTTCGGACACTTAAAAATAATTGTTTTTCTGGCTGTCCAAATATTTACAGTCAATAAAATAGACTCCTGCATCCACTGTCCGAAAACATACAAACATAACAAAATATCGATTAAGAATTACTACATTGCGAGTCGACTGATGCCGGTTATATCACTTAACACCCAGGTGTTGCTGCTTCACACCTTAACGGCGGGTAAGGTGATCAAGAGTATAATATTGTTTGAAGATACTCGGAGTGCAATCTGCTAGCGTCAGATCTCTCATCTGTTACAGGAGATAAAATATACTCGATAACTTTAATGTCAATGAAGATATGGCTTTAGGTAAACAGTGGTTATGAATTGCTATCAGTGACAATGAACTGCAAATATAACGTTAACTTCTGAGAGATAAAACACAGTTACAAGTCAGAACAACAGGGATTCCCATCCGAGAGGTGCCATAATCTTATATAGGAAATCATGGGCCAACTACATTGGCGAAGAAGCACAGCGAGTTCGGGCTTCAAGTGATAGCGCTGCCAAGTTAAAAGCGCCAACTGATACACTGGATTGCCGCAGCCCTCGAGAGCCCCTCTCGCCGAAAGCACTACACTAGTGCACTAAATTTATCCTATTTCTACCTTTGAGGGGGTGTCCGAAAACATACAGTGTGCGAAAACATACGTGAAATACGGTAATGCCTATTCATATTTTTTTTTGTTTTTTTGGTTTGAGCCTCAGAGCTTGCTTGCCCTCTTGTTATATATAGCATACAGTCTATAAACAGGATGGTGGTACTACCAGACTGGCTACTCAAGGGTGGGGGGAGGACATGGTTATGGAGGAGAGGTTTGATGGAATCATCAGATGTCAGAAAGGTATGAATTTTAAATGTCTATAAAATATGGCATAGAAAAATCCTCAGTCTTTTTCTGGTTGAATTGCTATCAAAGAATGCTAATTAATCCATTTTCACACCAGACCCCAGTGTGATCTAGCCACCCCTTCCTGGCTGCCCAGTATGCATATCGCCAGCCAATTGACCTGGGGCCAGTTTCACAAAACCTTTGTACGTGTATGAACCTTCGTACAAGATTGTGACCTGTAAATGCGGCTTCATCAAGCCTTCGTACCTTTAATTAAAATAAGATACTTTGTGTATTGAAAAAAAATGAGGTTTGAAGGTTCGTACGATGGACTTACAACTATACAAAATACGAAGGAGGTAGGAAGGCTTTGTGAAACACACATACAATTCTCTACGAACCTTCATATATGGGTTATATGTAATGTACGGTAAGAAGGTTTCATGAAACTGGCCCTCCTCCTAGTCCTGCAAGCAAGCCGCTGTGGCCAATAGTAATTCCGCGACTGGACCCATATCTGAGCTAACCATGTTACATTTATGGAACTACCCTCCTCCTTGCCACCCTCTTCCCCAACCTGACCAACTGTCTGCCATATTTGTTTTGGGTGCATGCAGGTACCTGTGAATGCAACTTGGTTCCTCTGCTCTGTTAGTATAAGACCCTCAGCTAGCGTAGTAGAGGGCTTTGTCAATCACTCACTTTGAATAGCAGCGCCCTCTGCCACAGGTTATTCATGATTACAAAGTTTGGGACCCAGGCTACAAATGGTTCAAATGGTGGTGGGACTCGCCAAGTGGTGCTGCATATGCATGGCAGTTGCTCGGGAAAAGTTGTGTGCTCTAACACTTCTTCATGACTATAGCCGAAACAACTTAGCGTTAACCACAGACGCTTCAATCATAGGTGGTAGGGGGCGGGAGGGGGGTGGCTTCACACATATGTCATATAAAGTGTGAAGCTGGGGGGGGGGGGGGGGGGTAGGGGGCCCCACAACGCATCAGTCAGCGAGATGAATCTGATTGGTTGGCAGTCAAAAAATGTGTCAAGTGACACAGGGGATGCAATTTCAAAATTTGTTGAATCGGGACGAACATTAGCATAGCATCTCCCTATGATATGATTAATCAAAATGACAGATTTTAGGAGTACCTCCCCACATGAGCGTCATGTGAAAGCTGACCAATCGTCATAATGTGTACTGTGCCTGAGATCTCGCAGGCGAATTCTCGCGATGTCAGCCATTTTTGCTCAATCTGTTCCGGAGTTGGTTGTTGTCGTTGCATAATTCTTTATTTGTCGCGGCTAGACGGCAGTACAGGTCTCATTTACTTTTTGATGAAATAAATAAATTACTTAGATATCGGACTTAGGCATCTATGGGGCCCGTCAAGCGCGGTAAAGGTACGATATTGGGATTTGAAGCGGGTGCGCTCAGTTCGAGCGGGAGTTGGACACCTTGTGTGTTTAGTATGCGTTGTGGGGCCCCCTACCCCCCCCCCCCCCCGGCCTCCCCCGTCCACTGATTTACTGTGCCTGTGATATGAACCATATGAAGTTTTGACAGACAAGCATCAAATACCGTGACACCAGGGAAAAACGTTAATTTACTGAACATGAAAGAGGACTGATTAGACTCAAGCGCGTCTTGCACAGAATCCTTACCAGAGCCTTTATCACTATTTAATCAGTTAATGTCTTACAACGACAACACTTTAGACTCCCGAACAGCGCCATTGGCGATAATGCGGGTTGTATGGATTGAAGTCAACATATGACGGTGTACCGGAGTGCGGTTTAGCACCGATGCCCAGTGGCGCAGGGGACCAAGGCACATAACTGCATAAGGCCGTCTATTATCTGATTACTATGCTTCAACTCCTCAAAGCCAAGGCACGCTATGTCAAGTTAGCAATGCTATGCCTTCAATGTGTTTTCAAGGCAGGTATTTGTATGTCGCGACATAAAGACTTTCGGAATCGATTGGATTTCTTTGGTGGATCTGGCGGCCCGGCCATAACTGCACATTATAAGAGTACAATGCATTATAAGGCAAAGCATAAGAACAGTTTGGCGCAAGTGCCCCCAGGCAAGCCGGTTTTCTAGGAGCACAACAGCACAACGGTGTCCATGCAAAGTTCTTTAGACGCCAGTCGGGAATCGACTGTAGCTTTTATCATAATGTGTGCACGGCGTACAATCATAGTGTTTACCTTGTTCTATCTTCTGACATCAAGAAAGTTTGTCAACACTAGGTTGTTTCGGCTATATTTTGCACAATTAATGAGATAAGTAACTAAATAACATGTTAGAAACAAAAGTAAAAAAGTCATGGTTGTCCCAGGCTCATATCCAAGCTCCCCGCAAGGTGGTGCTACGCAAGCTAGCTTTTACCGCTGCTGTCGGCCGGGGGCAAATTTCAAGATTCTTGAAAAACAGCTGTAATTTCTTTTAACATTATAATTTTCAAGAATAAAAAATAACGAGCTTTGTGTATTTAATACGCAAAAAAACATCTTATACCCTTTCGAAAAATTTATAATTGTAACGAAACTCTTTTCATCACCTGATTTTAGGTGTTATTAAGCTGGGTCCCAGTGCTAATTAACTTGTAGAAATGCGCGACGCATTTTTCCTATCAATTTGCACAGCGCCGCCCTGGAGAGCCAGTGTGAAAATGCAACGTGTTTGGCCGGTCCCAGGCTGAGCACGACGAGAACCTCTACACGACCTTAGCTCGTCTGGATAAAGCAGGGGTGACCTTGAACAAGGACAAGTGTGTTTTTGATCAGACCACGATCAAGTGCTTTTGTCAAATTGTGTCAACAGAAGGGATCACTCCCGATCCAGACAAAGTGAGAGCGGTCACAGTGATGCCTGTGCCCCAGGACATCACGGAGCTCAGGAGATTCCTGGGCATGGTGAATCAGCTAGGCAAGTTCTCGCCGGAACTGGCGGAGCTCACGAAGCCTATGCGTGATCTACTGAGCACCAAGAACGCATGGCATTGGGACACAGCCCAAGAAACAGCCTTTCTGAAGGTCAAGGTCGCGTTGTCGCAGAGTCCGTGTCTGGCTCTTTACGATCCCTCTCGCCGGTTCCGGATGCGGCTGATGCAGTACAGCTATGATGTCATTCATGTACCTGGGAAGGAGCTGTGGACGGCCGACACACTATCACGCTCACCTGTCGGCACGCCAGCGAAATCAGACACATCACTGGAGGAAGACGCAGCGGCGTTTGTCCGGATGGTCATCGACTCTCTGCCCGCTACGGATCGCCGTCTGGAGGAGATCAACGATCACCAGCAGGAAGACCAGGTCTGCCGAGAAATTCGCCAGTATGCGCAGGAAGGTTGGCCTGACAAGACCCGTATCAAGGGCCTGGCGAAATTGTTTTGGCCTCACAGAGAAGACCTGACGGTTACAGAAAACCTTCTGCTGTACGGTACACGACTCGTTATCCCTCCGAGTCTGAGGGCTGACATCCTTGACAAGCTTCACGAGGGACACCAGGGCGTGGTCAAGTGCCATGAGTTGGCCAAACGTTCTGTCTGGTGGCCAGGGATCAGCCGTGATATTGCAGATCTGGTGCAGAGATGCAGGGAATGCTCTAGGAACTGCGCCAGTGTCGTGGAACCTCTCGTTCCCTCGGCGTCCCCTGAGCGACCGTGGCAAAAGGTTGCCACAGATCTCTTCGTATTCAAGAACAATAACTATGTGCTGGTTGTCGACTATTATTCGCGGTTCATGGAAGTCTCTCGCTTGGAGAAGACCACTTCCAGCGTAGTTGTGAACCACATCAAATCAATCTTCGCTCGCCACGGGATTCCCGAGACTGTGGTCTCTGACAACGGACCGCAATATTCCTCCCAGGAGTTTGCGGAGTTCAGCAGGACGTACGGGTTTAGTCACCTGACTAGCAGCCCGAGACACCCTTCCGGCAATGGGGAAGCTGAGCGCGCCGTACAGACCATCAAGCGACTCCTGTCGGCGACGGGTGATCCCTATATTGCTATGCTGAATTATAGAAACACACCACTTGCCAATGGATACAGCCCTGCTGAGCTGTGTATGGCCAGGTCTCTGCGCACCAAAGTGCCTGTCTTGAGAAAGAAGTTGGGTGCCCAGCAGCCTGACGCCGGCAAGATCCTGGAGGCTGAGTCCGCATACCGAGAGAGAATGAAGACCAATTTCGATCGCCACAGACGAGTGAAGTCTCTCTCTGGTCTTCAGCCAGGGGATGAAGTGTGGGTATCAGACCGGCAGGAGCATGGCGTTGTGTCTGATCAGGGCCATCCTCGGTCCTATGCTGTCAGCACGCCGACGGCCGACAGGCTGACGAGGAATCGCGTACAGCTGAACAAGCTTCACCCAGCGGATCCGCCGTCGACTCCGCCATCACCGCCATCGTCCTCATCACCATCGCGATCACAGGTCCCGGCTGCTTCGCCAGCAGCACCGATCTCGCCGCAGCCCAGGGTAGCTCAACAACGTGAGCCTTGTTTATCACCGCCAGCATCTTCAGCTGTCATCACCCGAAGCGGCCGTGCTGTGAAGCCGCCATCCCGTTATAAGGATTTTGTTTAATACAATATCACTAACTTCAACAGTTGTTTGCCTTTGGACTGTATGCTCCATAAGAGCTATCGAAGGGAGATGTTGTGTAATGAGTCAACGTTCAAGTTGAGACCGCTTGCTATTTTCCTATACAGCGCCCTCTACTGGCCTAGTATAAATACCCGTGCTTGCTTGGTCTCTGCATATTCCCTCACCTACGCTCACAGCAGTCGTGTACCAATAAACCGGACACCATCTATTCAAGCTCTTGTGTTCTCAATGCCTTCCAAACACAACAGACGTGGGCGACAACAGAGATATAATGGAGCCCTAGCGGGATGAGTCGAAAGCAGAGAGTGGCTCATTTCGTGCAAAGGGGTACCACACTTCTGCAAACTTCGCAGACTTCGCGGCGCCAGCCTGCCTGGTCATCGCAGGACTGCGGTGAAGGCCGGTAGCGCGACGCCATGCAATCTGCAGGATACAGCAGCATCACCCGGTGTACCACTGCCTGTCCCAGTGGATAAAAACGGACGTACAGCTCTTCCTGGACGGACAAATGGCCCGGTCCTGGCGACCGACCCATGCCGCAGAACACAGGGACCCCGTCTATGTGCTGGAGTATAGCTGTCTCCGGGCAAGTCTCTGATGGAAGTTGGGACTGGCAGTCACAGGGTCGTCCACAACCGACAGCGGATCCCGGTGCTGCAGGTTTCGGAGCGGTCGAGGTGTGAGTGAGGTGACAGTATAATACAGAGTATATGAGAACGGTATAATACAGAGTATATGAGAACAGTATAATACAGAGTATATGAGAACAGTATAATACAGAGTATATGAGAACAGTATAATACAGAGTATATGAGAACAGTATAATACAGAGTATATGAGAACGGTATAATACAGAGTATATGAGAACAGTATAATACAGAGTAGATGAGAACAGTATAATACAGAGTATATGAGAACAGTATAATACAGAGTATATGAGAAAAGTATAATACAGAGTATATATGAGAACAGTATAATACAGAGTATATATGAGAACAGTATAATAAAAAGTATATATGAGACCAGTATAATATAAAGTGTAAGAACAGTGCAATACAAAGTTTAAGAACGGTATAATTCAAGCAATAACAACTTAGCTTCGAGTCATGAATTTCCTATAAAGATCTAGAGTCGCGAGACCAGTGATGTTGGTACACATTGTGTTGTGAAACCATCAGAACTATTTTTTTTTTGCGTGAATGCAACTCTTTTATTTATGATTGACCCCGCCTACGCTACACCTTTAAAGCAATATGCTTACATGCGCCATCTTAGATTTTTTACATTTTAGAATCAAGACTAAAATATCTCAAAATTTATGATGCAGATGTTTTTATATCTCTTTGAGTCTGTAAAACAAACATTTCAATATAAAAATGCGCGGTTTATTTTTATCGCGCTCGGACGTGATAGCGAGCCGCGGTCGACATCACACACAAAATAGCGAACTGCGAACAGGCGCGTAGAGATATAAAGCCGGCCACCAACTTCTGCTCCGTTGACCAAAATGCTTCTCATCGGAGAGGTCGCAGGCTTTCAGGATTTAAACTCAAGACAGAGTGTACTTATTTGACATGGAGAAGAGGTTGGTAATACAATACATTACGGAATATATTGCTTTAACTGCTCTATTTCTGACAATTTAATTCGGCCTTAATTTTTTTTTTAGATTTTGATAGATGTAAAGGGGGATATGGAATTTCACATGCATTGCGATCCCACGGGAGCATTCTAAACGCGGTCCCTTGTGCCACAAATGAAGGCGACACGCAGACATGCGTACTTCCGTGTCCACAAGATGTCGTGACCATTTGTTGTGAAATGTTTAATTAATAAGTTACTTGTCTTCTCTCGCGGCAATTTCAGTTAGTGTAGTGAAAACTGAGCAACAAAATGAAGTCGAGATTTACTACCGTTGACATACAAGCCACAATTTGTGAGCTTCGACAAAGGTATATGAGCTAAATGCATAAATATCCTCTATTATCGCCACACAACAGTCGTCTGAAACTGGAAACGTCACCCTGGTCTTAGACTTAGTCTTACTGTCAGGTGGTGTCCCTTTATAGCAAAAAGACGTAGTCTTGCGAAATGACAGGTTAAAAATGCTAATAAATCATGATTTGAAGTTTCTGGTTTGGATCCTAGGCCTTTCATGATCATAAGATAAAAAATAGGGAAAAATATAAATTTTTTTTATATATTTTATTTTATTCCCAATTCGTTTACAAATTCAACAGGCACATAACAAGACAGTTGTAAAGGAGATACATCTAAATGCTAATACAGTACATTACATTGGGTAATAAATATATGGCTGTTACATAGTATACCTGTAAAAAATATATAAATTCAATGGGGAATATATATACATACATATTTTTACGGGACCAGGGGGTAGGATTGGAGGTAGACTCGGGAGACCCACTCTGTTTCGCATGGGAACAGGGCGCCATATTTGTTTTGGCGCATGCTGGTACCTGATAAATGCAACTTGGTTCCTAGACTCTTTGCTAGATGGCGTTGTCAGATGGGCACTTTGCAGTAAAGGACAATAGCAGCGCCCTCTGTCACAGAGAATTCAAAGTTTGGGAACCAGGCTGCATTCACAGGCACCAGCAGGCGCTAAAAAACAAATATGGCACCCTGTCCGGATATTGGTGCTTCGTAAATCCTCTTGCAAACACAGATACAGGTGATCAATCTTTTTAGTTATTTGAAAGAATTTGATAGCTAAAAGATTGATCTATACAAAAATGTGATATTTAGCCCCAGTGTGCCTCCAGATAATTTAGAATTTCCAAATGCGCCTATTCTGTATAAAAGTCCCTATGCGAAACCCAGGCTGGAACCGAGACCCAATGGCGGAACAGAGTGTGTTTTCCGAGGCTAGATTGGAGGAAATAACTATGTCAGTCTAACAGTCATGAAATATTTATCAACCCACCTAAATCAGCTATTAGACTGATTTTTACCAAGATATTCTAGAGTATTTTATTCTTAGCCTCCAATTTGCACTGATCAAATTTTAGCAGAGAATCTTCTTATAAAGATTCTATAATGTAAATATGTATATGACAGCATATGAAATATGATTTACCTTACCACCTGTCGCATGGAGTTAGTAAACAATACTTATAAGACCTGATACAGATAATCAATACATTTTCATTCTTACAACACTATTAAAATCCCAATCAGCTTGATCAGCAACTTTAAGTAAGGTTTATTAGCATTTAACCTGTCTTTTTGTGAATAGATTTGTCATTTCGTTGAAAAGACAAATTGTCAGTCATTTCTTTTGTGACCTGACTAAATCCATGATGTATGCATCTTACTCCTCAGTATATCTCATTACACTTTTTGTACCTGGATACAGATTAATGGTAAGGAATAAAATTTTTATGAAACTATAAAACTGATGGTTGAATGAAACCAGATTATTATATATCGGCCTTGTATAACTAGGTATAACTAGAGTATAACTAGGTTATATGTACAAATGCCACTAAATCTTCTATTTTCATTTTGAAGATTTCTGAGCATGCGAGTTGCCAATGTATATGACATTGACAACAAGACCTACCTTATCAAGCTTGTCAAGTAAGTATGCAAGTAATTTATCTTCAATAGAATATAAATTTCTTTGGTAATAGATTAAAATGTTAAATTATTGATTTGATGTTTAGGTACATGACATCACAATACAGGAATATATCATATTTATACATGGTGTATAATTTCTTGATCTTGTTTCCATTATACCTACCGTTAACTCCTCATTGTTATCAAATGTTGAGTATCATTATTGAACCCTTTCGCTTATGAAATCCTTGGAAAGTGTATGATTTTTCTGTATTCAAGAATACTATGAAACAAGAAATGTTGTGATAATTAATATCATGCCCTGATATGCATGATACATATTGTACTGCTTGTAGGCCGGATATGAAGGCAATGATACTGTTGGAGTCAGGCATCAGACTGCACAGCACAGAGTTTGCCTGGCCAAAAAATATGTCACCCTCTGGATTCTCAATGAAGGTAATGCATGAAAACTGGAAAATATAACAGTGCCACTTGTAGTTATTGAACATATCAAGTTCATGAAATATATGATGCATGCTTATATTACATAGGCCTGTCCCATTTAACAAAGCTCAAATTCATTCATTTGAGATTATTATCCTTGCTAGCGTGAAACAATTTTATGTTGGAACATATATATTTGCATATATCTGGCATATTGCACACTGTACCATGGTAGTATGCAGTTTTTATTACTTCAACGCAGCCTCAACCAAGCTGATAAACACCCATTTCTTCTACATCTGCCATATGGTATTTTGATTGTTGTTATGTTTAAATCGAAAAAAGATATATACATCTACATACAAGGGTAACAAGTTCAATTCACATTCAATTCAACTACTGGTTCATATACATGTAGTCTCATTACTTATTTAGGCATTAAAAATTGATCTGTAATCCACCTTGTGACATGGCAGATGAGGAAACATTTGCGCACTCGGCGACTGGAGAAGATCGAACAGCTGGGAGTGGACAGGATTGTGGACATGCAGTTCGGATCAAGTGAAGCAGCTTATCACATAATATTGGAGCTGTACGACCGGGTATGGACCTCATTCATGAAGTATTGATTTGATTTGATTGGGGGTAAACAACACTTTCAGCCTGTAAGTGTAAGGCTATATCGTGTCAAACTAAATAAGTCAAGAGTCAGTACTAAAACCTCGTAAGTATCAACACACGTGAGCTTGTGGGTAAGACAAATTCAAAAATGGTAAAGCAGCAAGTAGATATCAGAAAGGCCATAAACATAGATTATTAAAACCCTGTGAACATCAAGTGATATCATTCAGCATGAAGTAAAGTAAGATAGTCTTTATGTGTAAAGAATGCATGGAGCTGTGAACAAAAGCTGACCATGGTATGTGTCACATGGTCTTACCACACACAGACCACAATGTGTTTTCAAAACATATTTCAGAATTGTCATGTGTTACATGTATCATTGTATCAGGCCATGTAATCAGGATGATACTGAGGGTGATATTGAGATGTGTTTAACAATTATTTTTTTTTTTAATAATTGTTGTTTACTCTACCGCTAATATACATTATTTCCATGTTATTTCGATTTTCAGGGAAACATTGTGTTGACAGATTTTGAGTACAACATCTTGAATATCCTCCGACCCCGAACCGATGACAGTCAGGACGTGAGGTTCGCTGTCCGTGAACGGTACCCCGTGGAGGGTGCCAAGCAGCCAGAGGGACCCGTGTCACAGGAAAAGTACGCCATCATGTAAACTGGTTACAGCGGCAATTTGGCTTCATTACCTATATTGTGTGTTTTAACTTGACTATTTCAAAATGTAATCTGCATTATGCGACCCAGGATAATAGTTATTATATTCAGAAAATGCCAACCGGACCATCTTATGCATGTGTGTACAACCTGACTGATTTCCACGTAAACCGTGTTTTGGTCTCCCCTTAGAGTTATGTCACTCCTCCTAGCGGCGAAAGAGGGTGATACAGTGAAGAAGATTTTGACTCCACACCTCAGTGAGTAATTTTTAATTTATAACTTAAAAAAACTTACTTTGTTGGTTAAAATCATGCTTGAAATTTTGCGTTATTTGAGCTTATTGTGTTCTTTAACTTGATGAGCCAAATATATTGTTGAGACCTCATATATTTACGTAACATTTTAGTTCTGGGGGAATCATCATGAAATACATCTATTTAACCCCGAAGTATAATATATTGAAGTCACCCTTCGGAATGACGTGTACATATGCTGCCCAGTTGTCAATGGTTTTGCTCTCACCGTTGAACCGTTTTCTCTTGCAGTCTATGGGCCTGCAGTTATTGAGCACGCTCTGCTCTGTGCCGATATTAAAGGCAACGCCAGGCTAGGGAAGGAGTTTCTGATACACGAAGGTATGTTTCGGCGGCGACTCGCTTCCTGTAGTGTGTATACAGAGTAATGCATAGACACTTAAATAGCGGATGGGTTAAATATCCAAGCATTCGTGAGAAAAGGCTAACTTTTCTAGCATGATTTAACTGTAATAATTTAACCATGGCGTTGCCTTATCTGATTTCAGATATGCCGAAATTAATGTTGGCATTGCAAGAGGCTGAACTAGTGCTGGAGAAGATTAACCGTGGAGGTAGCCAGGTAAGGCTTCTCGAGGCCACTAGCCTTCTTGCCGGTATGTAGAGAGAGCCGCCGTGGTCGACCGACAGCGTCCTCGACTGCAGATCAACAGGTATGTAGAGAGAGCCGCCGTGGTCGACAGACAGCGTCCTGGACTGCAGACCAACAGGTTGCGGGTTCAAACCCCACCCGAGGGTGCCGCCCTGGTCGACAGACAGCGTCCCCGGCTTCGGCTGCGGGTTCAAACCCCACATGGGAAGGGAACCTCTGTGGCCGAGTGTTAGAGCACTTGACTGCAGATCAATAGTTCCTGGTTGGAAAACAGGTCTGGGCGATCTAATCTGGGAAATAGTTCATCCACATCCTATCTAAATCTTTGCCTTATTTAGCCAGTCGTGTACACATAACAGGCGTGAAGCAACAATGACTTCATTATTTTTTCCTCGCGGGAAGTTTCAGTATGGCGTCGCATGGCCCGGTGTAATACATGTGTGCACAATGGTGGGATACAGCACAGATCCATTCATCAACCGATAGATAACTTTATCTCTGACTTGTTGAAGCAAAGCTATTGATGAAATGAAATATTGGTGTTTTAGGCCGCTTTTGTGCACATAAAGGCTAAATTGGGCCAAAGAACCTCCCGGGACGATGAATGAAACATGCCCCAGATTAGGTGCCCGCGATTCGAAACCAGGACCTATTGATCTGCGGTCTAGTGCGCTACCCACTACACCAGGGAGGCACCCAGATATTGATGACACATTGTTTTAATTAGTTCTGTTTCAGGCTTACTGGGTAAAGAATAGACGGACGTTCATATCACTTCTCGTTTTCTGTCTTGTAGGGATTTATCATTCAGAAGGCGGAGAAGAAGCCAGTGCTGGAAGACGGCGCTGAGAGTGACGAGTTGCTCACGTACGCCACGTTCATAACATAAAATTTACATTGACCGTAAAGATCGGCAGTAAAGTGGATATTTACGAAGCAAGGCAGGGTTTGCGATATGAACTACTGTAATATCCTTTTCGCAGCACTTGTATCTCATGCAATGAAAATTCGAAATTCAATCATTTGTCCATAGTCTGGTCGAATGTATACGTGTTCTGTACTATTGGCCTATGGCTTGATTATTGCAAAATAAATCTTTTCATTTTCATTTCAAAGCCTTTCGTCACTAAAGAGTATATATTGCGGTGAATTAGAAATACTCTTTCGTGTCATGCTTTGGATATTTAAGGTTGCTCATTTGTATTTATCTATTGTAGGTATGCAGAGTTCCATCCCTATCTCTACAAGCAGCATGACAAGTCCCCACGTATAGAACTTGCAACCTTTGATAAGGTGAGCGTGCCACCATGGTAAAGAATAAGTACATCAGTTTGACAAAATGCCTTGAGAGATAATCAGTGCCAGTGGCTACTACTTGACAAGGTCCTTGGACTGACAGATATGACCATGTATATTATGTATCAGACGTGAAACTACTTTTACTTTTTAGTTTATACGACGTGACAACCATTTTAACCAAATTTAAAACACTTGTGCTGCATTAGGTCAGTTTTCGGCAACACGAGTTTGTTGCCATGGCGACCTGAGCAGACGACCGGTCGTTTGAGGTCAGCGACGAATGGCAGTTTGAAAGCGCGCTTTTATTGTACTATACTGGCATCGCACCATAACATTATTTTCTATTTTATTCCACTTCAGGCAGTTGATGAGTTCTTCTCTCAGATCGGCAGCCAGAAATTAGACATGAAAACGTTGCAGCAGGTCTGTATGTTCAAAATCGTGGCGTTCATTTATTTACGGTAACGAATATTTTTACTTTAATCTTTAGTCTTCTCGGGAAACTATTTATTGGCTTTACAGTGGAAGAAACTGGAAATATTGATATGATATCTTCATGAGGACGAGATGTCTTTTTTAGCGGTGACACCCATTAAAACAAGTTTACTAACCTTACCATATTGTTAAGTGCGGATGGATACCGCCAATGATGTATTATTTTAATGTGTTTAACGCCCCGTAACACAGGAGAAAGCGGCCATGAAAAAGCTGGACAACTTCAAGAGAGACCACCTCAAGCGGCTTGACGCGCTCCAGAAGGAACAAGATGTGGACGCCAAGAAGGCTCAGCTCATCGAAATCAATCTGGAACTGGTTTGTACCTCATATATCTTGGGTTATTTCCATCCCGGAGTTCTTCATATTTCCGGAATTCCTGTTATGAACTCCTCATGTGTGATTCCTGGACATCATCATACTTTTTACCTGTAAAGATGCGTGTCGCACTTTCTTCTTCCAATAATCGAATAGTCATAATGGCGATTATAGTTTATCATGGACTTTCCTCATGGGTTATTCTTGTGTTCTGGCCCAAATAAACGATTATTCTATATTTCTCTCCAATAGAATATTCTCTTCCATGTAGCCCACATATTACTCACGAGATACATTTATGCGACATCAAAACGTATGCGCCAGGGGTCTAGAAAAAACAGTTAAGAGGTGCCGGATCTAGACAGACGCTGTGGTCACTGATGACGTCATCATGTCGTCATTTAGACGGACGCTTTTGTCACCCTGAAGATATAAAATTGGAGATATTTGCGAGGATACTGGTGAATGTTTTCAGGTGGATAAGGCCATCTTGGTGGTACGCAGTGCCATTGCCAACCAGATCGACTGGACGGAGATCCACAACATCGTGAAGGAGGCGCAGCTCCAAGGTGACCCCGTGGCCGGCTGCATCAAGGGCCTGCGTCTCGACGCCAACCACGTGACCATGCTGCTCAAGTAGGCGCCCTCGGCTCTTCTGTCCAATAACTGAATTGTATATTATTATATGAATTACATCGATGATATAGTAATTTTGTATCCTCAAGTAGACGTGACTTGATGGCACATGATGGTATAAATATATGAATTATAGTTTTCCGATGAATATCCTATTTATGTTAGATTAATTATTAGATGAGGCAATTAAATGTATATCAAATTCATTAGTAATAATTAGAAAATGAAAAAGAAAACTTTTTGAAAATTGTTTTAAAATTGATCTTGGCCGAATCATAATTTGTTTCTTGTATTAGGTAGATAACGTATTTTGAGGTATCGAGATAAACTATTTTGTTTACATAAAATACATGTACATTTATTTAAAAGTAATGAGGTCAGGAAATATGATTCCTTATTTTAGGAGATGTATTAGACATACCGGTACGTGATATATCTCACCCCCATCTCAGGGCGCCTTTCACCGATTCCGACGATGACCTGGATGGTACCGATGACAACGGCGACGATGACATCATCAAGCCCATGAAGGTTGACATCGACTTAGGCCTCTCGGCGTACGCGAATGCCCGGAAGTAAGCCACGTTTTGGTTTCGACCGGTCGGTGCTTGTGGTGTGTTTTGAGTTGGGTTTAGAGGCACTATCGCTCCGCAAGGCCAGCCGAAGCGGTTGGTGCGGGGTTCGATGTCCCACCTGTGGAAATGTCCAGGTTTGTGCTGGATACAGATCCCATGTCTTTGTTCGCAAAGAGTTCTGGGTAACTCCCCGAGACATGGCTCCTCTCTTTCTTGATCCTTCCCGTTGTCACAAGTTAAAGCGCCCTACTTAATCAATCTGGGTATATTTAAGAATAATAAGCAGCACATTGGTATAACCATCAGACAAAAGGTTGTTAAATATTGTATGCCAAAGATAACCCTAATTTTAATTTTAATTTTTTTTTGTGTGTTTTTGATTATGAAATGTAATGTATATTGCACTACATCAATACATTGACAGTTCTCTGTTGTGCATTCCAGGTACTACGACAAGAAGAGACAGGCGACGAAGAAAGAGCACAAGACCATAGAGGCGTCAGAAAAGGTAGGTGTCGCCATAATCCTGTGAGGATATCTGGGACTCACGTAATTCAGCTTAAGGTTAATTACCAGGATTAAAAAATACTTCTGTGTACCAATACTTACTCCTTCTTATCTAATTGTGATAATTGCAAGAAAAATAACGAAAGAGGGCCATAGCGTCTACTTTTATTGCAATTAATGGAAAGTTTTATCTTTGTTCTTATCTTTCTTCGGGCCCAAATTTTGTGTTTGTAATAACCATAAATAAAACTGTTGTCGTTTGTATCTATCTCTAAGTAAATGGCTGGTGTATATTCATATACTAGGCTTAACTTAGGCTTAACGCGCTCGCCTGACGAAGCTGTAGATGTGCGCCATTTACATTGCCTGTGGTGTCCCATATGATTGACAGGCCTACAAATCAGCCGAGCGGAAGACCAAAATGACTCTGAAGGAAGTGCAGATCACAGCCACCATCAGCAAGGCCAGGAAAACATACTGGTCAGAGAGCTCCTTCCATCTGCTCTCTCCTGTCTCACTCCTAATGCTGTCTATTCTGAGCGCTATAGTCTGATTCGTTTGGTTCTCCTCCATGTTTGATCCACCTGACTAAAATTACATGAGTGATGCGTGAGCAATGCTGATACGATGGTACATCGTAACAAGGATGGGCAACCCTCCTTTTCCTACGAAGTCTACAAAGCAATAACCGCTTTGCGGTACCGACTGTGTAAGAGTACCGTGCGCATGACGTCACATACCTTGCCCTAGAAGTCACATCTATTGTCCAATCCGAGCGATTTCCTATTATATCTACACCCCTTGCTTCATATTCTCACTGCTTGCTAATGTCTTAAGTTCAGTATGCGTGCAATTGGTTATGCTCTTTGTACCCGTTGCTGACAGGTTTGAGAAGTTCCTGTGGTTTATCAGCTCAGAGAATTACTTGGTGATTGGAGGTCGAGACCAGCAGACGAACGAACTGATCGTCAAGCGCTACATGACACCGGGTGAGTGGCGGGTCAGGGTGAGTGGCGGGTTAGGGTGAGTGGCGAGTCAGGGTGAGTGGCGGGTCAGGGTGAGTGGCGGGTTAGGGTGAGTGGCGAGTCAGGGTGAGTGGCGGGTCAGGGTGAGTGGCGAGTCAGGGTGAGTGGCGAGTCAGGGTGAGTAGCGGGTCAGGGTGAGTGGCGGGTCAGGGTCAGTGGCGAGTCAGGGTCAGTGGCGGGTCAGGGTGAGTGGCGAGTCAGGGTGAGTGGCGGGTCAGGGTGAGTGGCGAGTCAGGGTGAGTGGCGGGTCAGGGTGAGTGGCGAGTCAGGGTGAGTGGCGGGTCAGGGTGAGTGGCGGGTCAGGGTGAGTGGCGAGTCAGGGTGAGTGGCGAGTCAGGGTGAGTGGCGGGTCAGGGTGAGTGGCGAGTCAGGGTCAGTGGCGGGTCAGGGTCAGTGGCGGGTCAGGGTCAGTGGCGAGTCAGGGTGAGTGGCGAATCAGGGTGAGTGGCGAGTCCGGGTGAGTGGCGGGTCAGGGTGAGTGGCGGGTCAGGGTGAGTGGCGGGTCAGGGTGAGTGGCGGGTCAGGGTGAGTGGCGAGTCAGGATGAGTGGCGGGTCAGGGTGAGTGGCGGGTCAGGGTGAGTGACGGGTCAGGGTGAGTGGCGGGTCAGGGTGAGTGGCGGGTCAGGGTGAGTGACGGGTCACGGTGAGTGGCGGGTCAGGGTGAGTGGCGGGTCAGGGTGAGTGGCGGGTCAGGGTGAGTGGCGGGTCAGGGTGAGTGGCGGGTCAGGGTGAGTGGCGGATCACGGTGAATGGCGGGTCAGGGTGAGTGGCGGGTCAGGGTGAGTGGCGGGTCAGGGTGAGTGGCGGGTCAGGGTGAGTGGCGGGTCAGGGTGAGTGGCGGGTCAGGGTGAGTGGCTGGTCAGGGTGAGTGGCGGGTCACGGTGAGTGGCGAGTCACGGTGAGTGGCGGGTCAGGGTGAGTGGCGGGTCAGGGTAAGTGGCGGGTCAGGGTGAGTGGCGGGTTAGGGTGAGTGGCGAGTCAGGGTGAGTGGCGGGTCAGGGTGAGTGGCGGGTCAGGTTGAGTGGCGGGTCAGGGTGAGTGGCGGGTCAGGGTGAGTGACGGGTCAGGGTGAGTGGCGGGTCACGGTGAGTGGCGGGTCAGGGTGAGTGGCGGGTCAGGGTGAGTGGCGGGTTAGGGTGAGTGGCGAGTTAGGGTGGGTGGCGGGTCAGGGTGAGTGACGGGTCAGGGTGAGTGGCGGGTCAGGGTGAGTGGCGGGTCAGGGTGAGTGACGGGTCAGGGTGAGTGGCGGGTCACGGTGAGTGGCGGGTCAGGGTGAGTGGCGGGTCAGGGTGAGTGGCGGGTTAGGGTGAGTGGCGAGTTAGGGTGAGTGGCGAGTCAGGGTGAGTGGCGAGTCAGGGTGAGTGGTGAGTCAGGGTGAGTGGCGAGTCAGGGTGAGTGGCGGGTCAGGGTCAGTCGCGAGTCAGGGTGAGTGGCGGGTCAGGGTGAGTGGCGAGTCAGGGTGAGTGGCGAAGCAGGCAGGGTCTGCAGGCAGGGTCTGCAGGCAGGGTGTGCAGGCAGGGTCTACAGGCAGGGTCTACCGGCAGGGTCTGCAGGCAGGGTCTACAAGCAGGGTCTGCAGGCTGGGTGTGCAGGCAGGGTGTGCAGGCAGGATCTGCAGGCAGGGTCTGCAGGCAGGGTCTGCAGGCAGGGTCTACAGGCAGGGTCTACAGGCAGGGTCTACAGGCAGGGTCTGCAGGCAGGGTCTGCAGGCAGGGTGTGCAGGCAGGGTTTACAGGCAGGGTCTACAGGCAGGGTCTGCAGGCAGGGTCTACAGGCAGGGTCTACAGGCAGGGTCTACAGGCAGGGTCTGCAGGCAGGGTCTGCAGGCATGGTGTGCAGGCAGGGTGTGCAGGCAGGGTCTACAGGCAGGGTCTGCAGGCAGGGTCTGCAGGCAGGGTCTGCAGGCAGGGTCTACAGGCAGGGTCTGCAGGCAGGGTCTGCAGGCATGGTCTGCAGGCAGGGTCTACAGGCAGGGTCTACAGGCAGGGTGTGCAGGCAGGGTCTGCAGGCAGGGTCTGCAGGCAGGGTCTACAGGCAGGGTGTGCAGGGAGGGTGTGCAGGCAGGGTCTACAGGCAGGGTCTACAGGCAGGGTCTACAGGCAGGGTCAGCAGGCAGGGTCTACAGGTAGGGTCTACAGTCACTATGCGGTCAATATGCATTCAGGTCGGGATGGTAGTATGGCGTCTACCGTATTTGCTCGATTAAACGCCTCGCTCGAATACACGCTCGTTCTTGAATAAGTGCCGGGGCTGCGAAAATAAGTATAAGTACTTATATAGTATTACTGATATTTATGCTGTGTCATTTTCATCCATATTTATCTATGTGCATCTCATTCATTTCTATAGGAAGGTAGCACTAACAGGCCAGTCGTTACATGTTGATGCTTTGTTTGTAACATGCCGGTACATTTCAATATGTTATTGTTCAGTGGTAGCAGACTTGTCATTGCATTATATTGTAGGTGACTTATACGTTCATGCTGATCTTCACGGTGCCAGCAGCTGTATCATAAAGAACCCCACGGGTAGGTTGTCAGGACAACAGTACGGTTAGTCAAATGTAGAAATAAAGCATTCATGCGTATACAGTGAACGCGTCATTCTCATCAGTGGTTTGTCTGCTTAAATTTGTCCATTTCCTGCTTTGTATTGTAGTACTGAAGCCAAACAATCATTACTAATAAAATCGTCAGAAAATGTAATGCATTTGAACAAAAATTACATATAAATGTCATGCATTATCATTTTGTGTTTTAGGAGAACCAGTTCCGCCTAAGACTCTAAACGAGGCTGGAACAATGGCCATCTGTAACAGCGCGGCGTGGGACGCCAAGGTCGTGACCTCTGCGTGGTACGTCCACCACGACCAGGTGAGTCATCTGTTGCCATGGCTATTACCATGGTTACGCGTCCTTCACTTGACAATTCTCCACTTTCCACTCTATTGGTTTCATCCACAAGTGATATTCTAGATATTAAAGTCATGGTAATATATATTTTATATTTCCCGATTTACTATATATTTGGTTTTAGAGGGGCCGGCGCGATAGCTCAGTGGGCTAGAGCGCTCGCCTTGAGTGCTCTGGTCACCTGAGAGATCGGTGGTTCGAGCCCCGCTGTGGCCATGTCTGTGTGGTCGCAAGATAAAGATCCCATGTCCTTCTTCGCAAGAGTAGGGGGTTACCCCCGGAGACATGGCTCCACTCTCCCTTCCTTCTCCCATTGACGCGATATGACCAAAAGTGGTTAAAGCGTCCTGAATAACCAACCAACCAGACTGGTTTTAGTAGACATCTTGGTTGTAATCGGCTTTGGTGTGGAAACAAAAGTGTGTCGTTACGTCTCTTTATGAAAAAATGTGTTATTACAGGTATCGAAAACTGCTCCCACCGGAGAATACCTATCAACAGGCAGCTTCATGATACGAGGTAAGAAAACGTGTCTTGTACATTAGGTACCTGCATAAATAGGTACAAACAATATCGCCATTTAAAGAACATTTCTTGCCAGCATTCCTCCAGTGAATAATTACCTACCTATTACCAGTAAGTGTAATATAAGGCTTCAGTACAGCGTTTCATGTGTTTTATCCGATGTCATTTAAAGAGGTTTTTTTTTGCACGTTTCCAGGAAAAAAGAACTACCTGCCACCGTCTTACCTGGTGTATGGTTTTGCCATCTTGTTTAAGGTACGTCGTGTAGAGCGATCGCCAACTGGCTATTTGCTGACTGAATTAGTTCTGAATGTTCTAATCCATCTACTGATGCAATCCTCAGTGATATCTTTATTATTTACGTAATTATTAATGGTGTCCGCACCTGTAAGGTAACGTGTACTAACTTTGCTCATTTGAAATGTACAGAAGGAAATAGTGAATCTATTACTGTTACATTTTTTTCTACGATAAGGACTACGGAATAAGAACTCTGCTTTACTGATCCGTATTATTATACCAGATACACGAAGTAACCTCTTTGCAGACTGACTGCTTTTGCCGCTTGACAAATATTGGATTTTGATAATATGCATTACGATGAGTTGGTAGTCGTGTTAGCTATGGAGATAAGATCGTGACTTAAATCGTCAGTGTAAGTCTGCTAACACACAACAGATCATAGCTGACTATTGTCACGCATTAAGAAAAGATATCTCGCGATTTGCTAGCTCCTCATAATAGTAATAAAGCGAGTTTGCAGTGCATTAATACTTGTTTCAATTAGGCTAATTCGCACGTTGTAAGTAGGATCATTATGTGCTGTATATAAACGAAGAATGTGAATCTGTTTCCACAGGTGGATGAGGACAGCTTGTTCCGCCATCTGGATGAGAGGAAGGTGAGAACGCTGGAGGATGAGAAGGACTTTGACGAGGGGGCCGTCGGCGAAGACCAGTCCGTTACCACGGAAACCGCGGACATCAGCGAGGAGGATGGCGTCAGCGGCGACTCCGATTCCGAAGACGACACTTCCCGGACTGCGCAAAAGGACCCGGATGTCCCCGGCGACGCGGTTACCATGGAGACGGGGGCGAAAGTAAATGACGCGGTAGCCGCTGAGACATTAGGCGAAAGCCGTCTCGTGGACGGGGACCAGGCGAAAGCACGCGAGAATGTGACGTCACGAGGCGAGACCGGGGCCTCAAAAACGGAAGCGGATGTTACGGTGCCCGAGGCGGCGGCATCGGTCCCACAGGAACCGGAAGAGGCAGACGAGGAATGTGCCTTCCCAGATACAGAGATAGGACTTCAGCACATCAAGGGGGAACAGTATGTTGTTTGATTCTCTGCGGACGTGACCCCATGCCAAGCGATGCCTATACTTATATATTAACATTACATTATTGTTTTGCATTTTATCACTTATCTGTACTGTCGTGAACGATGCTGATATTATTACATGATTTTGACTGATTGTGACGTCACTCAATGGTGATCAACATGAAATCGAAAGAAAGTTGGGATTTGTATGCCAATGTTGCGCGTATGAAGGTTAAATTGGGCCAAGAATCCTCACCGGGCAATGAGCTGGGGTTGAATTCAGATGCAAGTACCGGTGTTCAAAACGTTAATCTATTGGCCTGCAGCTCAGCCTGCTTAAGGCCCCATGACCTGCACGATGGGCCTTTACTGCCACTTGTTGATGATTGTGACTGTGATGAGCTGACCCCTGTTCTGCTCACAGGTTCACTCTCCAGACCAGCCTCTCGACGACATCCGCGCGCTCCAGCGTCTCGGAAGACGCCCCAGACGCGCCCTCTGGCGAGAAGAAGTCTGCGGGGAGATTGTCGGCCAAGCAGCGCAGGTGAAGTCTCCGCCAATTTTTTTGCCGATAGGTAGCGCTCGCATCAATATATATCTACAGAGCGGTGTTGTTCACAACTTGGGACTTGGGATGGGGTTTTATTGGCTTTATCGATGCGCTGGGTAACGTGATAATGGATCATGTGGTGGTACCGGGGAAGCTAAAAGGATTCTGTTTTAACCCATTGGGTCAGTCTGGGGATGTTGATGTATTTGTTGCCACGCAGGGAGCTCAAGAAGAAAGCAAAGCGCGAAGTCTCGACGAGTGAGGGGTCTGCGACCGTGACCTCTGACACGCCCACTCCGGAAGTGACATCTGACACGCCTACTCCGGAAGTGACCTCTGACACGCCCACTCCGGAAGCGACCTCTGACACGCCCACTCCGGAAGTGACCTCTGACACGCCCACTCCGGAAGTGACCTCTGACACGCCTACTCCGAAAGTGACCTCTGACACACCCACTCCGGAAGTGACCTCTGAGACGCCCACAGCTGAGACAAGTCAAGGTCGATTGCAGGGCAAGGAAGATTCCTCTAAGGTGCAATTGAGACGACACCGCTTACACAAATGTTAACCTATTAGTTTAACCTGTTTTTTGGTTTTTCCAATTGTTTTAGTTGGCCAGTTTTGGATTGAGATATGCTGATCATTTACTGTTTGAGGCGAAAGTGTATTTAGTGTAAAGCTCCAACAGTACGAATTTCAAAATGTAATGTAAATTTACAAAATGCATGAGAAAATATAAAAATATTGACATGGCATATATTCGACGGAATCTCGGAAATTGTTTTTTCCGCGCTACCGTTTTTATGTTACTTCAACTAGCATTCTATATTTTATTTATACAATATCCACCTAATAATGTCAGCTAGGTTTCAATGCTACCAGCTGCATATTATAGTTTAAGGGCGAGAGCGGGTGGCGCCTGGCGGATTTGTTCAGAACTAAATTCTTTTTTTTTTTTTACTTTTTAGGGTTAAATGGCAACCAATATCAAACTATGTCACATCAAATAATATTTCCTCCACCAAATTTGCATGTATTTGATGTAATACAAGCAAATACAAAGATATTTAGTGATTGCATATATGCGCCGAAAGGCACAATTGTGACAATTCGTCATTTTTGGCCTATTTTATAGCCTATTTTGGTTACAAAAGAGCTTATAGAACAAAAGTTAGTTCAGTAACATATAGTTTTTTTGTTATTTTTGTATTCACCATGACGCTAGGCTTCAGCAGGCAGTTTTTTGGGGAAGTCTGTCGACCAGTTTTTATAGGGGATTTCAAAACATTGAGAAAAAAAACCATTTATAGCATTTTCCCATTGACCGCCATGTTAAAGCCAATTTGACCAAAATGCCCCAAACTTTTTTTTTTAGTGAAGTGACATATATTTTTTATTACATTTTCAGGTAGATCCATGCATGATACTTATCTATAGAAAAAAATTAAAAAATCTGTCGACGAATTTTTTTTTGACTGATCCCGTTTCTTTGCTATACGACGGCCAAGTTGATCCTTCTTGTGACTGTATTCACACATGTACTTCCTTGTTACAGGCTGCGGCAGGAGGGGGCAGTGAGAAAGTGTTGGCACTGTATTCACAAATGTACTTCCTTGTTACAGGCCGCGGCAGGAGGGGGCAGTGAGGAAGTGTTGGCCGAGTGTTCCCAGAGTGCCGGGCCACAGCAGGCACCGCCCAAGAGAGGCCAGCGGGTATGGGGGCCACGGAACCTCAGGGCTTCCTTCAGACCATGCTATCCGGGAATAATTGATTATGTTAATTTGTACTACTACTACTACTTATAATAATAATAATAATCAACATAATGATAATAATAATAATACACAACATAATGATAGGTCTAATAATTATAATAATAACAATAATAAAAAAAATAATGATAATAATGATGAGTAATAGTAATAGATGCATCGAGGAAATAAAATAATTATACTACATTCCCACCGTAAATCCATCATCTTACACTAATCCGCTTACCTGTGTTTTACTGTGGGACGGCAGGCAGCGGAATGCTCTCTTATGAATATAAGGTCTTCTTGATTATGCCGAGAACTTGCAGCACATCCGGGTATTCCATGTCGTGCTACATGCTAATGATGCTCATGTGTTTGTAGGCCAAACTGAAGAAGATCCGTGAGAAGTACGCTGACCAGGATGAGGAGGAGCGGCAGCTGCGGATGGAGATCTTGGCTGTGAGTGACTGCAATACTGGCTGTGACCGACCCCGTATCACTTGTACAGACCTCCATCACTTGTACAGACCTATCACTTGTACAGACCTCCTATCACTTGTACAGACCTCCATCACTTGTACAGACCTCCTATCACATGTACAAACCTCCTATCATTTGTACAGACCTCCTATCACTTGTACAGACCTCCTATCAGTTGCACAGACCGCCATCAATTGTACAGACCTCCTATCATTTGTGCAGACCTCCTATCACTTGTGCAGACCTCCATCACTTGGACAGACGTGCTATCACTTGTACAGACCTCCTATCACTAAATATAGAAGTACATTTGTGTCACATACTTGTCTCAAAGTCAATATATATAAAAACCTGAACTTTATATTTGAGTACCCACAATTTGATGTAATGGAATAAATCTGTGAATCTTTTGATATTATTTCATGTACAACCTGGCATCGCGCATTATGTCAGTAGTAGCATGGTTAAACGAAACGAGTAAATGGTACTTATTTCAATTAACATTTTGTATTTGTCATCAGTCTGCCGGACCGCAAAAGGAGGTCAAAATCAAGAAGGGAAAGAAAGGGAAATTACAGCGACAACAACAGCGACAACTACAACAACAACAGCAGCAAAAGCTGGAAGCGCAACAGCCGCTGCAGCAAGGTCGTCAAGGTCACGTGTACCCGCCCAGGAAACTTACAGTGGAAGACATTCGCTCTGTGACACAGACAACAACGGAAGTCGGTAAGTATTCACTTTTTATAAATCACAGATATATATATTTGTATTGAAAAACGAGCTGGCACATGAAACTGAACCAATTGGGCCTTGGAATAGTGAATTTGGAGGTTAATTTACATGAAATGGCATGCGAAAAATCATAACGTTGCCACCGGGAATCGAACCTAGAACATTGGTATGTGAGGTTATTTATCAAAAATGTGAGGTTATTTATCAAAAATGTGAGGTTATTTACCAGAAAATCTGGTAAGTTAGTTCATTATTTTATAGTCAAAATGTGATATGAAATCATATTATTTGAAAGATTTGGATAATCACACGACATTTTTTTGTGGCTTATGTAGTCACTTTGGTGACCGTGACGGTTAATCGGGCCAATGAACCTTCATGGAAAATACAACCTGCCCCGAATGCAGGTGCCAGGATTCCAACCCAAAACTGGGGCTTCTGTGGTTTAGACACCCCCCCCCCCCCTACCATCACCTAACACATTTCGATATAATTTTATGAAACAGTCAGATTCCCCCTAAATGCAATGCTGGAAGATTATGTGAGAACAACTGTCGGTATTTGTAAAAAGGGAGATCACTGCATGAGTGACACCCGAGTGTAGTTGACACCAGTCTGATATCTTTCAAATTGGGAATCTGTCAGCCAACGCCTGGTGAGTTGGACATAATGACCTTGCCACAGATGCGGCGGCGGTGAAGCCAGCGGATGTTGACCTTGAGGTCGCCGTCAAGGACGAAGAGGACCCGGCGTCTGATGAGGAGAAACAGGCGGTGCTGGACGAAGAGAACGTGGCGGCCTCTGACGTGAGATTGATTCACCTTCCTTTATATTACATTCCTTTAAACATAAATTTTAAATGGTAGGAAGGAAACATTCAGTAAAATGTTATGAAAGATCTTGTGCGAAACGACCGCAGCAGTAAACTATCTGCCGGTCGCTCCCAAAGATGGGAACCTGTCGATCTGTCCATCATACCTTCTGGGTACTTTCCTGTCTTCTGTTTGCATTCTCGATCTGTCTATCATCTGAGATTTCTCACAGATCATTTATGTCGATGTTGTGCGTCGGGCTTCCAGGACAACATCCTGAACTCTCTGAGCGGTATCCCGGACGCCGAGGATGGTCTGCTTTTCTCCATCGCAGTGTGTGCCCCGTACAGTGCCATCATCAACTACAAGTAAGTCTCTACTGCCCCCACCGTACAGCGCCATCATCAACTACAAGTAAGTCTCTACTGCCCCCCCCGTACTGCGCCATCATCAACTACAAGTAAGTCTCTACTGCCCCCCGTACAGTGCCATCATCAACTACAAGTAAGTCTCTACTGCCCCCTCCTCCCTCGTACAGCGCCATCATCAACTACAAGTAAGTCTCTACTGCCCCCACCGTACAGCGCCATCATCAACTACAAGTAAGTCTCTACTGCACCCCCCCGTACTGCGCCATCATCAACTACAAGTAAGTCTACTGCCCCTCGTACAGCGCCATCATCAACTACAAGTAAGTCTCTACTGCCCCCCGTACAGTGCCATCATCAACTACAAGTAAGTCTCTACTGCCCCCTCCTCCCTCGTACAGCGCCATCAACTACAAGTAAGTCTACTGCCCCCTGTACAGCGCCATCATCAACTACAAGTAAGTCTCTACTGCCCCCCGTACAGCGCCATCAACAACTACAAGTAAGTCTCTACTGCCCCCCCCCCGTACAGCGCCATCATCAACTACAAGTAAGTCTCTACTGCCCCCCCGTACAGCGCCATCAACTACAAGTAAGTCTCTACTGCCCCCCACTCGTACAGCGCCATCATCAACTACAAGTAAGTCTCTACTGCCCCCCCCGTACAGCGCCATCATCAACTACAAGTAAGTCTCTACTGCCCCCCCCCCGTACAGCGCCATCATCAACTACAAGTAAGTCTCTACTGCCCCCCCCCACCGTACATCGCCATCATCAACTACAAGTAAGTCTCTACTGCCCCCCGTACAGCGCTATCATCAACTACAAGTAAGTCTCTACTGCCCCCCGTACAGCGCCATCATCAACTACAAGTAGGTCTCTACTGCCCTCCGTACAGCGCCATCATCAACAACAAGTAAGTCTCTACTGCCCCCCCCCCTTGATACAGCGCCATCATCAACTACAAGTAAGTCTCTACTGCCCCCCGTACAGCGCCATCATCAACTACAAGTAAGTCTCTACTGCCCCCCCCCGTACTGCGCCATCATCAACTACAAGTAAGTCTACTGCCCCCCGTACAGCGCCATCATCAACTACAAGTAAGTCTCTACTGCCCCCCGTACAGTGCCATCATCAACTACAAGTAAGTCTCTACTGCCCCCCCCCGTACAGCGCCATCATCAACTACAAGTAAGTCTCTACTGCCCCCCGTACAGCGCCATCATCAACTACAAGTAAGTCTCTACTGCCCCCTGTACAGCGCCATCATCAACTACAAGTAAGTCTCTACTGCCCCCCGTACAGCGCCATCAACAACTACAAGTAAGTCTCTACTGCCCCCCCCCCCCGTACAGCGCCATCATCAACTACAAGTAAGTCTCTACTGCCCCCCCATACAGCGCCATCAACTACAAGTAAGTCTCTACTGCCCCCCCCTCGTACAGCGCCATCATCAACTACAAGTAAGTCTCTACTGACCCCCCCGTACAGCGCCATCATCAACTACAAGTAAGTCTCTACTGCCCCCCCCCCCCGTACAGCGCCATCATCAACTACAAGTAAGTCTCTACTGCCCCCCCCACCGTACATCGCCATCATCAACTACAAGTAAGTCTCTACTGCCCCCCGTACAGCGCCATCATCAACTACAAGTAAGTCTCTACTGCCCCCCGTACAGCGCCATCATCAACTACAAGTAGGTCTCTACTGCCCTCCGTACAGCGCCATCATCAACAACAAGTAAGTCTCTACTGCCCCCCCCCCTTGATACAGCGCCATCATCAACTACAAGTAAGTCTCTACTGCCCCCCCGTACAGCGCCATCATCAACTACAAGTAAGTCTCTACTGCCCCCCCCGTACTGCGCCATCATCAACTACAAGTAAGTCTACTGCCCCCCGTACAGCGCCATCATCAACTACAAGTAAGTCTCTACTGCCCCCCGTACAGTGCCATCATCAACTACAAGTAAGTCTCTACTGCCCCCTCCTCCCTCGTACAGCGCCATCATCAACTACAAGTAAGTCTACTGCCCCCTGTACAGCGCCATCATCAACTACAAGTAAGTCTCTACTGCCCCCCGTACAGCGCCATCAACAACTACAAGTAAGTCTCTACTGCCCCCCCCGTACAGCGCCATCATCAACTACAAGTAAGTATCTACTGCCCCCCCCCGTACAGCGCCATCAACTACAAGTAAGTCTCTACTGCCCCCCCTCGTACAGCGCCATCATCAACTACAAGTAAGTCTCTACTGCCCCCCCCCGTACAGCGCCATCATCAACTACAAGTAAGTCTCTACTGCCCCCCCCCCGTACAGCGCCATCATCAACTACAAGTAAGTCTTTACTGCCCCCCGTACAGCGCCATCATCAACTACAAGTAAGTCTCTACTGCCCCCCCCCGTACAGCGCCATCATCAACTACAAGTAAGTCTCTACTGCCCCCCCCCCGTACAGCGCCATCATCAACTACAAGTAAGTCTTTACTGCCCCCCGTACAGCGCCATCATCAACTACAAGTAAGTCTTTACTGCCCCCCGTACAGCGCCATCATCAACTACAAGTAAGTCTCTACTGCCCTCCGTACAGCGCCATCATCAACTACAAGTAAGTCTTTACTGCCCCCCGTACAGCGCCATCATCAACTACAAGTAAGTCTCTACTGCCCCCTGTACAGCGCCATCCTCAACTACAAGTAAGTCTTTACTGCCCCCCATACAGCGCCATCATCAACTACAAGTAAGTCTTTACTGCCCCCCATACGGCGCCATCATCAACTACAAGTACGTCTCTACTGCCCCCCCCCGTACAGCGCCATCATCAACTACAAGTAAGTCTCTACTGCCCGCCCCCCGTACAGCGCCATCATCAACTACAAGTAAGTCTCTACTGCCCCCCCCCCCGGTACAGCGCCATCATCAACTACAAGTAAGTCTCTACTGCCCGCCCCCCCGTACAGCGCCATCATCAACTACAAGTAAGTCTCTACTGCCCCCCCCCCGTACAGCGCCATCAACTACAAGTAAGTCTCTACTGCCCCCCCCCCCCCGCCCCCAGTCAGCTCACTCGCCCCGTGCGAAGAGGCCAGACGTGACCGTCTCCAACCATCCCCTGCTAAGGGAATGAGCAAGCTCTCAAGCTAACATTGAAAACCTTATCGTGGCTGAGCAACCTTTATTGCTGCTTTCACCTTTTGAAAGCCTTTATTTAAACAATTGAAACGCGTAATGTTGTTTGAGCGAATTAATTAAAGGAACAACGCCCTTGCAAATCTGACGATAGCTTGTCTTTGACTGGACTATAACTGCAGTCAGAGACTTAGTAAGAGGTACACATTACTACTAGATATAGTAATTATTGCAGGAGGTAACTGTGACCCAGTAGACAGTCTGGGTATGTACCCATGTCATGTAGTGGTTGCTCATACAGTGCTTAATGGACCTTTATTTTACTCCTTTGGACAATCCTGACAAAATTGCCCACTTGGGGGCCTGCAAGATCCCGGATGATCAGTAGCATTCTTCCGCCTCTTCGTATGGCCGTGAGGGGGCGCCGTCGGTTTTGTGGGAGCCTCCGTGGCCCTAGTAATGAATATGTACTTCGTAGTTTAAATAACTTCCATGGCTACGATGAACCAAACCTAGCCTGTCCGTCCCTACTTTCTGTGTCACCCAATGTAGAAGGTTTTGATATCCTTTAAGCATCGCCGTGTTTCCAAAACAGTTTTCATCATTATTAGTATGTGACCGTGCTTTGCTCTAAACCACTGATCTGTTGAAAACTTGTAATTTTAATTTATTAATAACTGGAGAGTTGTTATCATGCAACTAATGACCTTATATTATATATTTTATTATTATCGCGTTATATCAAGCGCGATTGGCATATAAACATGATGCAAGCTTGATCTCCTTTTTCATTTCAGGTACAAAGTGAAATTGACACCGGGAAGTACAAAAAGAGGAAAAGGTAAGATGTTCCGATAGTTCAACCGCGCATTTAAAAGTAGCTCACGTATTGTTCAAGACCTCTTCCATCCGCCCTCGCGAGACATGGTTCATGACCCGTTTCCTTGTCCTCATATTGCCGTCCGGGTCGTAACATTTTTTAAGCCAATCGAATTATCCGATTTACCGACCGATTTCCGCACCCGCTGGCCCACTTTCTCATCGTTCATCTAATCAGCATCAAACATTGTAGTTGAAAGCAATTAATGCAATGTTACGTTATGACTCGAGCTTCCATGAAACCTGTCCCAAATTCACCGAGGGGCCGCCCCCCCTTAGCTCAGTCAGCGCTCGCCTTGAGTGCTCTCACCACCTGATAACCTAACGGCACGTGGATCGGTGGTTCGCCCCCCGCTGTGGCCATGTCTGTGTGGTCGCAAGATAAAGATCCCATGTCCTTCTTCGCAAGAGTAGGGGGTTACCCCCCGGGGGCATGGCTCCACTCTCCCTTCCTTCTCCCTTTGACGCGACTTGACCAACGTTTAACCCACGTTTGTTCGAGTGGCAATATTCATAATCGTTCATTAACGCTGCGCAAAACTTATATTACCGTTAAGTATTAAAACGTGGCTACTGTGCAGGTGCGGGGGCGCCAACCCTTAACCTATGCGGCTCAGCCTGCTTACCAACTGGGAGTGCCCCCCCCCCCCCCCACACACACACATCCGTGTTGTCTTACACCCGTGAAAGCTTCTGGGATAACGAGGTTGTTGATGAGGTGAAATGTGAGGAAATCAAGTGTGATTTGTTGGTTGGTTATATATTCAGGACGCTTTAACCAATTCTGGTCCTGTCGCGTCAATGGGAGAAGGAAGGGAGAGTGGAGCCATGTCCCCCGGGGGTAACACCCTACTCTTTTCGAAGAAAGTCATGGGATCTTTATCCTGCGACCACACAGACATGGCCACAGCAGGGCTCGAAACACCGAGCCACGTTAGGCTCTCAGGTGCCCAGAGCACGAAACCAAGTGTGAAGTATCGAGGGAGTTGTCACACTGAGCGAGAGGTGAATGCGGGGCTATGGCACTCGGGCGAACAAGGGGGGGGGGGCAACAAAGGGAGCGAGCTGGTCGGGGGGGGGGGGGCTTGTGGGAAACGCTGGGGTCGTAACCTCCCCGTCGTCACCATGTCAACTCGCACCCTAATTAGCCGATTGTGCTGATCCGGCCTTTGTTATTGCCGCGTGTGAATAGGCAAATTGTGCCAGTGACATTCTCTGACGAGCATGATTAGTCCGTCTATGTCATGGTCTGGGACGGTGTGTTCAACGGGAGAGGACGGTTGCTGTGTGTGTGGGTGGGGGGGGGTCCAGTACGGACGTTGATCCGGGTTTATTCCTGGCATGGGAGGCCGAATGGTCTGGCGGAGGGGTGGAGAGGGGGTTGTGGGTGCGAGGGGGTGGCTTGGGGGTGTTAATTGTTGCGCTCTGGAGGCGGATTCAGGCTTGGTTACCGAGAAGACACAGACGAAAAGAGGGAGCGGGAGAAAGAGAGGGTCAGACATACAGTGGGAGAGAAATACAGAAACGTAGCATACAGAGGGAGAGAGCCAGAGACAGGCAGACAACAGAAAAGGGACAGCCATAAATAGGGAAAGACAGGTAGAAAAACAGTGTAGACCGGAAACAGAAGCGGTAGAAAGAAAGATAACGATAGACAAAGGCAGAGATCAACAGACAGACGGAGAAGGACAAAAGTAGAGATAGACACATTGAAGTACAGATGTAAGAGAGGAGACAAAGAGAGCGGCAAGCAGAGATATATCTACAGACAGACAGGTGAAGGCAGACATACAGACAGGAGTGGTGGGATACATAGAGCTGGGCGGTGGGGGGGGGAGGACTAGAATGGTGGTGACGTTGGGGACCGTGATCAGTCGGGGTGTCGCATCCTGTCGGTGACGGTGGGGAGGGGTCCAGGGGGGGCAGGGGTGTGTGCGCTCAGTCCCGGGCGTCCGGTGTCGGTTGCTGGTGGTGTGTGTGTGTGTCCTCAGAGGGGATGGTTAGCTTGAGGTTTTCTCGGAAGAAGAGTAATACCATGGGGTAGGAGGATCGCGAGCAGGTAGGCGGCATAATTGTGATGAAAGAATTCGAACTAGCTGGCGAGAGGAGGCGTGTGGTTAAGAAGGGAGCCGGCGGAAACAAGGAGCGGAGGGTGCAGGGGGTGGGGGAATTGGGAGGTGGAGGGAGGAGGTGTCACATTGGCCCCGGTGACTGGGTCGGGGTGGGTGGGGTCTTAAGAGAGCATCCTGCGGACAAGGCGATTAGGTTCTCGTTAGGAGTCCGACCGGGAAGGTCCCTGAAAGGCTTAAAGTGATTGGGCGATGCCCGCGGGGGGATAGAGGGTGGAGGGGGGGCACCCCCACCCCCTGTTCACACACCCCTTCCCCCCCCCCCCCCCATCCAGCCTCCTCTTCACCCTCAGTGCAGACCTGGCCGCGGTCCCAGAAGAACTGGACCAGCGGGGTGGCATTATCTGGGTGTCTCCCAGGCGACCCTGTGGGTGGGGTTGCGAGTCGGGGTTTAGGCTGGTGGTGGGGCGGGGGGGCAGGGAGGGAGGGGCCTGGCCTAGCCGGACCTGGCCCTTGGCGGTCGTTGTGGCCGGTGGCGATGCTGCCAGCGCCAGTGCCGCCGGGACGAGGATAAAGAGACTTCTAAATACAGCCAGGCAGCCCCCCCCCCACCCCCTTTCCCCGTGCCATGTGCTCCGAATACAAGACGGAATCGCGTGAAGGCTGTACATGTATTGCGGTCTGTCTTTGTCCCTTGTCACTCGCCGCGCCACTGATCCTTATCCCTACCGCCCCCCCCCCCCCCCCCACCGCCCCCGCCCTCCGCTCTCCTTCTTGTCTCGGTGTTTCCTCATTCCATGATTCCCATTTTGTTTACTTCACTCGTATCATCGCGGATATTTCTTTGCATTTCATTCGCCTCTCGCTTTGGATATCTCTGTGTATCTTCTCTCGTTGTTTTTGGGTCTCACATCCATCTTTCTCCCTCATTCTCTGTCTCTTCTTTGTCTCTCCCCTTCTCTCTGGGGGGCCTCCTTGGTCTAGTGGTTTGCGCACTAGACCGTAGATCAATAGGTTCTGGCTTCGAATCCGGGCCCGGGCACCTAATCCGGGGCATGTTTCACCCATTCATCCTTCACCGTCCCGGGGGGTTCCTTGGCCTAGTTTGTCCGCTTTCGGGTGCGCAAAAGACGGCCTAAAACCCTAATTAATTTCTTGTCTTTCCTCATGCTCTCCTTCCCTTTGGGTCTCTGTGCCTCTTCCTCCCCCACCCCCTCCCGCTTCACTGCCTCTCTCCCTCCCCCCCCCCGCTGTCTCCCTCTGCCCCTATCTAGCCCCCTCTCTCTCTCCCCGTCGCCCTCTCTATCTCCCCCTGTCTCTTTATCCCTCTCTGTCTCCCTGTCTCTCACCCTCCCCCTTTCTGCCCCCCCCCCCCTCCCCTTGTCGCCCTGGGTCTCCCTGGGTCACCTCTGGTCTTCCTACATCCATCTTCCCCATTCTCCTATTTTATATGACATAATTTAGATACCGTTTTGCTGCTCGTTATATCCGCTCCAGATTCTTGGTCCGCCACGGTGCATTGTGAAAAGCGATTCACCCATTCTATAAGGGCTTTTCAATGGGCATTCGCGTGTTTTGCGCCCGTAAACCAGCGCCCAAAAAATCCCAGAAAACATGGAAAATCGTAAATCAGGGACGAGTATCTCATCTGAAAACTGGTATGTTAATAGCGGGCTGCCTGGGTGAGTCTGAACCGTGGCCTGTCGAGACTCCATCATTTCACATCGCGTCTGATTACGGAGTGTCACAAGGGACACTTAAATCCGCATTACTCACGCTCGACGCCGGCATGAAGAGCGCTTTGCTTGTAAGGCCAAGGAAGATACGGACGACTGTGTTTCTGTCCGAGCGGCTTGTGTGTTAATAGACATAAATGCGAATTGCGTCATATCATAGCATATCATGTTCATGTTTGCAGTAAAACATAATGAGATATTATTATAATCAAGCATTCATGTTGGTACTGGTAATTCTTGATGAGATTGTGTTGTGTTTTAAGCTGCGAAGACTGCTCTCCACACCTTTCTGCATGACCGCTCGACGACACCCAGAGAGAAAGACTTGCTGAAGAGTCTTAAGGTCAGTGGGGCCAGTGGCCTATTTCACGTACATAGTTTACCCAACTACGGGATTTAATCGGCTAAAATCGCCCATCATTTACATGGTAACTTTAGCCGACTAAGCCCCGTAGTCGGCTAAACTGCGTTCGTCATTTGACTTCGTTGGTATCTTATCTAGAATTCTTTTTTACCTTCAGATATCTGCCATGTGGTGATGCGACTGATGCACAAATTGCTATTTTAATCCTAGTTGTTGTCCTATTGTTCTATACCTACCTATTTATTCGTCTTTTTCTGTCAAATTCGTAGTTTGTTCCAATTTTGTAACTGCCCGTTATTTTTTGAGACTCTGGTCTTGACGTAGTGAATGGAACATATATGTTTAGCTATTATTTTTGAATGGGACGTCTGGGATGCCACAGACTCTATTTAGACTACCCCGTCAGGTAGTCAAAACAATAAGTCATGGTTGAACATTTAGTGGGGCGTAGGAGTGTCTATGTATTGTTATAGGCCAATGAACCGTCGCGTCCCCCACATGTTGTATTTCGTTGAAACTGACATCTGGTGGGTTTGTTTTGTTCCCGGCGCGTTTTCTTGCCCGACTTCCTCCTATTTGTGTGAATCACGTCTCGTTTCTTCCTCGCCTGGGGTCGTATTCATAATCGCCACTTAGGCTACGCTATTAGAATTAGCACTAAGTGGAACATTTGTCGAGCGATTATCGGGTTCAAAATACATGAGTATTCACCAAGAAGTGAATTTTCTGAATTTAGATAGGGCTAAAATTATGTTGAAAAGAATCAGTTAATGTGAAAATGCACTTTTCGTGCGTAACTTACGAGGGGATTATGAATACGGCTCCTGGCGCTGTTGTTGACAACTCAGGCAATTAGGCTGTCGGAAATTTTCCGTTAAAGACGTGTCAACTTGTTCCGCCGTTACGCAAGTCGCCATGGCAACGGGACGCATACGTCACTCTCGTGTTGTCATCGAGGTTTTAGTGAGCGATCGCGTTACCATGGTAGCCGTCATCCGGATATAGTGGTTCGACATCCTTCCGCATTCATGCGACTATGATAGATTTGCAGCTTGTCTTTTTTGTTGTTTTAATATAAGCATTCCGATTTAGTTCGCGACATCTGCGCTGATGTCTGATTGAATAAGCCTATCTGAGACAGGCAGAGTTCAACACAGATATTATCAGATGTGGATTGTACAGTTTGTAAGCCTGAGCCTTGACCGTCCATTTGGATTTCTTGGCTGACCACAAGTTCGCCCTTCTATTGTGACGTGTTCATCCTGCAGACGATGAACGTACCCAAGCCAGGGACGATGCCTTTGCTTTGATAAGGAGAGTCTGAAAGGGGGGGTGGGGTGCAGTGTCGAGTGTCGATTTTTTAAATTCTCAGTGTCAAATGTCGATTTTTCACGACGTTTCGTGTCGCTTTTTGGCTAATTTCAGTGTCGTTTGTTTTCTTTAAAAATTGGTATCGATGTCGCTTTTTCAGATCCTTAATGTTGGATTTGGGGGTCAATGTCGAATGTCGATTTTTCAAATATGCCTGTGTCGACTGTCGCTATTTGCCCCTTCCAGACCTTTGTAAGGGCCAGAATGCTTGGTAGCCTGGTCCCGGTTAAAACTTCGATCCAAGACGGGAGTCTCCCTGGCTCAGTTGGTCGGCAGCCACCGACTAAAATCGCCCCTCATGTACATGTTAACCTTAGTCGACTATGCCCTGTAGTCGGCTAACTACGTTCGTGAAATCCACCACAGGATATCCAAGGCGGGCACAATGACGGCGTCAAACACAGACCCATCCAGCCATCCATCGTTCCGCTTATCCATCCGTCCATCCATCCATCCGTGGAGCTGACGGTTCTCTCAAAAGAAAATGGCGGCGGTGACGCCTTTGAACGGGTCTCCTGGGATATATTTGTGTTTTAGGCCACTTTTGTGCACACATGGCCTAATACATCCACGTGTTGGATGGCCGACACGTGACGGGGGGAGGGCGGCGGTGACGCCCCGGGGGAAGGGGGTGATGCCCTGGGGGGGGGCGGGGCGGGGGGGGGGGGTGTTGAAAGCCTCATTGGTGCGGCTTAATGGGGAGACCCCTCGACGTAAAAACTACTTCAGAGGACTGGCTGGTGCCCCAGCCAGGCTGGAGTCAGTGAACGAGACAAAGCGAGATTGGCAACCTTCGGCGGGTTGGGTCGGGAAGAGGAGCCGCTCGACCATGCGTCTGCTCGCCAAATCGATCGTTGTGGTCAGGTCGTTCCACGTTTTGGTTTCAGCATAGCTCACGTATGACTCACGCTTACTATTTACTACAACGATCCATTTAGTGGTATTTTAACGTGGAACCTGAACCTTGTCATCATGCGAGTCGTGATATGTGATATTTGACAATATGTGAGCTATTCTGGGATTTGTTTTGGAATGGGAGATAAATGCAAACTTTGTCAGTTCTTTTTCTACGATATGCAAGCATTATTTGAAAATGACAAGCGGACTATTTTGTGACTGGTAACGTAAGACAGAGCTCTTTTGTTTAATATTTAAATTATCTGCTCCGTATAGCTCCCATATTACTCAGAGCTTGGATGCATCGTCGCTTTATTGACCGCTGATGCAGAAAGCAGACATGGTTAGCGTCTTAGGCCAGTTTTTGGTGCACAGTAATACTCAATAGGGCCGAGGAATTCATGACGCAATGAAATGAGAGGATGAAACGGCCGTAGACGCGGGTGGGGTTCGAACCTGTGACCTGATGCTCGGCGGCCGAGCACGTTAACTCTTCTATATACGGCGGTTCCCCGCTATGGAGAACAGCCACCCGACCCCGGTACGTCGGGTCACTGCCCTGATGGCGGCCGTGGGGTACAGATTCTGGGGTCAGACTCGCACATAACCATGGGCGAATGCAGGCCTGATCCCTACTTTCCTACTTTTTTCACTACTTTTTTTAGTTTTTCACTACATTTTTTGTCATTTCTAAGAGTTGACCAGATGACATACAAGGTACCCATTTGTTGAAGGAAATAAATCAGGGTAAATCAGGATTCCTCCACAAGTGTCTGATTGATGCCGGATGACACTGGGTACTGGCACGGAGTAGGTATTATAGAGTATGTATTATACTGTATAATACCTACTCTGTGGTTCTGGAATGCATGTTATCTGGCCTAGCCTCAAAGTGATTCATCTTGTGGTAAAGGTAAAAGTCATCTCGGAAAGTAAATATGCAGAAAACGCGTTGCTAATTTTCATCAGAATGCTCTACTTTTTTTCCTGTGGTTCCTGCCTTTCCCTACTTTTTCCCCTGCTTTTCTGGCAAACAATGCCCTACTTTATCTGTATTTTTTGTGAGGGGTCAATCACAGGCCTGCGAATGCCTTGGCCTTGTGTCGTGGGTTGACAAGGATGTAGCTCACTGCCCGGACCTGCCACCACGTGCCCTCGGGATTGTGTACGTGACAATGGGGTCTTGACCCTCCCACCCCCATGGCTACCAACCCACGACCCAAGGTGACAAGGTTGTTACAGGGAGGTCGATAGAAGCGTGCCTTTCTCAGAGGATTGCTGCTGCACGGTGCCTTTTTGGCTGCCCCCCCCACCCACCCCCACACTGCCTGCATCCCCCCCCCACCCCCCACATCCCCGCACTGCCTCTCAAGGTCTATCACTGTACCTCACTGACCTACCTTCGCCGTCTCCCTGTCCCTACCCTCCCTCCCCCTCATCTGTCTCTTTGATATTTGCCAAATCCTGGTCAATACCTGGCCCAAACCTGGCCCAATCCGGGCCCAATCCTGGCCCAATCCTGGCCCAAACCTGGCTCAATCCTGGGCCAAATCCCCGCCCAATCTCTGCCCAATCCTGGCCCAAATCCTGACCCAAATCCTCGCCCCAATCCTGGCCCAAATCCTCGCCCAAATCCTGGCCCAATCCTGGCCCAATCCTGGCCCAATCCTGGCCCAATCCTGGCCCAATCCCAGCTCAATCCTGGCCCAATCCTGGCCCAATCCTGGCCCAATCCTGGCCCAATTCCGGCCACAATCCTGGCCCAATCCTGGCCAAATTCTGACCACAATACTGACCCGATACGGGCCCAATCCTGGCCAAATCCTGGCCCAATCCTGGCCCAATCCCAGCCCAATGCTGGCCACAATCCTGGCACAATCCTGGCACAATCCTGACCAAATTCTGGCACAATCCTGGCCCAATCCTGACCCGATCCTGGCCCAATCCTGGCCCAATCCTTGCCCAATCCTGGCCCAATCCTGGCCCAATCCTGGCCACAATCCTGGCCCAATCCTGGCCCAATTCTGGCCCAATCCCGACCCAATCCTGGCCCAATCCTGGCCTAATCCTGGCCCAATCCTGGCCCAATCCTGACCAAATCCTGGCCAAATCCGCCCGGTAGCTTCGCCGAGAGCAATGTGGAATACACACATTTATCTTTTGGTGACGTGTGCACGTGGTGACGTGTACACGGGATGACGTGTGCACGTGGTGACGTGTGCACGGGGTGACGTGTGCACGGGGTGACGTGTGCACGGGGTGACGTGTGCACGGGGTGACGTGTGCACGGGGTGACGTGTGCACGGGATGACGTGTGCACGGGGTGACGTGATGGGTTGAAGGAGTGAGGGGTCAGACTAGGCACACCCCGTGACGGTGGTGGGTGGTTGTTTGGAAGGGGTGGAGGTCGCTCAGAGCCGGTTTGACATGCTGGACGAAGGGTTGATTAAGGTGAAGCGGACGGCTGCGCAGAAATACAAACCAACCCTTGTTGTAGACTAGAGCCAATCACAGAGCCAATCAGAGGTGTGAATAGAGTGCTTGGGGCACGCGTGGGGCAATACGAACCAGAGTGGGCGTTGGACAAACTCACATTAGGAACTACGTGTAAGTTAATGTCCGAGGATCACGACATTACCGGGTAATAATGGAGTCCGAGGGCGAAGCCCGAGGACCCATTTTTATCCGGTAATGTCGTTTTTCGAGGTCATTAACTCATGTAAAATCCACTTCCTTATGACTCAAGCACACTACATTACAGAAACATAATGTCGTGAGAGAAAAATAGTGACGTCATCAGTGGATTTTACAGGAAAGGGTACCTCTTACATTAGCGTCCACTGAAGGGGGTAACCGTATCACCGGATTTGTGAATAGCGTCGTGGAGGTTAAACTATTTGGAGTAAATGAGTACATATACTACTCACAATTCGCTAAGGATCAGTTACATGTATTTTCAAAACTTGGCATATTTGACTATAGGTAATGACTCGATATACATGGAACAGTGAATGCTTTATTCATGTTAAGATACAGATCAATATGCGGTATGGCCGCCTCCGGTATTAACCACAGTCACTAGTTATGGGAGTCCCTTTGTAAATTACCCCAATCTTGATGTATACCAGGGATCCTTAGCTAATTGTGAGAAGTATATTTGTCGAGCTAATCAATTTAACAAAGGAAAACTGGTAATCCTACCAAAAAGCGAACTGCGTTGGCTTTTTTCGCCATGCTAGGTGAATAATAAAACCATTTACCCATTGGAATCATCTGTCTGTATGTCATTCGTCGTGTGTTGGATAACTCTGCTGTCCATTATGACCTAACGGAATAACAATGATGATGCGTTGGGCAAATCTAGGCACAATTATGCAACGGATATACTCAATGAACAGTAGTTCCATATATAAAAAGACTATATGCGCGTATCGTGGAACACCATCAACTGGATGAATCGTGTATTCGGTACAGTACGTTTTTCAGCGCAGGAATAGCATAATTATACAGCTGTAATTATACAGAGAAGCAGTTCCATCTGCTAGTACGACATGTTATGCATTAAGCAAATCGACCAGCCGCTATTAAAAGCCAGATGATTGGACACATGTCTATGACAGAATGAGTATAAATCCCATAATGTGAACTGATAAATCGTCTGCTTCCGAAAGTGAGGCTAATTTTAGCTCCATGTGCCAGCCGGTAAAACTGGACCGGACGTGATGACGGTTATTTAACGTCTATTTAGTCGTCTATATTTGTCTCCGGATATATTTGTGTCCAGACACGTGCGATCTCGGACCAGGTTGTGAATATTTGATAACCTAGATAGTTATTTCCCTGCAAATTGCTTCCAGGGTAACGGTTTTCCGTCGGGGAGCCTCGCTAGCTCAGTTTGTAGGCAGGTTGCCGGGCCGCCGATCAACAGGTCGTGGGTACGAACCCCGCCTGGTACAGAGCTGCGTCTCGGGGCAAGCTTCTGCCGGAACAAGAACAATGACGTAACGGGACATTTCCGTTAGCGCCTGGGACGTTGTCGCGTGTCTGTGGCTCTTTTCACTCGCCTAAACGTCAACCTTTGTGCCATGTTGGCGGCGGTCGGAGACTGAAATAGCGTGATTTGTGGGGCGTTCACCGGTGTGGCCTTCCCACACTTGTGTCTGCCGCCGGGCACTGACGGCCGCCCCCGTTTTAGACGTTTTCACCCTCGCTCTCCTATTGCGTGACTATAGCCGCCGCCGCCCCACGTGACGTGACGTATGGCAGCGGTGATGCTGGGGGTAGGGGTGGGGCTGACGGTGAGGGTGGAGCTGGAGGTGGGGGTGGAGGTGGTGCTGATGGTGGGGCTGCGGGTGGAGCTGGGGCTGCGGCTGGGGCTGGGGGTGGGGGTAAGGGTGGGGGAGGAATTGGCGGTAGTGTTGGAGGTGTAGCTCTGACCCGATGTGTATAGGTGTAGTTCTGACCCGATGTGTATAGGTGTAGCTCTGACCTGATGTGTTTAGGTGTAGCTCTGACCCGATGTGTATAGGTGTAGCTCTGACCCGATGTGTATAGGTGTAGCTCTGACCCGATGTGTATAGGTGTAGCTCTGCCCCGATGTGTATAGGTGTAGCTCTGACCCGATGTGTATAGGAGTAGCTGACCCGATGTGTATAGGTGTAGCTCTGACCCGGTGTGTATAGGTGTAGCTGTGACCCGATGTGTATAGGAGTAGCTGACCCGATGTGTATAGGTGTAGCTGACTCGATGTGTATAGGTGTAGTTGTGACCCGATGTGTATAGTTGTAGCTCTGACCCGATGTGTATATGTGTAGCTTTGACCCGATGTGTATAGGTGTAGTTGTGACCCGATGTGCATAGGTGTAGCTCTGACTCGATGTGTATAGGTGTAGCACTGCCCCGATGTGTATAGGTGTAGCTCTGGCCCGATGTGTATAGGTGTAGCTCTGACCTGATGTGTTTAGGTGTAGCTCTGACCCGATGTGTATAGGTGTAGCTCTGCCCCGATGTGTATAGGTGTAGCTCTGACCCGATGTGTTTAGGTTAGCTCTGACCCGATGTGTATAGGTGTAGCTCTGCCCCGATGTGTTTAGGTGTAGCTCTGACCCGATGTGTATAGGGATAGCTCTGACCCGATGTGTATAGTTGTAGCTCTGACTCGATGTGTATAGATGTAGTTCTGACTCGATGTGTACAGGTGTAGCTCTGACCCGATGTGTATAGGTGTAGCTCTGACCCGATGTGTATAGGTGTAGCTCTGACCCGCTGTGTATAGGTGTAGCTCTGACCCGATGTGTACAGGTGTAGCTTTGACCCGCTGTGTATAGGTGTAGCATTGCCCCGATGTGTATAGGTGTAGCTCTGACCCGATGTGTTTAGGTGTAGCTCTGACCCGATGTGTATAGGTGTAGCTCTGACTCGATGTGTACAGGTGTAGCTCTGACCCGATGTGTATAGGTGTAGCTCTGACCAGGTGTGTATAGGTGTAGCTGTGACCCGATGTGTATAGGAGTAGCTGACCCGATGTGTTTAGGTGTAACTCTGACCCGATGTCTATAGGTGTAGCTCTGACTCAATGTGCATAGGTGTAGCACTGCCCCGATGTGTATAGGTGTAGCTGACTCGATGTGTATAGGTGTAGCTGACTCGATGTGTATAGGTGTAGTTGTGACCCGATGTGTATAGTTGTAGCTCTGACCCGATGTGTATATGTGTAGCTTTGACCCGATGTGTATAGGTGTAGTTGTGACCCGATGTGCATAGGTGTAGCTCTGACTCGATGTGTATAGGTGTAGCACTGCCCCGATGTGTATAGGTGTAGCTCTGGCCCGATGTGTATAGGTGTAGCTCTGACCTGATGTGTTTAGGTGTAGCTCTGACCCGATGTGTATAGGTGTAGCTCTGCCCCGATGTGTATAGGTGTAGCTCTGACCCGATGTGTTTAGGTTAGCTCTGACCCGATGTGTATAGGTGTAGCTCTGCCCCGATGTGTTTAGGTGTAGCTCTGACCCGATGTGTATAGGGATAGCTCTGACCCGATGTGTATAGTTGTAGCTCTGACTCGATGTGTATAGATGTAGTTCTGACTCGATGTGTACAGGTGTAGCTCTGACCCGATGTGTATAGGTGTAGCTCTGACCCGATGTGTATAGGTGTAGCTCTGACCCGCTGTGTATAGGTGTAGCTCTGACCCGATGTGTACAGGTGTAGCTTTGACCCGCTGTGTATAGGTGTAGCACTGCCCCGATGTGTATAGGTGTAGCTCTGACCCGATGTGTTTAGGTGTAGCTCTGACCCGATGTGTATAGGTGTAGCTCTGACTCGATGTGTACAGGTGTAGCTCTGACCCGATGTGTATAGGTGTAGCTCTGACCCGCTGTGTATAGGTGTAGCACTGCCCCGACGTGTATAGGTGTAGCTCTGACCCGATGTGTTTAGGTGTAGCTCTGACCCGATGTGTATAGGTGTAGCTCTGACCCGATGTGTATTGGTGTAGCTCTGACCCGATGTGTATAGGTGTAGCTCTGACCCGGTGTGTATAGGTGTAGCTCTGACCCGATGTGTATAGGTGTAGCTCTGACTCGATGTGTACAGGTGTAGCTCTGACCCGATGTGTTTAGGTGTAGCTCTGACCCGATGTGTATAGGTGTAGCTCTGACCCGATGTGTATTGGTGTAGCTCTGACCCGGTGTGTATAGGTGTAGCTCTGACCCGATGTGTATAGGTGTAGCTCTGACTCGATGTGTACAGGTGTAGCTCTGACCCGATGTGTATAGGTGTAGCTCTGACCCGATGTGTATAGGTGTAGCTCTGACCCGATGTGTATAGGTGTAGCTCTGACTCGATGTGTACAGGTGTAGCTCTGACCCGATGTGTATAGGTGTAGCTCTGACCCGATGTGTACAGGTGTAGCTCTGACCCGATGTGTATAGGTGTAGCTCTGACCCGATGTGTATAGGTGTAGCACTGCCCCGACGTGTATAGGTGTAGCTCTGACCCGATGTGTTTAGGTGTAGCTCTGACCCGATGTGTATAGGTGTAGCTCTGACCTGATGTGTATAGGTGTAGCTCTGACTCAAGGTGTATAGGTGTAGCACTGCCCCGATGTGTATAGGTGTAGCTCTGACCCGATGTGTATAGGTGTAGCTCTGCCCCGATGTGTATTGGTGTAGCTCTGACCCGATGTGTATTGGTGTAGCTCTGACCCGATGTGTATAGGTGTAGCTCTGACCTGATGTGTTTAGGTGTAGCTCTGACCCGATGTGTATAGGTGTAGCTCTGCCCCGATGTGTATAGGTGTAGCTCTGACCCGATGTGTATAGGTGTAGCTCTGACCCGATGTGTATAGGTGTAGCTCTGACTCGATGTGTATAGGTGTAGCTCTGACCCGATGTGTATAGGTGTAGCTCTGACCCGATGTGTATAGGTGTAGCTCTGACCCGATGTGTATAGGTGTAGCTCTGACCCGACGTGTATAGGTGTAGCTCTGACCCGATGTGTTTAGGTGTAGCTCTGACCCGATGTGTATAGGTGTAGCTCTGACCCGATGTGTATAGGTGTAGCTCTGACCCGATGTGTATAGGTGTAGCTCTGACCCGGTGTGTATAGGTGTAGCTCTGACCCGGTGTGTATAGGTGTAGCTCTGACTCGATGTGTATAGGTGTAGCTCTGACCCGATGTGTATAGGTGTAGCTCTGACCCGATGTGTATAGGTGTAGCTCTGACCCGATGTGTATAGGTGTAGCTCTGACCCGATGTGTATAGGTGTAGCTCTGACCCGATGTGTATAGGTGTAGCTCTGACTCGATGTGTATAGGTGTAGCTCTGACCCGATGTGTATAGGTGTAGCTCTGACCCGATGTGTATAGGTGTAGCTCTGACTCGATGTGTATAGGTGTAGCTCTGACCCGATGTGTATAGGTGTAGCTCTGACTCGATGTGTATAGGTGTAGCTCTGACCCGATGTGTATAGGTGTAGCTCTGACCCGATGTGTTTAGGTGTAGCTCTGACCCGATGTGTATAGGTGTAGCTCTGACCCGATGTGTATAGGTGTAGCTCTGACCCGATGTGTATAGGTGTAGCTCTGCCCCGATGTGTATAGGTGTAGCTCTGACCCGATGTGTATAGGTGTAGCTCTGACCCGATGTGTATAGGTGTAGCTCTGCCCCGATGTGTATAGGTGTAGCTCTGACCCGATGTGTATAGTTGTAGCTCTGACCCGATGTGTATAGGTGTAGATCTGACCCGATGTGTATAGGTGTAGCTCTGACTCGATGTGTATAGGTGTAGCTCTGATCCGACGTGTTTAGGTGTAGCTCTGTAGAAAATGTGCAGTACTTAAAGAGAAAAACAAACACATCGCCCGTATGGGTTTTATCGAAGGTTCGGTGCCCTTTAACCCCGAATGAAGGAAGGAATCCGAACGTAATTATTTGTCATCTTATATCTGGGGCGGCTACCAACCTACTTATCTAGAGGCGATGTATCGGTCTTCCTGTCTCTACACGCCCAAAACGTGTCAGTCCCCTTCAGGCGGAGATGGTAGGGGGGTCGTGTTGGGTGGGGGGGGGGGAGGGAGGGTGGCGGGGGGGGGGGTGTAAGCGGGAGAGGGCTGCTCGACAGTGTAAATTGATCGAGGACTCGTTCGCACCGTTGCAGGCCTTTTTATAAGTGGTGGAGGTAGGCAGATAGGATATGGCAGAAACAGTTAAGCCACCGGGGGTGCTACGGCACCGACCATGCTGGCCGGGCGGGTGCCGTGGTGAAGTTCCCTTCGCTGCCGGAATGCTTTGGCCTATTCCACGGGACCCACTATACGTCATTATCAGTCCCTGGCGCTCGCTTCTGAGGGGAGGGGACCTTTTGCCGCGAAGGCCTTCTAGACACCCGGGAGGGGGGTTGGCCTTTTAGACACCCCGGGAGGTGGGTTGGCAGCGCGTCGTTCGTCTTAATCCTGGGACGGAGATCTTGGCGGCAAACATGCCCGTGTGACCTTCTCGAGAGTCCCGCGGTATCGCGTTGACGGGACGTCATCGCTTAATAACTGCTGTGTGGAAGCGTCTCCGCGTCACTCTGGCGGCGACGGCTGTAGGGTTCGTCTGGCTCTTGTTGTAGGCATAGGGCATCTATGGCTTGGATCTCTTGTAGGACTGGACCTCTGGTAGGACTGGGCCTGTTGTAGGACTAGACCTCTTGTACAACTGGGCCTCTTGTACAACTGGGCCTCTTGTACAACTGGACCTCTTGTAGGACTGGACCTCTTGTAGGACTGGACCTCTTGTAGGACTAGACCTCTTGTAGGACTGGACCTCTTGTAGGACTGGGCCTCTTGTAGGACTGGGCCTATTGTAGGACTGGGCCTCTTGTAGGACTGGACCTCTTGTAGGACTAGACCTCTTGTAGGACTGGACCTCTTGTAGGACTAGACCTCTTGTAGGACTGGACCTCTTGTAGGACTGGGCCTCTTGTAGGACTGGGCCTCTTGTAGGACTGGGCCTATTGTACAACTGGACCTCTTGTAGGACTGGACCTCTTGTACAACTGGACCTCTTGTAGGACTGGGCCTCTTGTAGGACTGGGCGTCTTGTACAACTGGACCTCTTGTAGGACTGGACCTCTTGTTGGACTGGGCCTCTTGTACAACTGGACCTCTTGTAGGACTGGACCTCTTGTAGAACTGGACATCTTGTACAACTGGACCTCTTGTAGGACTGGGCCTCTTGTATGACTGGACCCCTTGTAGGACCTGACCTCTTGTACAACTGGACTGGACCCCTTGTTTAAGACTGAACCTGTGTTGACCCTTCGCAGGCTGGCGGCCCCACTGAAACTATCCATCATGCTCATCACCCCCTCCAATTAACTCCATATTCGCCGGTCCCCACAGTGCTGACCCCGCTGGTTGCCGCCTCCCTACCCACAGTCTCCTCCGCCGGTCGCTGCAGTCCAGACCCTGCTGCCTGGCCCCGCCCCCTCCCCCCGTCCCCCACCCCCGCTCCCCCCTCCCCCTTCCCATTCCACTCTTCCCTCCGTGGATCCCTACAGTCCGGACCCTGCTGCCTGCACCCCCCCCCCCCCTCCCGTCCCCCTACCCACGCTTACCGGATGGACGGTCCGCCGGATGTAAGTCCACTGGGGATTAGATATCATTTACTGGTCACCGCGATGGATGGTGTATCCCATCTCATGGCGGACCGCACCCTCCTCAAGCCTCCCCCCTTTCCTTCCTCCTGCCCGAGCCGCTCTCTTCCCCACCTGCCCTCCGCCTCCTCACTGTCTCATGACCCTCACCCTCACGCCCCCCACCCTCGCGCTCCCCACCCTCGCGCTCCCTATCCTCGCGCTCCCCACCCTCACGCTCCCCACCCTCGCGCTCCCCACCCTCGCGCTCCCCGCGCTCCCCACCCCCGCGCTCCCCACCCCCGCGCTCCCCACCCTCACGCTGCCCACCCTCGCGTTCCCCACCCTCACGCTCCCCACCCTCACGTTCCCTATCCTCGCGCTCCCCACCCTCGCGCTCCTCACCCTCACGCTCCCCACCCTCGCGCTCCCCACCCTCACGCTCCCCACCCTCACGTTTCCTATCCTCACGCTCCCCACCCTCGCGCTCCCCACCCTCACGTTCCCTATCCTCGCGCTCCCCACCCTCGCGCTCCTCACCCTCACGCTCCCCACCCTCGCGCTCCCTACCCTCACGCTCCCTACCCTTGCGCTCCCCACCCTTACGCACCCCACCCTCACCCTCGCGCTGCCCACCCTCACGCTCCCCACTCTCACGCTCCCCATACTCACCCTCGCGCTCCCCACTTTCACCTTCATCCCCCACTTCCACCCTTCATCATCACCCTTCTCCCATCATCACTCTTCCCTCACCCCCTCCCCCCCCCCCCTCACCTCTCATGTTACTTTGTGAAATCACGGTCGTGTTGAGTGCTATGGTCCTGGTTCTGATGGGAGATGTGGGTGATAGTGGTGTGGAAACGACCAGCTTATGTTGTCAACATATGGTTAGTTAACAGAAACCTGGCAGGATGGTGAGCATATTGCTAGGCAGAATTATAATGTTATGCCTTCCCGTAATGTTAGGTATGCAGCCAAGCTACTGCTAAGCTTGACGCTGTGTAATGAATGATAATTCTGTCAAAGTGCTTGTGGCCCGTCATGCTGGCTGGGCTCCATGGCCTTTTATAGCTTCCATTGGTGACATTTCCCCTTATTTCTTTCTTTTGGCGCGGCTAATAAGATTTGTTTGTTCGTCACCAGGCGCAATTCCGCCGTCTGTTGCTATCTTTAGTGTTTGACTCCTCCTGGCAAGCGACAATGACGTCATCACTGGCTGCTGTGGTTCGGTGCTGATAAATAGGTTTGATGGCGTTTTTCCTGTTGTGCTGAGCCGCTAATGGCCCCGATCTGGCGGTCCGTGCGTGGAGTCGTGTCGGCGTGGCGTGGGGTGCGAACGGCCACCCGATGGGGGTATTTGTTTGGCTGTCGTGCCTTGGGTCCTGTCCTGCATAGGGCTCTGGGCTTTTTGATAGGGACGGTAGATTGCGGCAGGTTGTCGGCTTCCCGTCGATCTGGTGGTAGCCCTGTCGCCGCGTTCTATGATTTCGCGCCTATAAATTTCTCGGGGTTGGTTGCTTCGATAATAGCCGGCTTCAACGGCTGATAAAAATAGTTTTTTCTCCAAGCGAGCATCCCTTCATTTAATCCTGCCACGGCGTAGGAATATGGGCGAGCTCCGCCGGTAAACAGGCGTGGATGGTTATCAGGCTGTTGCAGGCGGAAGCGCTCCTCTGCCGCTCACTTCCGGTGCTGGCCCCCGCCCCATTTGCCTGCCCCCACTTCCCTCACCCAACGCTCTCAGATTTCCCGCCACAGCGCGCTGCGGATGACTTATGCAGACGACAAAATAGATTTTTTTTCGCGATGTTCTGCTGTCGTTCGTCTGACGGTGGGCATTTTTTTGGGCTGTGGAAATTCGAACGAAACCTGATATCCATTATTGTGGTGAATCATGGGTGAAGCGGGGGTGGAGCGGGAGGCGGGTGGGGGGGGGCGGTTAATATGAGGCGCTGTGGTTGGTAGTTATACCGCCCAAGTAGCTATGTTAGCAATCATCAACCCTTGGTCAAGTGGTTTCATTAAAAGAAGTCTCGAAATCCGATATCATTCTTTTTCCCCAATTCTCCTTCACTTTCACCCTCGATTCTGCCATTTGCAAAATCGAACGTGGGGATTTCTTCATTTCTATCCCGGAATTTTAACTTGCTAGGAAATGAATGTAAAGTGGAAATATTCTATCTATATATTTGGTAAAATTTATATAATTGTATTTGTAGGATGTCGACATTGCGAGAAATATACCTGGGAGGGTAAAGGTGTCGGCCCCCAACCTTCTGAAGCAAAAGCGGAAGTGACGTTGTCGCCCAAGGACTTCCGAGAAGATCCACTGCTCGTATGGTCACATGATGTCACGCGGTCACATATGTCACGTGGTGCCGCCCGCGGCCGCCGTGGTGGGCTGTGAGGCCGAGGACTGAGTGGCCACGCCGGCTCCCCATTGCCCTGCTAGCCAGGAATGATGGCTCCTGGCGTCGCCAGGCGAGACAGCTTCATATTGTACTGACTCGCCATTGATGAGTTGTCGATTCCTATATTGCAAAGCTCTATGTATAGATGTGTATTAAACTGAAATTGCGCTATGGAAATGTTATCTGTCGTCGTTTTGAATGCATACAGAAGTACTCTATTGCCATTGAGGCACACTTTACAGTGTTATAGTTGAAGAAACCATAAAAAAACTGCTCTTTCATAATTTAAATGTCTTTCGGTGCAAAAAGAATGGCAGTCCTATTTCGTTATTAATTCGTCGCTTCTAACTGCGCGTAACAACTATGAAGTGAGAAAAAAAAAGGACTCGAGTATTACTCCAGTGGACTATATATACAAATATATTCTCAGCATTTCAAAGGCAAGCATATGTACATATTTAATATACAGATAATAGACAATGATTCTTATTTTTGCTGGATAACGTTTCCATTATGGTACACCGATCATATATTTTAGAACACATATTAAATGCAGGTATATCTAGCTGAAAAGAAAAATCTGCAGTAACTGGTGTACAAATAACTATGCGACGCTACGGATGTCATAACAGAGGCGGCAGATGTTTTCCGCCGAATATACTTATGTATAGCTCAGCCACGTTTTTCCTCTTTGCTTCTGAACATAAGAAAACCTTAAATTCCTTATTTTCGATTATATGTTTCACAAAGGTAGAGCAGAAACAGGTTTTTGCAGTTCACTTTCCCTCTTACCATTTTGAAACATGATAAAGCAATAGGTAACTGTAATCAGAAACCCTCATTTTTTGAAAAGAGCAGGACCAAGATGTGTAATGCTCACTCGAATCTAGCCCTGAATCCTTTTAGTAGATTATCCATTTTTTATCTTCAGAAGCAAAATTCACAATGAATTAACGTTATATCCCGGGATTCAAAACAGAACTGTCGCACTATTCTATGATTGGCTGGCTTGTGGGAGCGTCTTTGATCAATTCTGTTTCACGAGACAACTCATTATGACAGGCACTCTACCATACCTATATAGTGTAGATTTCTGTCTGGGCGCCACGACATGTGAGTAGTACTCACACACTGTCACATAGCGACACGAGACCCGTCGTCATCACAACTATTGAATGCTCACCATGCACGTGCAGGTGTTTTTATTTCTGCGTCTGACGAAAGCCGAGATCAAGGATTTTTAAAAGGAGAAATGACTCATTCAGAAGTAATTCAGACGTCATCCTATTCGCACACGAGAACGTTTTAACGAAGCTGACTACTGATAAATTTCAATGTTGTGACAGATTTGGCGCCAAAACTGTTCTATGGCGATTCTACTGTTTCACAAAGGGTTATCAGGGAAGTAGGTCTTCCTTTTTCCTTAAAAGTAATCTACTGACGTATGAACATGATGACGTCATAGCTTCCACAGGGTTTTCTGATTGCTCTAGCTCCTCAGGGTACATCAAAGAGATGTCATTGTCGCGAGAGGCAGTGTGCTCGACTGCAGATCGACCAGCCGGTTGCGGATTCAACTCCACCTGTGTCTCGCTCTGGGATTGTAGGAGTCCCTTCGTCTTAATACCCCTTTGTTTTTTTGATTATGCACAACATTGGTCTATAACACCAATCATTAATGAGGCTGGGTATACATGTATATGTGTGTGTATATAAGTGCATGTACATATATCACCGATGACGTCTGTGCCAGAGGTAAGTGAGTAGGTACCTTATATATGTGGCAAAAATAGCGCGATCAATAGATTTCCTGTAATTAGGAGAATGTGTTCTCGGCCGTTGCAACAGGGATGACACAGAACCAGCATTTTGATGTCCCGTGGGCTCTCAAACCTGAAAACCCCGTGCAACTCGATATGTAGGGCAACGTCTGCGTACACCGATCCTAATTGCCCCTTCGCCCACCCTCCATCCGGGTCACCCACGCTCTCCTCCCCCTCCCCACCCTCCATCCGGGTCACCCACGCTCTGCTCCCCCTCCCCATCCTCCATCCGGGTCACCCACGCTCTGCCCCCCCCCCCCCCACCCCACCCTCCCAGTCGCTCCCTCTCACCTATACCGCCTCTTCCCGGGCTGCCTTAGGCCTTCTGCAGTGGTTGCATCCCGAAATTGATTCAGAAATCCCTGATCAGAACATGTAGCTCTGTTGATTGTCTTGTTGCCGTTTTTATAACGTTTTTGTTCGATATAGAAATATAGTAATAACGTGGTTTCTCTGTCATCACTAACTAGGCGAACGGTATTACGTAATCAGCGAGAGTTGCCAGAGACTGCCAGAGAAAAAAATGCCAAACAATAAAGGTTGCATATTGTATTTCCTGGAACGAAAAATACTATTGTCTGGAACGAACACGCGCAGATGGAAAGGAGGACAAAGTGCATTTCATTAGTTAATCATAACAAAACATATTTTTCTATGGGGTAGAGCATAATGACATGATCCCCGTCGGTTTAGCACACTGGCAAGATACTAGCGCACTGGCAGGCCCCCCGATATGCCTAGCGCACTGGCAAGACACCCGATCTGCCTAGCGCACTGGCAAGATACCCGAACTCCCTAGCCCACTCGCAAGATACCCAAACTCCCTAGCGCACTGGCAAGATCTCCCTAGCGCACTGGCAAGATACAAGATCTCCCTAGCGCACTGGCAAGATACAAGATCTCCCTAGCGCACTGGCAAGACACCCGATATGCCTAGCGCACTGGCAAGATCTCCCTAGCGCACTGGCAAGATACAAGATCTCCCCAGCGCACTGGCAAGGTGCCGATCTCCCTAGCGCACTGACAAGATGCCGATCTCCCTAGCGCACTGGCACGATACAAGATCTCCCTAGCGCACTGGCAAGATACAAGATCTCCCTAGCGCACTGGCAAGATACAAGATCTCCCTATCGCACTGGCAAGATACAAGATCTCCCTAGCGCACTGGCAAGGTGCCGATGTCCCTAGCGCACTGACAAGATGCCGATCTCCCTAGCCCACTCGCAAGATACATGATCTCCCTAGCACACTGGCAAGATACCCGATTTTTCTAGCGCACTGGCAACATACCCGATCTGAATAGCGCATGACCAACATTCCTTTCTTGGCAATTAACACACCTGGCTCCCTGCAAGACAACCCATGCCACTGCTTCGTGTAGGGCAGGATGCCCCATCTCCTTAGCTGCTGTGCCGTCTTCCATTCCACACCCCAGTATCATATTGAAATAACCCTCCCCTCTCTCTTTCATAAGCCCTCCCCCACCCTGCCCCTCTCCCATATGTTCTCCATCAGCAGCTGTCCCCTCGCAGTTACCACCACCCACCGCCCCCCACCCTCTCTCAGTAGGCCTACCCTACACGCGGATCCTACTACTTGACACGGCCAACACGCCCCCCTTACCCCACCCCTCCTTCCCATCCGACTCGATCCCTACACACCTCAATGCACGTCGTTTCACGTCGCCTAATGAGAGCAAAGCCTGAGGTCAAGGACACACAAGGATGCTCCAGGACACTTTGGGTTTCTTGCCGCCAGCTGTGGAAACGCAGATAAGCGACAGGAGTTAGTAGTAACTAATAACGGAGATGGTTACCGCGATCAATAGGATTCACTAGGACTGAGGGGTGGGGGGTCGCGGGGGGTTGTATGGATACTGGCAAGCGGCATACACGTGGCTGCTGGCTCCGAGATAGCGTTCATTACAGTGGTGATGGTGGTGCAAGTCAAGGGATGGTGTTGTCATACAAAATGGTTCTGTTCGTAGTGATAAAGCTAAAGGTAAGGTCTTCATACGGACGCCAGCTTTATTACCGGTCTTGGAGACAACGGTTGTGTTGTCATGGTCTTGGGGTGGTCATAAAGACAAGGGTGGTGTTGCCATAGTTACATAGTCAGTGGTAAATAAAATAGCGGTTGTGTTGTCATAGTCACGGGATGTTTGTATTGGTGGCAAGGTAAAAGGAACGATGCCATGGTCACGGAATGTTTTTTTCTCATAGTGATAGAGGCAAAGGTGATATGGCCATAGTTATCGCAATCTATGGCAAGAAATTCGTCGGTGCGAATGTCTCTCCGCTGAGCTGTACCATTGAATAGGGCTATAAAGTCTCGTTCGCTTAGACTTCCGGTTTACTCATTTTGGGGACAAACAAACGAAGCACGTGTTCGGAACGAGTTAAGAATCTCTGCGCACACTGGTATCCTGACTATCTGTGACGTAGGGGTGACGTGCATGTTACGCAAAGAGAGAGACTAGGAACCAGACTACCTGCGCAAAAGCCAGGCGCCGAGGGGTGGGTCCATTGCGGAAGGCATAGCGCTATGATTAAAAATATTTAAGAAATATAACTTCACAAAACAGATAGATGACATATTTTTTATTCATTTGCGCCATCACAATGACGAATATTTGTTACGACTGGACAATACGACTGAGAAACGAACGTTTTTTTGCATTTCCTACGAAAACCAGGCATTATGACGTCACACGGATTCTCTCCGGTGACAACGTTGGCGCAACGCTTCAAACAGAAAACTTACAAAAATGAAGAAACTTGGTCTTTTCGTGATCCAAAAGTGATACGAAAACATCCAACTGGTCTTATTTTATCTTTACCATGTGGTTTAATGACGCACCCGTGTGTTGTTACTCCATGCACTGCACATTTTGACAGCGGAATGGTTAAGCCGATCACTTGCTCTCGCCATTTTTGTTACCGCGGAGGCACGCGAAACTCTGTGACGTCACTCGCTGTTTGGTGAACTTGCGAAAGCCCGGGTGCAGGGCTAAATTTAGAACGTTATTTTTAGCTTTCGAGCGTTTTGAAGACGGATTTTTCCTTGTATATTCCCAAAGTTCTGCGCTTCATCGCCTACAAATATTTTAACGTATATCTCCCATAGCCATGTTTAGTGAAATGGTACTCATAGTCTTTAGAATAAACCTGGAAAAAAATTGACTTATAGCTGCCTCTACTTCAACATGCAGCACGTGTGTTTGTTTGTCCCCAAAACTGAAGTCTCGCGGCCCGATCGCGAGAACTGTATAGCCCTATATGAGTGTTTCCGCAAAAATCGACGACTCTAATCGGTATACAAAATATTGACATAACTGTTTTGTTTTTTTATTTTACATATGATATATGTATATTTACTATCGGGACGACATGAAACTGGCGTGCAAAGTGCTGTTGAGTTCGATGAATGTGTACACAGGATGGTTTGTCTATGTACAATATATATATATACTCGCTATCTATGTGGAATGGTTTTGACGCTATATCCATGGCGAGCGGTCAGTTTATGCAGTGCTCAGAGTGTTCTTAGCCTTTTCGATGTCGATGATATTCAGTATTCGTTCGACTCTGGGTTGATTGACGTCAGGCATTTCGGCCGCCGTGCTATCTAGCGAACACCGGCTTTTCCGGGAGTCGCTGCTATCTGTCCGATTCAAGTACAGGTGCTTTCTCGTGTTAATTAAGAAGATATTGGCCGGCGGGCGGTCGGGTTGGGCGTCCGGGTCTGTTTCCATGGCACCGGCGTCTGTGCCGACGCCGCGACGACGCTGACTTTGTCGCGTGACGTCATTAGCAGACGCCGCGTCCCCCTCGCTGGGGCTGTCGTCTGCTTCCGAGTAGCTGTCTTCCACCGAATTCGAGGTCTCGTCCTCCTCGCCTTCGTCGCTGGCCAGATATTTGCTGCTGGTGTGAGTCTGACTCCCGTGGACCCCCGCCATCACCCCCTGCGGCCGCGACCGCGACATCTCCGACCCGGCCAAGCGAGATTCCTGCTGGATGAGATAGCGGTCGGTCGGCAGAGGGGGTAAGCTCATTTCTTGGTACATCCGCTGTTCCTCCTGCTCGTCGCCCCCCTCCAGCACGTAGGCGTGGCCGAGGTGGTGGACGTTGAGCGGGGTCTCGTGGTAGTCCGGGTGGGGGCAGCCAGTATTGTCATGTACCTGCTCGGCATTCACTGGGAACCCAAAGAAGCCGTAATGGTCCGCATCAAAGCACTGGTCTTCATCCTACACAAGGCCGTGAAGGAAACAAAAAATATTAGGCCCTTCACATTTACTTTGGCGCCGATAAAGACCATGTAACTATTTGCCTCTCTTTTATTTTTTGTCTTTTCTTTTCATAAAATTAGCTAGCTTCATTTAACGATAATCATTTGCTTCCGAATGAATCCGACAGTAGGCACACGACAATATCCGGTTGTCTGCGCATGCGCAGAATGCATCCTAGGAGACCCGCATCATATTGGAGCACACACGTGATAGCAAGACAATCAAGTACTGAAATAGACCATGAATCGACTTGACAATGCCGGCCCTTCGCTGTAGAAATGAAAGCTGTTGGCAGAATACCGAGACTAAAAAAGTTTTACTAACCGCGCTGCTAAGAGGGTAATCGTATGTATAAGTATCCTAAACCGCCACACGACTTCTACCATATATTCATATATTTCGTCCCCACTATAAAATGCTTGTTTCACGATAATGCCTGTATAATGAGTATCGAGTTTTTCAGTTGGAAGCGATTGGATCTGAACACAAAGTGCACGGAATCAGATTGGCTCCCAACAATGTTTAATAATAGTATTTCAACAGCATTGCAGTTACAGGGTCGTTCATAAAGATAACAAAATGGTATTATTAATACAACAACATGCTCAGCAAATTTCCGTGTCCTATCTGAGCCAAGTATTTTTTTAAATCGGGCAGAGCATAAGAGCCGTGTGTGTTTATATATTTGTACGAATTTCTATATCAATTTGTCTTGTATAAATCTGAAAAAAAAATAGAACAGAAGTGAAGCTCCGCGTTGCTATGTATAAAGCACATGTCCAACCGTACACAGACATCATGCCTCATGTCGGCATATTTAGTATTACTGAATATTTCACGTCACGGACATCCCCGTAACCACCGCTGGGTAATCAGCACAGGTGCGTAACTATGCATGCAGGATGATTGCTTGATATTTAAGTAAGTAGGCAACTATACTGAATTCCTCCTATTCATCGCAGTAACACACATACACATCCACGCGCGGGTCCAGGAGGGGAGCGGGGGGGGGGGGGGGGGCTCTTGTTCCCTTTCTTTGATCGAGGTGATCGAGGTTTGCTATTTTATTTAATGATAACTATATAGTATCTAAGATATGGACCCCCTACTCCTTTGTAGTGGCCCCCTGTGGTAAGATTTGCCATCCCCCCCCCCCGATCGCAAGAATTTTGAACTTCAAAGTGGACCCCCTCCCCCCTCTCCTTTCAAATTCGTGGACCAGCGCCTGCGTTGGATAGTTTGTCATTGGACAATTCACATTTCCAGTCACTGTATATACATGTATATAGGTTTCACATCCTCCTGCGGAAAGTCTTTGCACATATTGATGTCGCATCCTAGAGTAAGTTATCGTTGGACACGTTTCATATCTTCAGTAATTATAGCTCCGTCCACGAGATGCTCTTCACGGCTTCAGTACTAATATCTAATTAGAAATCGACACTGTACCCTCTTCGAATCCCGGGTTGGCCACTTGTCGTTCGCCTCTTCAGTAATGGCACACTTTTCGCGTCCTCAGTGATGATATGTCAGTACACATTCGCACAGATCAGTTATTCAATGTCATATACTACGTTTCACATTCACTTTATTAGATATCATTGGACTGGTTTTGCATCCATAAGTAACGAAATGTCGTTCAACTCTTCGCATTTGCAGTCGTCATTAGTCGTCATGGAACTGTTCGCATCCTCAGCAATTACATGTAATAATTGGGTGTATTGTGATTGGTGAACCTCATGCTCGAGCCGTTATGTTTTGCCCAAGTCAATCATTGCATGCCTCAAATATGTAAGACATATAACCCCTTCCATAGCTTCCATATAAACTTTACATCCAGTCATTTTCGCTTGATGAAGCACATCCATTAAGATAACAATGGCAGGGTTATTGTCAGTGGTCTGGCGTGCCATCACCTCATTCTGCTAATGAGGGCTAAAGACGCCGCTACGGCTCATACATAACAGATGAACTTGCCTCACTTACAGGTTATATACCTCGGATTATCGCTCAGTGCTCATTCACTCGATACATCAATCAGGCCAATGTCCTTTCATCCCTCTCTATGTCCTGTCCGAGATCCATAATGTGACATCCAACACCCCTTTGGTAGTTCTTCTTCACTGCGGTTCCTTCTTCAGCAGATATTGGTCAATATAATTACATATTATAGGTATTTATAGCTATAGGTACAAGCAAATATATTTTGTATGTATAGAAATATATGCGGATATATATATGCATGCACATATATTTTACATGCACATGCTAATATATATGCAAATATATATAAATATCCTAATATATATGCATATGCAAATACATAAATACATGTATATGCAAATATATGTATGTATGGCGATGACCTTCCTTTAGCGACCATCTGTGCGTGCCGACTACGCGTGGGATGGCATCTCGAGGCTGAGAGGCTGACAGTGTGCGCTCGCTGTACACTGTGTGAGTACACTGTACACTGTATGAGTACACTGTACATATTGTCCTTCATCACAAGGCCGCTATACGCTCTCGCTTCTCTACCCAGCGTCCTGATGCCTGCTGCTCCTGGGTGATAACCAGAATGTCTTTACCCCCCAGCACCTGCACGTGAAAGGTTACCTCTGGCTTCTTCCTCTGAAGCTCCTTCTTAGCTTCCTTGGCCAGACGGCAGCTGACGAACGAGGAAATGACGCAGAGGAGACACTCGAACCCGGCCACGCCCAGGGCGACCAGGATCAGGACGTCTTTGTTCTCCTTCTGGAAGGTCTGGCCGTCGGTCGTGTGGTTTACCAGACCCAGTCTCAGCAGCTGTATGCTGACGATGGCCACCACCATCGACACGATGGAGAAGGCCGTGAAACACATGATCTGAAAACAAAGGTGATACACATTTAATGTCGTGGACTGAGGTCGATGTTTCCAAGCTAAGTAAGTCGCGCATAAATGCTGAAGTCAAACAGTGACTACTGCCGAAACAATAAGTCTGATTATCGTACGAGGTATCAAACATTTTTTAGAATCTTTCATATGATGGCTTATGATGACATGCCACGAAGTGCAAAAAATTTAATTTGTTAACGAAACGTTTTTATTTGTACCAGTATATGCGGAAAATGTGGTAAATTGGTGCCACCGATATACCTCATTGCTGCCGCCTTCACCGCTTACGTATTAGTAAACATCATATTTCATCTTATAGAGTTAACAATGACAAGAATCAACTAGACTCAGTTCGATTCAGTACACTTAGTTCAAACTGTTAATTCAACAACAACAACCCATCCTCCCCCCATCCACAGACTCCTGCCTTCGTCCTCACATCACCGCTCCACTATTGTGTTTAATGATCACGCGGTTTCACGCTATCGCGGACCCACTGCTACACAACAGCCACATGTGTCGTCGTTACTCATGGCTACCTTCCTGGAGAGACCGGAGCTGGTCGCCGAAGCATGAGACAGGTCGCCATAGCGACTAGACCGAGTTTTAGTGAGTGCCGTAAAACGGTCTTCTATACAGGTAGAGGCAACACCGAGATGTTGGAGACAGACTGCGTATCCATTCCCTCTCCCACAACCCCACTCCATCCACTCTCGGGACGTGAAAAAGAAAACCCGAGGTCGCCTTTATGGCTACGGTAGTTGTTGGCTTGACAAAGCATTAAAAAACGGCAGCGGATAATTAACTATTAGTACATAACATAATGCGGTTGTAAAAACTGGTCGGAACCCTGTTGTAATGGGCAATAATTTATCCGGGGATCTTGTGAGTCATTGCGTTATACATTACAGGGCTAGCCAACGCTGGGACTCGTATCCCAGTAACAGGCTTTTGCTCTCTTGTCATTTCGTACCAAACGGCTTTGGAATGATACATGTGGTCACTTCGTACCAAACGGCTTTGGCCATGATACCTGTCGTCACTTCGTACCAAACGGCTTTGGCCATGGTACCTGTCGTCACTTCGTACCAAACGGCTTTGGCCATGGTACCTGTCGTCACTTCGTACTTCTACTGTAACGTATCCATTCGTGCCAAGCTGACAACGTAAATCCCAGCGTTTCTTCCTAATTGTTTTCACCGTACGTATAACTTCAGGCTAAATATATACAACGCTAACTGTTAGATCGAAGGCGACACATAAATAATAGATATGTACATATATTAACAACAATTCAGTAGAGCGGGGAGGGTGCGTTGAATAAAAGCATGCCACCCCCCCGTTCCTTTACCCCCCTTTACGCAGATCCTCGATCTGTCGCTGAATATATATATATATAGGAACTTACCATGTATGCAGTTTTTCTCTTGGCGCAGGCGAAACCCATAATTCCAGTGAATATAAACTGAAAATGCAGAGAAGATAAATCCTGTATTGACAAAAGGTTCCACAACTATCAATGTCATTAATTAATTGCAAAACAAACAACATTATTGCATCAACACCAACTGAGGCAGCAGAGGACCCATGGAGGGGGTGTGGGAGTGACTACGCCCCCCCCTCCTTATAACGTTGGGAGATTCATACAAATCTCATTTATACTTTGAAATGTTTCCCCTTTATTCAATGGTAACCCCGCCCCCCTCCATCATTTGGAGGCACGTTAACAACGTGTGTTTCCATTCATATATTTTGTGCATTCGATAAAGAACCTTTAGGTGTAGTATTTTTTGGAATCAGATTTTCCTAATGTGTAGCAATGGAATCAGATGTTGTTAGTAGGCGATATTGGATGTATTAATGTATTACATAGATACATATTCACTAGGTGTAGGCCTATAAGATCCATAGTCCCAGATTGATTTACTGCGTTACCTAAGCCCAGCTGCAATTAAGTGTATTACGTAAGCCCAGCTGCACTAAAGTCCATTACCTAAGCCCAGATTCAGTAGCCCTGTTACATATTCACTGCGCCTTAGTAACGCCCCCCCCCCCCCCGCCCCACCACCACCCCCGCCCCCAACCCACCATTGGACTAACAATTCCACGTGTCCGTATCGACTGCGCTGTGACAACAGAGCGGCGGGGCACGTGGCGGGAGAGTGGGTCGTGAATTATGAGAAGCCGGGACGGGGTAATGGTCGTCATAGCGGTACTGTGAGCGGGGTGATAAGGCAGGCAGGCAATGCCAACAATGCCAAGACGCTTGACGACAGCTGCAGAGACAAGCCAATTATTTCTCCTCCTTTCCGGTTATGCCTTCCTTCAGGAGAAGTGGCTCGCTAGCCTCCGATGTTACCCTCCCCCCTATCCCTTTCCCAGCCCATACCCCCTACCCTTCCCTCCCCTCCCCCCTCTCCCCCTCCCCTCCCCTCGACCTCCCTTCCCTCCCCTCCCCCCTCTCCGTCCTCTCCCCCATCCTACTGCCGGATGTCGCCTCACGATGAACCACTTCCCCATGTGTCTTCCATTCCATTTCGACAAATGGACGAACGATCGATATACATGTATTATAATCTATAACCGGGTTCTCGGGGTCAATCTTTGGATCGATCTGGGGGTTCATGATTGAGTGGCTATATTTGTGGTACTTGGGAAGATGTGCAGTTGTGGGATGGCGAGAGTTTGTCTTCGGGATACATAGGCAGTGGAGGGAGAGATTTACAGGAGGCTACCAGAGCTATTATAAGCCGGGGAGCTGGGACCTTAGACTGGCCGACCCCACGCTGACTGGCAGGGTAAATATACGAAGTGAAGGGTCAATACGGCCCTCATCCACCGATTGGCACTCACTCCATGGGCCGAGATCCACACTGGCCGAACTGGCAAACGGGTCAATCATTCACTTCCGGCGAAGCGGTTTTGGTGTCCAACAATAGACTGGCATGCGAGAGATAGAGAGGGAACGTGGGGGTAAGGAGTGAGAGGGACGTGGGGGGGGGGTGGTTAAAGTGTAGAACCACACATGTCATGTACCCCGCTCCTCAGCTACCCCGCCCCCAATCTCCTTCCACACACACACACACACATACACATAAGCCACCACCTCCCACTACGGCATGTAACTCAATTTCTGGATTCCCCACAATCCCAGACGTGGTCTTGGCTGTGGAAGGGGGGGGGGAGGAGGGGACGAGGGGAGGGGGGCACAAGAGGGCACAGCTAGGGGGGAAGGGAAAGCAAAGGCGTCCGACACCCGATACGATGGCGCCCCCTAGAGAGACCAATAGCGACCCCCCTGCCTCATAACTTAGTTTTACAGTGTCCTTTACCTCATTCCAACAGAGGCAACTCCATCATCCGAGCTTCGTCAGGACGTTCGCGAAGGATAGCACAAGATACCGAGGACATCTTTTAGTGCTTTATGCCTTTTTGTGCACACAGGCGTTAAACAGGGCCAAGGAACCTCTCGAGACAATGAAGGATAAATGGATTAAACGTGACCCATATCAAGTGCCCAGGCCCGGGGTGCGAACTCACGACCTATTGGTCTACGGTCTAGTGCGCTGACTACTGTGGATGTGATCTACATCATTACTGTATCGGCTCGATTGGGGTTTGAGCTCGATGGTGATTAAGCGTTATTTCCTAATGCTGTCATGTGTTTGTTCCTTGGCGTCCTATGACATATATACCACCCCTCGTACAGGGAGAGCCAAGGAGCGTCTTTATAACGTTGATTGCCATCGTTCAAGCGGAGTTTCATGATCACTGTGATGTGTCCAAGATGTATCGCTCTTTATTGATTGTCCCCCACTCGCACCGCCTCTCTTCGGTTACCATTATGACATCGCCGAGATTCTTCCGCCACAGCCTAAGCAACCGTTACAATGTACACTTCCGGCCTATCATATATCCTACATGACTGTCAGCGCTCCTGCTCCGTGCTCCCCGTGATTACCCTCATAATGCCTCGCCGTATATCACCCTTCCAGCCACCCCTCGCTCCAGCCCTTCGGCGCTCTTGCAACCCCCATACAATCCCTATTTTTGCTCTGATCGACCCGCTCTTTAACACCCCCCCCCCACCCCCAAGCCGCGCCGCGTTCTTCTGTCGAGTCGATGGCCGCGCGGTGCGAGGGGGTGAGCCGCCGGAACTGCAGCCGCCGCGGCAAATTCCCAAAATCATCCACAGCGCCAGATGAAACCCGACGCCGCCGGCGGCAGCGGCGACAAACGCTGACTGACCCGCAAATTGGCAGAATTAAGGCAACTCTCACAAAGCATGGCGGGAAACGAACTCATATCACCCTCTTCAGAACGCCCTGTCGTCTGCCCAGCCAATGACGTCACGAAGGAACTTTTTTTCGAAAGTCGAGGAGTGTCTTTAACGATGTCCATTAATTGACCACTTGCAATGTAGGCCTACGTGAATGTTTTATTTCTCTCAGTCCCTTTAGGGCATATATAAAAATCAAAATCGCTTCTGCTGGTCTTAAGCGATTTATTTAGCAGGGAATCCGGAACGCCAATATCGGATGGCGATATATATCGATATGAAAGATAAACAAAGAAATAGCGATCGATGTGAACGATACACTGTTGATGTCGGGATGGTGTGAAAAGGTCAAGGGGGAAATCAAAATTCGACCAAATTCCGCCTTGAAACATATTGAACACGCTGTGCCACGAAACATGTCAGGGGCGGGTACATTGGGAGGGTGGGGGGCGGGATGCATCTACAAAATGTCACTTTGCGTTGTATGGCGTCTGCAGACCTGACTTTTACTACAGTGTATGCTAAATTTCTCAAGGGGGGGAGGGGGTAGCAACCCCCCCAACCTCCCCACTAAGATACGAGAGACATCGTATCCTCAACGAGAGATCCTCTATTACCACTAAGGTGTTTATCATGTCTCAAGCCGGTGTGACAGCTAATCAACCCGGAAACTGATGTCAGTGGTGAAGCACGTCCTTCTCCGAGAGGACGCCTTACTGAACAAAGCCAAACAAAAAAAGAAGGGCATACACTGTGTGTGACACATGTTCCGTTTACATCTTAATTACGCTACATAATTCAGTTCTACAGTCACCACACGTATTGCCGGCACATATAATGATACACAATGTTACCCAATATCCCCGACGTACAGCGGAGAGGACTGCGGCATATAATGAACCGTTAATTGTAGCTGGAACATCCACTTATTGCGCAAATTAAGCGCCATAATTTATAAGCCATACCTAGGCCGACCGCCTCATCGCCCACGTGGTATAGCGTGCGTCAGAGGTCACAGTCTCTGGTGTTAAAGTATTTATCTCACGTCCAGGGTGTCGACACCTTATTCCCGGACAACATCATTATACCGGAAGTCACCTACACGACGCTGCCAATAAGCACGGGGGTCGCGCACGGGACATTCACGAGTACGTAGGGGTTTGTGATTAATTTATACGGACGTGCATACACCAAAGACTAGGATTAAGATTAATAGATTTGATTAATATAAACAATATGATCAGTTGTGTTATACGAATATTAGTGGATGGATACTATATAATTCTATATTATGCTTTATTGTTATTATAGGTTCCATGCTATACATAAATAATAATATTATTTATGAGTATAATGATTCATATGTAATTAACGAGGGAGCGGCCCAACATGGGGGTACGGACCTCACTATGGTTATTGCATTATTTAATCGGTTCGGCCCTTATTTGTGTATTACCGTGAGTAACCCGCTATATGTTGCCACACACATCCTTGGTAATCGATATATAATCAACTTATTATGATCTACGTTGTTGGCTCGGTCCCTTTAGTATCTTGATCTACATCTCTCCACGGCTATATATCTACCACATTCTTTCCCCTCTCTCTCTTATAGGCAAGGATGTCCGCAAGTAATTTGATCAATGCCAGATTTATTTTAGATGAGCATGTCAGGATGACAAACAGCTGCCAGATCGGGTGAGATGGCCTCCGAGCGAAGCCGACTGTGGTAACAGTCCGCTCGCGGCCTCCAGCTGTTCACATCGACAAAAGCCAAGAACGGCTGATTTTTCGCAGCCGCAGACAAAGGGCGGCGACGTCGCCCGCGAAAAATGCAATAAGCGGCGAGCAGCGCCGCCTGGTGAAGATTTCTGCCTCTCCTCTTCTTCCCGCCGTCATCATTCTCCCGCTGATTGGTGGCGCTGGCGTCGCCTCGGCTGACAAGTACCACTCGGGAAGACCCCGCGGCCGGAAGATGCGCTGGCGGATCACATAATGGAAACATCGCCATCGGCGCATGCGCATCTGCCGGGAAACCAGCCCCCAACCCTCGCAACCCGTCCTCCATGTTCACCTTCACTCACGCATTCTCCCCCATCCCCAACCCCACCCTCCCCCAACCCCCATCCCTCATCTCTCATGCCCAGCCCCAGCCCCACCCACACACACTCCCCCATCCCCTATCCCCAACTCCTCTTTCATCTCCACCCCCTCAAACCCTCCCCCATACATAAACCCCTCTTCACCCCCTTTCCCAGCCCCACCTGGTCCGCCACAGGCCCATCCCCCCTCGGTCATCCCCCCTCCTCTACCCACTTGCACCAACCTCATGACACCCCCCCCCCCCCCACATTATCGGTTCGAAATGCCAATAACTAGGTTTCATGTTGTCCCTGACTCCTTGCTCAAGCCGACAGAGAAATGTGGCCCGGGCTGTGATCCCTTGCCCCAGACGTCCTCCCAGCTCCAGGGCAAGGCTTAGTCACCCTAGTCACCCTGGTCACCCTGGCCACCCTAGCCACCGGCGCCACCCTAAGTTCACTAGTCACCCTGGCCACCCTGGCCACCCTAGCCACCGGCGCCACCCTAACTTCACTAGTCACCCTGGCCACCCTAGACGCCCTCACCACCCTAGCTTCCCTAATCACCCTAGCCAGCCTAGTCATCCTAGCCACCCTTGTTACCCTAGCCTTCCTCAACACCCTACTATCCCTAACCACCCTAACCACCCTAATTACCCTAACCACCCTAACCACCCTAATTACCCTAGCCATTCTAGCCACCCTAGTCATCCTATTCACCCTAGCTACCCTTGTTACCCTAGCCACCCTCACCACTCTAGCTTCCATAGGCACCCTAGCTTCCCTAACCACCCTAGCCGTCCTAGCCACCCTCACCACCCTAGCTTCCCTATCCACCCTAGCCACCCTCACCACCCTAGCCTCCCTAACCACCCTAGCCACCATTACCGCCCTAGCCACCCTCACCACCCTAGCTTCCCTAACCACCCTAGCCATCGTAGCCGCCCTCACCACCCTAGCTTCCCTAACCACCCTAACCATCCTAGCCACCCTAGCCACCCTCACCACCCTAGCTTCCCTAACCACCATAGCCACCCTCACCACCCTAACAACCCTAGCAACCCTCACCACCCTAACTTCCCTAAGCACCCTAGCCACCATAACCACCCTAGCTTCCCTAGCCAGACAGACAGATCGGATAGCGTGTTGGACGATGTAAGTCATCCTACAAGAAGCGCGCAGTTACCTCCAGGGAAAGATGTTTTGATAACGGCTTCCCCAACCGCTGAGCTTGCAGCTCGTCGACTCACGACTGATTCACAACGACATAAATATGAAGATATCCAATTCAGGTTCAGTGCCTTCGTTAACCCTGGGAATGAGTACTTAAACGCGCAAAAACGCAATGGATATGCCTGGTGCTAGAGGTAACTTCACGTAATACCCGGTGGGATAGCGTGCTATGAACCCTGTTTCTGTAACCCTCGCTGGTGCCACTGGGAGGGGATAAACGACGACACGCGACAGAGACACATTAAATCACCATTTTACATTGACCCCCAAATTCCGACACTGAGGATCTAAAAAAGCGACAGTGGCATTTCAGAAAAAGCGGCACTGACACGGAAAGTCGTGAAAACTCGACATTCGACACTAGGAATTCTTAAAAAATCGACACTGGACATCAGAAATATCCCCCCCCCCCCCAACCCTCCCTACCAGACCACTACTGTGATAGCTGAGTGTGATTATCACCTATTTAAGGTCCCGCCAAGTAACGACATATATAAGAATGTTCATGACGTAATAGTGTTCATACGCTTTGTCTATGCAGTGCATTAGGGTCACGTGACATTTCTTGTTTTGCTCAGAAAAGTGTTCGTCAGACAATACATGCCATACTGTCATTGAGCCCTGTCGGTCGACGCTCTTTTCCAAAATGCAATGCTCTTTAGCAGCAACCGATAAAAGCATACAAATGGTGTATATATCAAGTGATATATAAAACGATAAATACAACGATTTAAGAATTACATCTATTTTACTGCGCACTGACTCATCGTATATTTCAAGTGAGATAGAAGGACAAGAGAAGCATCAGCTTAAAGAGAGCGCCAGGGACAATGTGGGATTTTGAAACTTGCGGATCTCATCAGTCAAACGTGGGTACGATTACACCACGATTACATTAAGATCGCAAAGTCAAAGGCGCATTTTATCAATAGATCAGCGCGATGGGTAAGCGCGTTGGATCAGCGTGATCGATCAGTGCGATGGGTCAGCGCGATAGATCAGCGCGACAGATCAACGCGATGGGTCAGCGCGATGGATCAAATATAGATCCAGAACAAACCATGTAGATGGAGCCAGAGAGATCTAGATTTCTGGCTCCATAGACATATTACACTCGACCTCGTCGGACGCAAACACCAGGAACGTGACCTTCTGCTCCTGGATCGGGGATCCGGCGTGGGACACAGATGTGCCGTCTGGATCCGAGGCACAATCCGGAGCAGCCAGTGTGCAGAACCCAGCTCAAATATTTATTGAATCGCCCGACGCGCCAATGCATGATGTCTATGGGGCCTATGTTTGCCTAGCTCGGCGTATGTGTTTTCACACTTAGCCCTCTAGCGCCTCCAGCCCCCCACCCAACCACATCCCACCTCTCCCCCGCCAATCGGGGGGCAAGTAGCCTAATGGCACGTTTCACGGAGCCAACGCGTTGCTATGAAGAACGTCTTAGACGGGGGAAAATGGGGTTCAGTTTTCTTGGTATCTGTACATGTACCAGAGTGGATCTAAACCTATATTCATAGGCGAGGAACGTTCAGAGGTAATATATGAGCAGCGCCGTCTCATACATTGAGAATGTTAATGTCTAAAGGTGACGATGGCATTATTCATTCAAAATGTCCTGCAACGTGAATGTCTTCCATCTTCCATTAAAGTCGACAGAAATTGATTATTATAAGTGATTGACGTAAGTCACACGTGAGCTATGTTGAAACAATGGTTCACCTTTATATGGAAGGACGACCGTTAAAGATATATCAGGGCTAACAATAAGGCAGGTCTTCTTACGTGTCTGTCCTGTCCGAGTGGTTTAATGTTAATTGTTCTTAATTAGGTCATGAGCACTGATGCATATACGTAAGACAAGATATATGTACGATTGTCACCCCACCCTCAACCTCACCTCCCCGCAAGCCTTCCGATGACCTTCAGCATGGGTTCGATGCCCTTGTTCCATGCAACGTGGTCACTCCACGCGGTCAAATCACGACGTGACCACCTTGGGGATTTTCCGCCATTTCTGCGACTGTGACTGACGAGCCTTGGGTGATCAACCCCCCCCCCCCCACCCCCCACCCACGGTGCTTTGCTCCTGTCTCCCCCGTCAACAGGATAGCTGTAACTGGAGCCATGTGGGGCTGTGGGGGCCATCTCTCCACCCCCTCCCACAGCGTCAGACAATCCTGGTCCTGGTGCAGCCCCCCACCCCCTCCTCCCACATCCTCTGATACTCGAGGTCCCGGCGCGGCCCCACCTCCCATCCTCCCATCCTCCCATCTCCGCCCACATCCTCGCTCACCCCCGGCGGTCAGGGTTCCCGCGTCTAGAAAATTTAGAAAATATAACTTTCGTCTGTTTTACTTGGATGCCAGTGCGCGTAATTAGCCCTTCTATTCCGTATGTAAGCCTTTACATGGATGGCACATTCCCCGTAATACATTATATGTGCTGTCGCCATAGTAGGCTGCGATGTAAAGCCAAGCTGAATAACGTAAACTTTAACGATGTAACCCCCCTAGGACCAACAATGCCTACTGATCCTACAGTTGATGATCTGGGTGGATCTAGGTGGCTACCGTAACAAATGTGGACGCCATATGTGAATCGCTATGAATCCTATTGTATTAAATTGTCTAGTTAAATTGACTAATTCAAATTATTAGTGTTAATTGTTACTCTCATTGTGACGAAGTAATCGTTGTTAATCTGTCTCAACCGTAATAACTATAAACTTAAGGAGAGGGATGTGATTATTAATAAGTATTTAAATACATGCTTAAATAATGAGTAACTACTTTATTCATCGCAGCTTTACATCTCTTCAAGTAGTAAATAATACCCGTCTTATTCATACGCTGTCACATATTCTCACCGTCACATGGACTGTTATCATATCTGGCTTCCTAAGAAATGACAAGCAGACTACAAGACGTGTTGTCTCGCAGCCCAGAAGCACGACAATAACATGTTATATATATAGGTTGACAACCGGAGGACAGTGTAACATGGTCTGATAAGAGGTGGTATATTTTTACAATAGATCATATATATAAGCTTATACAGATTTGGAGACTTAGGTTTTCGAGAAAGCAATTGACATATCACGAATTGTGTTTTCGCCTGCGGTCTATTTTATTCCTGGGCTCATTGCAACAGGATGCCGGGGAGAAGCGTAGCCCCATGTGATGCTGTTGGTTTCACGCAACAGCGCCACATGTCCTAACCATCAAATCCTGTATGGCATTGCATACCTCCCGGAACAGACCATCACACCGACTACTGCCACCACCAGTGGTCTCACGCGGCAGCACTAGGCCTATACCTGGTTATGGTCAGAAGGACAGACCATCACACCGACCACTAGGGGTATGGAAGGGGTAAATGGCGACGCGGGACACAGGCATATTTGAAAAACGTACATTCGACATTGACCCCCAAATTCCGACACCGAGGATCTGAAAAAGCGACATCGACACATATAGTGGCATTTAAAAAAAAACGACACTGGTATGGGCAGGGTGGGGGGGCTGGGGGGGGATGTAGTACCTGGCGCCGCCGCCAGGGCACACACACACCGTGGTCGCACGCGCCGCCACCCTGATTAACACTCCACCTATATCCTGGCCGGGAAGTAATCACTATTCACAGAGGAGGATTTCCTACAATTACCCTGCAGGGCGTCCCCTTTCCCAAAGTCATTCCGTGCGCACCGGGGCTGTAATGGGGTAGGGAGGGAGGGAGGGGGGGGGGGGCGGGGGCGGGGGCTTGGTGGTTACGGAGTCGGGTTGCCTAGTTACACAGCGTCGATCCAATGAGGCTCTCATCAGCAGCGTTGCGCAATAGTCTTAGAGAGCGAGGCAATTCGAGAAGTAGGACAGCAAGTTAATGAGCGGCTGGTGTACCGCGCATGTCTATCAGGGTAAAGGGAAGCCGCCCAGGTGCTGCAGCATCGTCCCCTCCCGTGGGCAGTGGGGAGACGGGTTCACACCCCACCTGCGCCTCGGATCTTTTTATCTTCCATCGGTCGGCCTCACTAGGTATACTGGGCTCCTCGCATCGCGTTGCCCTTATAATGTTCATTGCGATCACGAAGACATGAAGTAATGCAGGCTTAAGAGATATATAATAAAATAAGTAGCATTTACATTCTAGCGATTTTAATTATTTGAATTAAGAATAATGTGTTGTACTTTTTTTAGCTTTTAAGCGTTGGGGCGGGGATACTGAGGAGGGGGGGTGGGGTTGTGGCGACTACATGTCTAAAGTGAACGAATATGGCTCCCCGGTCACGTTGGTTGGTAGCGGTCTCGCTGCAGGACATACACGACATGCTCGACTGGCGATTGGACAATATCGACTGACATGCCCGAGGTACTGCCAAAAGGAAGGATCGAGTTCGCCAGTGAGGCCTTTGTGATATGGATATACATATTCAGAAATGATACAGCGGTGTGGTGTCAACGGCAGTAGTGATCACGTCAAAACAAAAACCCAGACATCTCGTAAAACATTTATGGGTCGTCGGCAACCCACCCAGTCACCAGTGGGCAAGGATGGGGAGGGGGTGGGGGGGAGAGGCCACAAGGAAAGATAGATTGCTGCTACAGCCAACACAATCCTCGCTCCGTAAGGGTCTAAAGCCAGGTTGAAGAATAAGACACAACCATCCCAACCGCAGGTGCGACTGCTACGGGTTGCATCATAAGAACTGTCCAAGACGAGCTATAGGCCATGCCTGGTCGACAACATCCACATGAAAAACTAAAGTGAAAACCTCTGTCTGTCGTTGAAATAGATACTCGAACATCAGGTGCGACCGGTGTGGTGGCAATAATAAAAAGGGCTATATTGTGGGATCGGGCGTCGAACCGCAGTGCGTCGTGCGCTTTGGGAACATGAAGATATGTCAGCGCGGATTGTGACAACTGTTAGCCTAGCTACGATGGCTCTGGATACTGTCAGGCCAACGGAGGGGTCTCACTTAAAGATAGTAATACAGTATTCATGCAGTGCGTAAATATTGTATTAGTACGCTGTCTCCCTGATTTTTAGCTCAAGCTAAGCTCCATTAGCCACATGGGGAAAGCTTAAAGCATTTAAGGGGATTAGCAGATCAGGCCGTAAATCAAGAGAACCTTTCCAGCGAAAGAGTTTTTGTTGCTGATATTGGTATTACAAGACTGGTATAGTTGTCTGGTAGAAGGGTAAGGAATGATTAACTGCTCACTGTAATATGCAACCAAAAAATGCTGTTTTTTTGGTTGAAACAGCTATCCAATTCCAATAACATGGAAACGTTTTATCTCGAAGAAATTGCAAATGATTAATAGCTTCTCTATATCTTTATGCCCTTTATGTTGACAAGACTGATCCGCGTAAAGGCTTAGCGAGTTTAGCGACATAATGATGCCATAATTATGTCATACCAGTCATACATGTGATGCCAGAATGGTGCCGTGGTGATGCCAGAATGATGCCATGATGAAGCCGTGACGATGCCATAATTATGCCGTGGTGATGCCATAATGGTGTCATATTGATGCCACGGTGATGCCATGGTAATGCAATGTGGATGTCATAGTGATGCCATGGTGGTACTATGGTAATGCTAAACAGAACGGAAGTTTGCTTCATCGATAACTACCTCATCATTACGATAGGGCTTCTGTGGAGTCTGCCAGACCTTGTCGCTGCATGCCAAAGGCAATTTCCGAGTCCCCACCTTCAGCACATTGCCAGTACATGCAGCACCGCACACAGGTCAGTGACTGGGCGCAGGGCGGGGTTGGCATCAATACTAGCAGCTTTGTTCCTCTGCCCAGCAAATGGATTGGCAGCGCATTCAATATGGCCGACCCCCGGGGAAGCATGGCCTTGGGTCGCTGTCTCACGTTTCCATGGGACGCACAATCAATCAGCGAGCTCCTTCCGCTAAAGCTAACTGGTAACTATATATCAGCCTAAACGAAGTGGCTACTCCGAGACGATCAATCGAGCCGACCAGGCTTTCGCTGAGTGACGGGCCTTGGGAGTGCGGACCACGTGTGTAAATACTAACACACGTGGCTTGTCCAGTAGACAACGTCGGCCTGCGTGAGGACATCTTGGGAAGCCGACGAATCAGAAAAGGCGGAGGCACCAGAATATTGCTTGCATATAGTGCAAGAAAGACACGTTCACAGTCTTCTTACTCAGATTCTTGTTGGCCACTTCTGTTGGCAACCGAACTACGGAAGGAAACGCCATATTTTTTATCAGATCAATGCAAGGTATTTTAAATCGTTGACTATAATGATGCGTGGCGTTGGGGCATAGCAATCGAGGCATGACCTTTGGCATTGAGAACCTCCGACACTCCCGTCCGCCCCGACGACTTTGCCTTCGATTAGTCAGACTTACCCTAACGGTACACGTCCCCCAACCCTCACCCACCCCAATCCCATTATTATTGTAAGTTCGACCTCACACCAAGGGTCTATTTGGTACCACGCGTCTCCACACCTTCAGTTCTTTCCGGTTCTGATTTCTACCCTGCTGATGGCCAACGGAGAGCCACGAGGGCCACAAGTCACGAGAGCCAGGGGGCAGGGAGACCCTCGGGCGCCAGGGGTAAGCGACAGCCACGAGCCTCGAGAACCAGGGGGCAATGAGACCCACGAACCTCGAGAGCCAGGGGGCAGTGAGACCCACGAACCTCGAGAACCAGGGGGCAGTGAGACCCACGAACCTCGAGAACCAGGGGGCAGTGAGACCCACGAACCTCGAGAGCCAGGGGGCAGTGAGACCCACGAACCTCGTGAACCAGGGGGCAGTGAGACCCTCGAGAGCCAGGGGGCAGTGAGACCCTCAAACCTCGAGAACCAGGGGGCAGTGAGACCCACGAACCTCGAGAACCAGGGGGCAGTGAGACCCACGAACCTCGAGAACCAGGGGGCAGTGAGACCCACGAACCTCGAGAGCCAGGGGGCAGTGAGACCCTCGAGAGCCAGAGGGCAGTGAGACCCTCGAACCTCGAGAACCAGGGGGCAGTGAGACCCACGAACCTCGAGAACCAGGGGGCAGTGAGACCCACGAACCTCGAGAACCAGGGGGCAGTGAGACTCACGAACCTCGAGAGCCAGGGGGCAGTGAGACCCACGAACCTCAAGAACCAGGGGGCAGTGAGACCCACGAACCTCGAGAACCAGGGGGCAGTGAGACCCACGAACCTCGAGAGCCAGGGGGCAGTGAGACCCACGAACCTCGAGAGCCAGAGGGCAGTGAGACCCACGAACCTCGAGAGCCAGGGGGCCGTGAGACCCTCGAGAGCCAGGGGGCAGTGAGACCCACGAATCTCGAGAACCAGGGGGCAGTGAGACCCACGAATCTCGAGAACCAGGGGGCAGTGAGACCCACGAACCTCGCGAGCCAGAGGGCAGTGAGACCCACGAACCTCGAGAGCCAGAGGGCAGTGAGACCCACGAACCTCGAGAGCCAGGGGACAGTGAGACCCTCGAGAGCCAGGGGGCAGTGAGACCCACGAACCTCGAGAGCCAGAGGGCAGTGAGACCCACGAACCTCGAGAGCCAGGGGGCAGTGAGACCCACGAACCTCGTGAACCAGGGGGCAGTGAGACCCACGAGAGCCAGGGGACAGTGAGACCCACGAACCTCGAGAACCAGGGGGCAGTGAGACCCACGAACCTCGAGAGCCAGGGGGCAGTGAGACCCACGAACCTCGAGAGCCAGGGGGCAGTGAGACCCACGAAATTCGAGAGCCAGGTTGCAGTGAGACCCACGAGAGCCAGGGGGCAGCGAGACCCACGAAATTCGAGAACCAGGGGGCAGTGAGACCCACGAACCTCGAGAACCAGGGGTCAGTGAGACCCACGAATCTCGAGAACCAGGGGGCAGTGAGACCCACGAACCTCGAGAGCCAGGGGGCAGTGAGACCCACGAACCTCGAGAGCCAGAGGGCAGTGAGAACCACGAACCTCGAGAGCCAGGGGGCAGTGAGACCCTCGAGAGCCAGGGGACAGTGAGATCCACGAACCTCGAGAGCCAGAGGGCAGTGAGATCCACGAACCTCGAGAGCCAGGGGGCAGTGAGACCCACGAACCTCGTGAACCAGGGGGCAGTGAGACCCACGAGAGCCAGGGGACAGTGAGATCCACGAACCTCGAGAACCAGGGGGCAGTGAGACCCACGAACCTCGAGAGCCAGGGGGCAGTGAGACCCACGAACCTCGAGAGCCAGGGGGCAGTGAGACCCACGAAATTCGAGAGCCAGGTTGCAGTGAGACCCACGAGAGCCAGGGGGCAGCGAGACCCACGAAATTCGAGAACCAGGGGGCAGTGAGACCCACGAACCTCGAGAACCAGGGGTCAGTGAGACCCACGAATCTCGAGAACCAGGGGGCAGTGAGACCCACGAACCTCGAGAGCCAGGGGGCAGTGAGACCCACGAACCTCGAGAGCCAGAGGGCAGTGAGAACCACGAACCTCGAGAGCCAGGGGGCAGTGAGACCCTCGAGAGCCAGGGGGCAGTGAGACCCACGAACCTCGAGAGCCAGAGGGCAGTGAGATCCACGAACCTCGAGAGCCAGGGGGCAGTGAGACCCACGAACCTCGTGAACCAGGGGGCAGTGAGACCCACGAGAGCCAGAGGGCAGTGAGATCCACGAACCTCGAGAGCCAGGGGGCAGTGAGACCCACGAACCTCGTGAACCAGGGGGCAGTGAGACCCACGAGAGCCAGGGGACAGTGAGATCCACGAACCTCGAGAACCAGGGGGCAGTGAGACCCACGAAATTCGGGAACCAGGGGGCAGTGAGACCCACGAACCCCGAGAGCCAGGGGGCAGCGAGACCCACGAACCTCTAGAGCCAGGGGGCAGCGAGACCCACGAGAGCCAGGGGGCGGTGAGGCCCACGAGAGCCAGGGGGCAGTGAGACCCACGAGGCCCAGGGGGCAGCGAGACACACGAACCTCGAGAGCCAGGGGGCAGCGAGACCCACGAGAGCCAGGGGGCAGTGAGACCCACGAGAGCCAGGGGGCAGTGAGACCCACGAGAGCCAGGGGGCAGTGAGACCCACGAGAGCCAGGGGGCAGTGAGGCCCACGATAGCCAGGGGGCAGTGAGACCCACGAGAGCCAGGGGGCAGTGAGACCCACGAGAGCCAGGGGGCAGTGAGGCCCACGAGAGCCGTGCTACCGGGGCAACGATGGGTCGCTCCTCGCCCCTCCCTGGGCGCTCCGTTATGGGTTTCCGATCGATGGCAGCGGGCGCTGGCGCTGGCGCTGACGCTGGCGTGTTTGTTCCTTTGTGGCACCCCATTGCTGGGTCACAGGGAAGCCTCACGGGGCGTCCTGGAACGTTCCATTCCGATTCATCACTCGCACTCTCCGCTGGGTGGCACCTCCGACATTGCCAGATTTACGCCCATAATATCGCCCAGGGACTGACTTTTTGCGCAAGATATTTTGTTTGCTGTGAACGCGTAAAACCACTTTTTTCTCTGAATGCATGACATGCTTTTGCTGTCAACGCGTAAGAGATTGGTATCGTTGTTGCGCTCAATATGTGAGTAATTCTCGTTGATTTTATGTTTGAGCCAATCAGCGATGGTTCAGTAAGGCGATGAGAGAGAGAGTAAAAACTGAAAATCAAGGAAACAGAAAACAGGAAACCGATGTATATGTATATATATATATACCTTCCCCCCCACTCTTTCTTCCATGAGCAGCCGATAACCCGCGCCGTAGGGCACGGAAGTCAACGGGAATGAAAGGCAAACATTGCTTATAACGGGATGCGACGATGGGTCGTGAACATCAAAGGAACGCCGAAGTACGCTCCCTAAGTCTCCCCCTCCCCCCACCCCCCTCTACCCAACCAGGGTTTTAGACACAGACCCATGGCAGTAAGCCATAGCCATTAGGGGTGCATAACCAGGGCTTATGTGGGGTTATCGAGCGTCGACAAGGCTTGACACGTGCGCCTGATGGCTTAATTTCCGCCCGGCAGACATGCGCTGGTAAGGGTAACCGGTATAGACCCAGGCTATTTCCTCAAGGAAGAAAGCAGGACACAAGGCCGTCATCAAAATTAGGCCAATTTACCAGCCACGTAGAAGTTTTGTAATTGAGTCGAGAACCAATTACAAAAAATACAATTGCTTTGCAGTTGGCAAACATCCTAAAATGCAAAGGGTGATCGAAGAATAAGACAATATGGCGATTGTGGTCGACGAAACCCATACAAGGTAAAGTAGATTAAAGGTGTGGTTAACACAATTGTTCAAAATTCGGCACCAATCACATACATAACCAAAACCAAAGTAGGTTAGAAAAAACCACACAAGGTAAAAACAGCCACAAGGTAAGGTAGATGAGATAAACCCCGTTACATCCACAAGTTAGATTAGCTTAACCAGCACGTATCACGTGACCTTATCGACCAGACGCGGCGTCGCTCAGCCGTAGAATTGTGAGGACAAAAGACGAGACGTAGGGAGGGGCGACACCAGTCAGCACAGAAACAAACAATCGACTGAGCAGCCACAGACCAAGGCAATGACCCACAGTGCTGACGGGATACATTTCTAAATGATGCGGTCAATATAGAACAAAAAGGACTGATTGGTTGTATATGCAGGACGCTTTAACCAATTTTGGTCATATTGCGTCAATGGGAGAAGGAAGGAAGTGGAGCCATGTCCCCGGGGGTAACCCCCTACTCTTTACGAAGAAAGACATGGGATCCTTATCCCGCGACCACAGGCATGGCCACAGCGGGGTGCGAACCACCGATCCACGTGCCGTTAGGCTCTCAGATGGGCAGAACACTCAAGGCGAGCGGTCTAACCCACTGAGCTATCATCAGCATCAACATCAGCCTTTTTGTAGTTGATTGAACCATTCGTTAATCACATGATTCAGCACCAGACGTCCGTCATATTGTTGGAACATCGTGACACATATAAGCCACTCTCTCATATGTCTATCTAACTGGTATTACATATATTTCACTCGTACATAGCGAGGCCAGTTTTACAGGCGTTTTAGCGAGGATAAAGGAGGTGGGGGGGGGGGGTATTTGAATACTTACAAATCCGCCGCTCCAGATGGGAGACACGCTGTGCGCCAGCCACACCTCGGCCTGAATACTGGAGGTCACCCCCAAACAGATGTTGACCAAACCGACCACCGCGTGGATCACGGCGAGAACCAAAACCGCCACCGTCACCACCCACATCGTGATGTCACAGCCAACGCTACGATGACGTCACATCCGCCACTGTGATACGTTCACGTCCGACATGCCAATCCAGTTAGTCACATCCGGTTCTGCAACCCACAGAAAGACGAGTCCCAGAGTTTGACCAAATTCCGGTACTAAGATGACGTCGCAGCCATTGCTCTATTGACGTCCCATCCCGTAAGGTAGCTGATGCTACAGCAGTTGGTGTACAGCATGGGCGTGGTCTTCGTATGAAGTACTTCAAATTGGCTCAATGTCAAACGTTGGTACTGTATATTAATGCAATCTGTAGACAAAAAAAACACATTATTACATCATTATTCATATAATTACGCAAATGTTTTAATATAATATCTCTGCGGTCACTATTGAATTTCAGTGCCTGCACGAATAAACCACACACTATAAACACGATTGAATGCCGCACAGCGATTGACTACCATACCCCCTGTCCTTAATCCTCAAAAACCCATCCCAAACCCAAAAACATACACAAATTCAAAATTTGAATTATAGTGTGATCTGTAGGGCGTTCTTATCTTCGTCAATGTGGCATAGATGCCCAATACAATGTCTCATCCACAAAGTAGGCAGACGACACGTTTGTATTTTGCCGCCTTGACATAAACAGTTATAACAACCTTCAACCTGTAACCCGTCACTTCCTTCCATATTCTACGTGTGTTGTTCTTACCTCCATATGGGGTTTGGTTATGGTTTCCGCGATGTTAACGGTTAACTATCCTGTTAACGCTGTGGGTAATCTTCTGCTTCCGAAGAGTGGTTACTGAGTGAAAGAGCGTTGCCACGGCACCACGCGACCGACCAACCGCAAGCTCGCGGCACGAGTGGACTGCAGAGACGAGATTGCGGTCGTTGTCGCTGTCACGCGGGCTGCGGGCTGCCGGTGGGCTGCAAGCTGCGGGCGCGCTGTGGTCGACCCGTCTAACGATAAGCTCACCTCTCCCCCTGTCGTGGCACCGAGAGGAAGACGGCAGGCAGGCAGCGCGAGGCAGCAGAGGGCCAGAGAGAGACAGACTGAGAGGGAGAGGGCGATCCGCCAGCGCGTCGCCTTGGTCTCCATTCAGGGCGTGCTGCCGTCCTCAGCGGCCGTGGTTTTTCAAACCAGGCGCTAGCTGGCCGGCTGGTAAGACTGAAGGAAGGGAGCGGGCGGGGGAGGGGGAGGGGGGGATGAAGAGTGGGAAGTGGAGAGAAGGGGCAAGAGTGGGGAAGGGGGAGGTGGGGGCGGGGAGGGAGTGGAAGGGTGGTGGGTGCCAGGTCTACGGTAGCACGGACTGTGGGTGGGTAGTGGAGATTGGTTGGTAGGGGGTCGGTCGGTCAGGAATGGGGTGCTGTGCTGCCCGATCAATGGTGTCCTCCGGCTTCAAGGAACCCCTTTCCGCCCCCCGCCCTCCTACCAACGTCCCCCTCCTCCACCTCCTCCCGTCGTCCTACCACCCCTCTCCTCCCTTTGCCGCCGCCCTCCCCTGCCGCTCGCTCCCGGGGAGCACGCGGCGTGTGGGCGCATGTCTCTCCTGGTGCATGTGCCGCACCCCGTCTACCCAGTCGGAAGCCGCCCGCGGCGGACGCAGCCCCCAGCCCCTGGCCCCCAGCCGGCCTTCCTCACCCTCCTCCTCCGGGGGCCTATGTTCCCGCCCGGCGCCACCCTCCCCCCCCCCCCCCACCTCCCCCACCCGGCAGCAAGCTGCGCATTGTCCCCCTATATGACGACGGCTCCCGACACACCACCTTCATGGCGAGAGTTGCCTTCGCCAATTGCTTAGGTGGCCGAATGAAAGCCGACAATGAAGGGGGCCACCGCTGAATGAACACCGAGACGTTGTCGTGGGCGAAGCGGAGATCAAGGAATGTGGGGTTCTAATTATCTCTGGCAAATTGCTTGGCATCGGCACGTCACGCATTACCTTTCTATTGTTTGAGCTTGCTTATATGAGACATCTAAACCAACCCACGACCAAGCTCACAGTATGTCCTCGCTCTTAGAGGCGGTAGGACTTACACAACATGTCACGAACATGACTGTAGCCCCAGCGTTTAGACAGTTTGTCATGTATAATTGACAGGAGACACATGGTGTTCAGATAAATTAATAAGACACAGCCGACGTCAAGCATCGAAACATGGCTGTTTTTTGTTTGAGGTTCAAAAGTCTAAAACTGCTTATCATTAAGCAAAGTCCTTTGGTCGATTGCGTAGTTGCAATATCATAATAAATTAACCACAATGGATTCAGCAACAAATGTTACAGACTTTAATGCATCGGGCTAAACGTTGTACTTTGTTTTACTGTGACCATACATATTAGAATAATTAATTAATTATCTGATTTCACTATTGAATTACGTAAATTTATTGCACAATATGACCATATCCATAAACGTTGGAGGTCCAGCGAATATTCAGCGAAAATGCTGAAGGAAGTACGTCTTCGTAATTAGTATTCGCACGAAGTGGAACATAAATAGAACCGTAATTCTGGTATTGGCACAAATCATTGTCGAGGTCTAATTATGCGCATTCAACCTCACTGAACGAACGATTCACGTAAATTGACCAAAAACTTCTTGTTGTTATTCCATGATTACCCATCGTGATTAGTTGCTTTTTTGTTCGTGTTAGTCGCGGTTTTACCTGCATGGAAAGGTGCAATTTGCTGATCCGAGGCACGACCACTCTCTCTACACGCATGCATGAACTGCGGAGGTTGGCGCTGACGAACAGATTCCTGCTTCGGTGGGTTGGATAATCGATAACCAGACTGGGTGCATGGTAGGGGTACAGGGAGAGGTGGGGGAGGGGGGAGGGGGGGGGGGCACCTGGCAGCAATTGATTGCTTCTCTGACTTTATGGATTATTCCGACTCTCTCGGGAGGAAGAACATTAGAGAAAGAAAGCTGGATTTTGGGTTGAGCAAGACTTGGCATGAAAGAAATTGGGCCGGCCAATATAGTGTGGCTCAAAATGCAGGTAACACAGGTATATACCCCACAGACATATGGCCCAAGCTGTTGCATAGGAAGGGTGGAGAGAATCCACTCGGTTGACGTGCAGACCAGGTGTTTAAAAACTTAACAGCCACGTTACAAAACAATCGTTTAATGTGCAAAATGAAGCCTCGTTATATAGGTTGCTAATTCCGTTATGAAATTTGTTCTTTTGTTCTTTTTGTTAACCCGTAAGGTAAGTGACGTCTGGTTATTTTATCTGCTTCTCATCAATCTTCTTGAGCCAAAGCCTTGCTCTTCTCTCGGCTGCTCTAGACTCACGTACGTTTAGTCCTGTCACAATGATGAAGTTTCATTTCTCTATTATAGTAAATGAATACTACTTTTCAGCCGACTGATATAGATGATCAAAGCATGAACGTATCTTATTATGTGTGTATATTATTATGTTTTCTTTCAAACAATGCTTAAGTTATGCGCATCGAAAACACCCTCACACCCACGAATTCCCTTTGCGCATGCTCCACAACTTACGACCGCGCGCGTTAGTTCGGACGCTAGGCTACGATCGATGGTGAATCGATGGAATAATGGACCTCGCTTCACCAAGGAACCACTGCGAGCTCACAAAGTTGAACCAGATCCGGAAAGGCACCCCGCAAAGCTTAAAGGGGTCCAAAAATATTTGCGCGTTGCCATGGCTCCGGGGGTGGTGAATGCATCAGGGTCTTAGACGGTGATTGCACAATGGGGGACCGGCTATAAAGGGAGCCTGCCACCCTCGGGTTGAATGGGTGACACGCCTGACAGTGCTCACCGTCGGCGTGATGAAGGGACCGGGGAGGTGGCGGGTGGGTCGGGGTGGGTAGGGGCGGACTGCGAGGTCGAAGATCGCTGACGCTTGCCCAGAGACGTGCCTTTTGTGTCGAACTTTTTTTTGTCGTTTTTTTGCTCTCCAGGAATTTAATATCAATCCAGCTCAGAGTTAGAGTAAGCAGCTCACCCAGAGCCTTCAGTTTATATCCGCGTCGCACGGATGAAGCAATGAATCCCTTAATATAACTTTATTTTAAATTTAATTTAACGCAAGATTTTTTTTAACTCGGTGTTTCATTGAACACACACGCACAAGAAGATTGTGGCGACAAACGGTTGTAATGTCACTGAAATGAAATGAAACTGAAAGTATTTTTGGCTAACTCTGTGCACATGAAGGCCAGACTTGGCCAGAAAGCATCGCGGGACAATAACATGTGGCTTAATTGATGTAATATTCGCAGATAAAACCTATGACATGATGATCTGCAGCTCAGCATTTGCACCACCGGCAAACATTACAAAACTGGAGTGTTTTATATGAATGCATGCAATACACGGTGTAAAGATCTTTATCGGTTTGTATTTATTTAAGTGAAAACGTCAGAAGTGAAGGCAATCTGGTTAATGGTAAACATGGTGGCTGACCTCCAGTGCTGTTGAATTAAGAGGAAGACGTGAAAACAATATGGGTACTTCAACATGTGGTGTATTGCAGGAGCAGAACGGAGTATAAATAACGGTATTGCTCATAATCCCGGGTAAGTTCCATCGTCTTCATCCTCAACTTACGTACATCTACGTACATGTCCTCCATAAAATGAGAAATTGTTGAACAAAAATATTAGAGAGAGAGACAGGGATATGGCGACAGAGAGTGAAGCGATAATTGGTAGAAAAACCGAGAGGCTAATAGAGACACAGACTGAGAAGGAGTAGACAGAGAGAGGTAGGACGCGATGAGCGAAAGAGAGGCTGAAAGAGAAGATGCAGGGAGAAAGAGACGAAGAGGAGAAGGGGGTGACAAACCGAGAAGATAATAGAGACAGAGACTGAGAAGGAAGAGAGAGAGGTAGGACGCGATGAGCGATGAGCGAAAGAGAGGCTGAGAGAGAAGATGCAGGGAGAAAGAGACGAAGAGGGGAAGGGGGTGACAAACCGAGAGGATAATAGAGACAGAGACTGAGAAGGGAGAGACAGAGAGAGGTAGGACGCGATGAGCGATGAGCGAAAGAGAGGCTGAAAGAGAAGATGCAGGGAGAAAGAGACGAAGAGGGGAAGGGGGTGACAAACCGAGAGGATAATAGAGACAGAGACTGAGAAGGGAGAGACAGAGAGAGGTAGGACGCGATGAGCGATGAGCGAAAGAGAGGCTGAAAGAGAAGATGCAGGGAGAAAGAGACGAAGAGGGGAAGGGGGTGACAAACCGAGAGGATAATAGAGACAGAGACAGAGACTGAGAAGGAAGAGACAGAGAGAGGTAGGACGCGATGAGCGATGAACGAAAGAGAGGCTGAGAGAGAAAATGCAGGGAGAAATAGACGAAGAGGGGAAGGGGGTGACAAACCGAGAGGATAATAGAGACAGAGACAGAGAAGGAAGAGACAGAGAGAGGTAGGACGCGATGAGCGATGAGCGAAAGAGAGGCTGAAAGAGAAGATGCAGGGAGAAAGAGACGAAGAGGGGAAGGGGGTGACAAACCGAGAGGATAATAGAGACAGAGACCGAGAAGGAAGAGACAGAGAGAGGTAGGACGCGATGAGCAATGAACGAAAGAGAGGCTGAGAGAGAAAATGCAGGGAGAAATAGACGAAGAGGGGAAGGGGGTGACAATGAAAGAAGTAACGGAGAGTTATAGCAAAGCAGCAAGACATAGAGTGAAACAGGAGAACGCGCTTTCAAATATAGCGAACACACATCAAGGTGGAAAGAACATTCGATTGATCGAGCTGTTTTTGCCGAGCAGCTTGATGGATAGGGGCGTCATTGGGACTAAGCCTGACACCCCTGTGGACAAGCTGGCGTCGGGTACATTGGCAGCATCAAAGAGCTGACGGTCAAAACACAGGGACACGGCACGCTGGCTTGATGACGCACGACAGGCCGGAAACCGCCCTGTTTTTACGACATCGCACATGTCGATTTCCTTTCATGTCGCTTCAGAATTAGTTTCGCACATTAAGGAGTGGGCGACTGCGCACGGCTTGTCGTTATTGCTCACAGATTTGTGCGATGAAATATATGGCCGTTATTATGCAGCTTTTCAATGCCGCATACAAGGACCAATGGGTTTAACTGCGTCGCTGCTTGGCGAATATAGTTAAGGATTAATGAATTAAATGGTGCGCACCACCCCTTCAACAACGACCGCACAACAGCATTTAGTAGATACCCAATTCCAACTTCCTAAGATCATTTTTTCGCAGATCTATCGATGTTCTTCTTGCACTAATGTAGTCTAGCGCCTGAAGAAGAAAAATACATCATTCGTCATTTTTTCGCAGTCACAAGAAATGACATCGAAGGAGAGTTCGCGTGATATGAATGCAATCATGATGAATTAAGGGTGAAGAATGTAGTCATTGATCATATTGTATTAGCAAAACTCCACTACTCAACATAAGAATTTCTCGACGCAGTGGATACTTTATTGACGTGGTTTCCGGTATGAAGAGGAACAAACGGTAATTAATTAAAGGTACATGAATCTAATCTTGGTGAAAGCATCATGGGTGAGAGGGTGGACTGTTTCGTCTTCTATACTAGCTTCATTGTTTCTCCATAGCTCGCTAGCGAACATGTATTACTCCACCGCTCGAATACACGGGCTCCATGGATAAGATGGTAACACAGGGTCGTGTGAGAAGTCACAGATGATCAGTTGTGAACAAATTAAGAGGGTATTTTCAGGTTTTCTGCTATTTCTGCTTTGAGTTCCTACATTAAAAATAACAGTTAATTCCATTACAATATTTTACATTATTAATTTTACATTTTATTAAAATATTGCTCATATATATAAGGGGGGGGGGGGGGTACCCCATCTGAATCGCGAATCCCAAGAAGTAGGGATAGCAATATCTTAGTCTCCAAGATTAGGACATTTTAAAGCTGGGCACGAAAAAAACAGCTTAATGGTGATATCGCGAATATCGAGGAATTCGCAGACTGCTATAACGGATCGCGGTAAATAGGCAAAGGGTCTTCGCGTTGAACCAGGACTTGTACGGATAACGATCCCCAAAAATTGTCAACAGCTGATCGCGAATCTTCAAGCATTCCTGGATGCCAATCGTGGAGAAAAGGTCGAAAGCCAGTACACCAGGAAGTCCCCCCTCAACTGTTTGTGTTCTACATGGGTGGCATTCTCATCAAAGCATACCTCCATCCCGCCGTCATCAAGAGTTGCACGGTAAGCCTTAGTATGCGAACGCCTATTTACAAAATGGCAAGTCCAGGGCGTACGTGGCACCACAGCATTCGGCGAACCCCGGTACAATGGCTGGTCCGATGGCTTCCTCCCACAAAATAATCCTCTTTTTTCTATTATTTTATTATTAAAATGTAATGCATACAACAATGTATATGAAACTCATCAGTTCCGTCATCCGGTACACCATTATCCAGCAATGATTGAGGGAGACGCCACACGAAGCGTACCATTTCCAAGAACAAATTGTTTTATATGCGCAGGATTATATACAATTTATGGACTGGTCCAAAAGACTGAAATGTGAGCTATCGTTGCCGACGACACGTGTAGAGTGGTGTGTGGTCCGGAGGGAGGCAAACGTGACTCCATGCACGATCGCCATCTGTCGTCGAAGAGTGATTGTAGTGGCGTCGTGGATCGGGATCCCGTGGTTTAATCGCGTCAGCTAGTCCAAGGAATAGTTTCGTCCTGAAAATGCAACAGGGAAATTCAATCTCAGGCGTCGTCATCTTCTGTTGGCGATGACGTGTACACGGCTAGAGCCGAATGTGATGTAAAGTAAAGTCACACACATGCTTCATGTTGAACAATGGATTAAAGACCATTAAAGAGTACTTAAATCAGGACGAGACACTTTGGTCCATCTTCCATGTTTGAGGCCACGAAATAGGTAACCATAGTAAATGGCAGGCGTGAATAATACGTGAGCTATGCTTAAACAATGGTGCGGTCTAACACGGAAGAACGGCCCGCATGTTGCTCTTGGCGATCCTATTCAACATCCATGCATGCCTAGCACTACCAATCACATCACACATAAGTGTTTAGTATATAAAAAGCGAAGTATCAGGGAAGATATATGAGTAGCAGTATTAGAACCTGTAAACATTTCAACGCCTACAGCTCACCAGTATCGGCATAATATTCAGTCTCATCATTATTAAACAGTTCTTTTGTATATATGTTTTGTTATCAAATTCGAGGCAAGAGACGTCAAAATTAAAGCGCTCCTTGACTTTACCAATTTATCTGATAATCAGTAGTGAACGAGAACTCACGAGTTCTGCGGTCGACGACCTCCCGGAAGTATCGCGGCGGCAAGATGCCTTTCTGGTCCCCGGGACACAGTACCACGTAGTTAGCAGAGACGAAGAACGTGAAACCGTCTGAAAGGCAGTGAGACATCAGCCGTAACCCTTTTGTTAAACAACGCGCCTTGTGTCTCATCAAAACGTGTTTATCAGTCATTTACGGTTACATTATGATTGACCCATGATTTCTCCACCATCAGGTTGTGTGTGCTGCTGTTCAGTCAAATAACTACCGCTGAAGGCATTTTTATAGCGGAGATCCAAACTACTGATAGATACATGATCGTCACATAAAAGTTTTCCAGAAGCGGAAGTTTTCGCTCAGTAAATACGAACTCTCCAAAAGGATTTCACCCACCTTCCAGCGCCTGTTTGATGTCTATGTATATCAGTATATTACAGCTTGCTCGCATACCTGAAGACAAAGGAAGAACGACAAAGGTACTGAGCAGCCCCTCTCCTTCACGAAAAACTCACTTTAACCATCAGAATTACCTTTCATACGCCCAGTTTAATCGGAGACATAGCCGAAGTGTTGCTCGAAATGCACCATATTTTACATGCACTGTGGTTGGTTGTATCTTCATGACGACTTAACCACTTCTAGTCATATCGCATCAATGGGAGAAGATAGGGAGAGAGGAGACATGTCCCCGGGGTAACCCCCTACTCTTGCGAAGAAAGACATGGGATCTTTATCCTGTGATCATACAGACTTGGCCACAGCGGAGCTCGAACCACACATGTACCGCGCCGAAGTTCATTTCGATTGAGGTCCAAGGCGTGAAGTGCTTTAAGCTTTGACTCCGTGTTAGTTTTTAATATACTTAGTTGTTTGCTTTAATGTCATCGTACAATAACAAAACGCTACAAATTCTGCATCGAAAATTCTCAAAGTTCAACCAAAAGAATTCTCGAAAACCGTTCGTAAACCCCGCACCTTTGGGGTCAACAGTTAATTTGGCTGTTGTGTGGGCAGGCGTGATGTGATGCTGGGAAGCAAGTCTTCGTTTGTGGCAGTATCTCTTACCTTCACTTACGTAGTTGATACGCCATTAATATTACGAGTGTAAACACGGCTGCAAAAATAGAACATGACGCATCTCCCCGACACATTGCCATAAACAAAATATTTCTGCACACATCTATTATAATGAGTCGTTAACCTCCCGCCTTGTGACCATGACCTTGACCCTACGCCGTCGTGACCATGACCATGACCTTGACGACTCATAATTACCACTGATGACGCCTTCTGCGCCGGGTTCACCAGGTGCGAAGTGAATATGGTTCCTTCCCATTCGGCTGAGACCCTGGAATTAATGACCTAAAATTGAGATTCCATGCCACCTTCGCGTGCACAAAGGTAAGCGGGGTCTAACTACGTGTCGTATCGCACGCACACACGCTGTAATCTTGTATTTAGGCCTACCAATGGGCCAACGGCCTTTCAGTATTCAATAAAGCATTTACTTACACACACGCGCATGGGTTCCTTTTCAGTCTCTGGAGGCAACATCACCGCATTTGTATAATCCACAAAAAATTTACAACACAAAATACTTAATCTACGACAAATATTGCCTTTCACTCTCTGCCTTCGACTCACTGCGTAGCGCCACCGTGCGGGGAGCTTGATTGCCTTTGCCTCTTCAGAGACACTAAGATAACATAAATCAATAGTCACAGTTTTTTAAGCGCTATAATGCGATCCGTGATCCCACGGTTAGACAGGATATTGACATATTTTATTGATGAATATGTTTCGTTCGTTGTCCCTTCATTTACATCTGTATACCATTTTTCGTATATTGTCCCAGCACTTTCTGTAAGTTCCGTGAACTATTGTTGGGTACTGTGACCAGTCGGTAATCGGAGTCAAATCGAGCCCAGAAACCTGCAAATTAAAAGTCACAGAGTTAAAGCTATTGAAACGGTAGTTTCCCGCCAAAATCATGGCAAGATGTAACATTGTTACATTTTGAGGCCTGGTTAGAGCAAGGATGATTTATTCTTATCGCTTAGTTCGCACTAAAATGTATCGTCTGGAGCCGGCTCAGCATCCCTAGAATAGTGCAGTAAACCGGTGAACTACGCACAAACCTGTGACGTAGTTCACACATAGCTTCTAACTTACGGTCAGCTGTCAAGCAATTAAATATGTGTTCTGCTAGGTTTATCTTTACATTTTCAAGGCAATGTTACAATTTGTTTGAATGTGAATAGTAATCTTTCATGTCAAGTGTACTATGCAGATTTTTTAAAGGGGCGGTAAACAACCGAATAGCTTTACGACAGCGTTTAGGCGAAACTAAAATGTGAAACGTAACACCCGAATGCGCGCTTCAGGTTTGACGGAATGCGACATGCGGAAGTGTCCCCCATATATGAGCTCTTGTGGCTCCCATGATAGCGACCTACCTGTGTCTTAATGGGAGTCTCCTGGCCAATCCGTATATCTATGTTTTGTATGATATGTACTACATTTCTTGGTCAAATAAACGAATTCTGACTCTATGAAATACATGATATTTAGACCCTCTCCGCTCCATGTGTTCGTACGGTGCCATTATGATAGATACAGGGGGGGGGGGGGGGGGCACATCTCCGCATGGGGTAGGCGTGGCGATTCCGCATACCACATTTCGCTCTTTCCGAATAAGCAAGGCCTTATTTGCAAGTTTCATTACGTAGCTAAAGGTGTCATAAAACTTTCGTAGTTGTCAGTATAGAGACCGTAATACAGGGCTGCCATTATTTGAGGAAACAATGCAACCATTATCCTCCTAATTCAAGATACTGAACAGAACAGTTTTAATATAGGCCATATCTAGCATACTAATTGTCGAGAAAGGGTAAGATACGTCTGGTCTGGACTGTCTCAATTAGTCGGGGTTAGATATGAATATCAGCACTGCTGCGAGCATATACCATATGTAATTAAAAACTTTAATTGCTTGATGTAATTATCATTACGGCCCGCGTGGTACAGTAATCTCCCATTCAAGGCACTTCTCAAGGAGCCCGTAGCTCAGTTGGTAAGCTGGCTGAGCTGCAGAGTAACAGGCCATAGGCTCGCGCCCGGGCACATAATCTGAGGTATATTTCATCCATTCATCCTTCAATGTCCCGGGACTCGTTCCTTGGCCCAGTTTTGCCATCGTGTGCCTAACACACCAATTAGTTAATTTATGGATGGTTTGTATTGACTCTCACCTCCATTGTGTGACCCTGGTTGGCCCGGATTCTGTTCTTGCCAGTTGTTGGGTCGACTTCCATATGAAAGCGCTGTTTGTCATTGTTCTGTACCACATCTGCAATGTCCTGCAGACTGTACCTCTTCAGTTGGGGCAGTTTCAATAGATCATCAATGTAGACAAAGCCTATACGGGAAATATCGGAAATATGCACACTGTTAACCATAACATGTGTCCAGGAGGAATGCAAGCACCAGCTTTGCTGAATATTGATATAACAAAGAAATCTAGGTTATACTCTCACAAACTGGACACCATAAGTACTGGTTAATTTACATGCATGGGACCAGTACCTAAAGGTAGAAGCTTCTTGGCATTAATAGGTTCATCAAATGGCTGATCTGTTGCCGTTGTGAAACAAACTTTAAGTATCAATCATCAATATTTACAATATGAAAGCTTTAATTAATTGCAGAAGGACTTAAGCCTTATCCAGTACAGAAATATATAACATTTGTATTTACCATCATGTAATTGTAGCCCCATACTTGATGCCCCATGTCTGAGTATATAGGCCAGAGTCTTTGACAGCTTTTTATCAGAGACTGCCTGAAATCAGCAATTTAAAGTTATTTAACATAAAATATATAACAGAGCAAAACTGTTATGTTATGATATATATAATTATCATAAAACTTACATGATAAAATATAGTCTATACCAATAACATTACTGAGTCAAAAATTGAAATATATTGTATGAATTATAACAAATATAATAATTTGATTTAAATAGTACCTCTATGCAACAATATATTTAATTATCTAAAATACTAATATATATATATACTATATATATTCTTCCATATATCTTATCTAATTGATAATGTGACCATGTAAGGGGTAGGTTGTAAGGATACTTGAACTCTTATTTAAAGATAAGGTTTAAAGTTACATGTAGAGCTGACCGTTGCAACGGCTGTACCAAATCAGCACAAGTTTTCATTTTTGTGGCGGACAATTCATGAATTTGAAATGTTTTGCTAATTGGTAGATAATTGGTGAGCGATATGGTCGGTGTTTATTGTCTGTTATGAACCTTAAGGCCTTAGGTTTGTGTTCTTATACACAAATTTGGCATTCAAAAACAGCGAAATAACTCCACATGCAACTTTAAATGTTCCAGGAGTAACTAAAACCCATGCAAGTATGGTCACTATTCATATCTAGTTAACTTCAATTAGTGATGTGGAAATCTTCGAGGTTAATATTACCTGTATACAATGAGAATGCATAGTATGAGTTATAATGATTGAAGAAGCATAGGATATAAAATATATATGACTATTATGTATGAATGATTCTGATTTATGTGAAATAAATCTATTTTAGATTGTACCACGATTGTACCACGAAGCCTTATTTGGTTTATTCAGAGGTTATAATTATACAGGTAATGAATTTCCTACAAAGAATTTTTTTGTTGAGGCTGCTTTGAACTGGAAAGTAATTAAGTGAGAAATGAGTAGGGGTTTGGGGGATAATTAACACAGTGGTAACAATTTACAGTCACTATTTATCAAGCCTATATCTAACTGGAAGCACCAGCAGCAAATGGTAATGCAGTTTTCTTACATCTACCGGTAGATTGAATTAGGATATCATGTCTTTTGATTATTAATTGGCTTTAAAAAGAAACTGTTAGGCTAAATCTACTCATATAGAAATGAGTTTTTAACGGGAATGATGTATTTAGTCTAAATAAATTTGCACATTAAGTTTACTGCATTTATTTACCTTTTAACATATTATAATAGATCATATAAGTTACATCTGCATTTCATAGAATTAACATTCACACAGTCAGAGAATGTGTCCAGAACGTTTGTCCAAAATATTTTAAAAAAACATACAGAAAGTGCAAAATTGCTGAATGAGCAGCTTTACCCGTTTACCTTGGTAAATGGTGGCAATTTTTCCTCATTTTAAAATGTTTAACACCCATGTCAGCCCACACTTGGCATTTGCGTGAAGCGTGTGTGGCCATACGTGTGCCATTCAGGATTGACAATTGTGAAAAAGAGAGTGCATATTACCATTATACGTCAACCAATATAGGCTTAGTCGGATTGATGCTGTACTGATCGAAAGGCGTGTTTTGAATAGTATTTACATTGGACAACCTTGAAATACGCAGATGAACTGTTCATATGATTCTTCACTACGGAAAATATCACGTAGATCTACGCTACTGAGAGGTACAATCACATTACACTTATAATACCAGAGATCGATAATACCTACTCTATGGTACAATGATTGGCCAACCAAGTCACTTCCCATTTGCAACAACGTTTCTTTTAATTTACGATGAAAAGTTATATTACATACATGCCAACCTATTTGGAATGAAAAGTGGTAGATCTGCGTGCGACGCAGTCGCGCGCGTCGCTAGGGGGGTTTGGCATGCCCCCTCAAGAAAATTTTCAAAAATGGTGCTAAATGGTGCCTTCTCCTGCATTCTGGGGAGTAATTTGACTGCAATAGAATACATGATTTATTAGAGGTAAAATGCGGTAGGAATAATGTTAAAAGCAGTAGGCGGTAGAAGTCTTCAAAAAGCGGTAGTCTACCGCGTAAAGCGGTAGGGTTGGCGTGTATGATATTAGTTGTCTTGATGACTCCAATTACTATATTAATTAATGTTAGCACTGTCACGATTTCAAGATATCTTCCGATACTGAACCGGCAGCTAGTGGCGGACCCGCTGCATGAGGGGGCACAGTGGGCGAGCAAGTTAATGCTCTAACTTTTGCTGGAAAATAGACGTAAAAAGGCACGCGCTTCCCTTTCTTCAAGTATTATATTAAGATCTCATCATATAAAATATAATTTCGTGTCCCCCCCCCCCCCGCCACCCCCGCCCGCGGTTACACCAGTCTGGCAAAAATGACAACAACATACATACAACCAGAAACTAAAAACATAACTTTGCGAATTTTGCAGTACATGGGCATATAATCATTATATTACTGCATTACAAATTATAGCACCGGTTTAAAGTTTAAATTTTTTGTGCACTATATGGCCATAGTATGGGCCTGAGGCCTTGAAGTGAACTAATAAAGTTCTGTTCAATTATTAGTTAGAATGAATCGCACGGTTCATCTACGCCGTTCTACATACGTGTCAACAAAAGCCACGTGGTGCAAAGATGTGGGTACCAGACGGAGGAGTGCGTGGGTTGTTGTGTTTGCCTTCATCAGTAGACCTGTTGAATCGCTAGTCTAGGTTGAAGAGCCTGACATAAGGACGTCGCCGGTGTTGGGTCAGCACGCTCGCGTCAACTGGTCCTTATTCCAGATAAATCTAGATAAGGTCAACAACGCAACTGGCTCGGTTATAAGCCAGGACCAAAACTGGCAAAAGGGGTGTGTTTTTCGTCACAGGTTACAGTCTGCGATACGTACGGCTGATCGCTTTTCATCGGTTGACAAGACACAAACGGCGCAGCGGCGAGAAACGTAGATACACGTATAAGCAACTGCCGACAACCAGACAACTTCATATTACAAGCCAACACCCTGCAAGGAGTGATTCGCAACCATATCGTTCTAGTTACTACCATATTGCGTTGGTTGTGACTGCGACCGTAACATTTTTTTTCTAACGGCACGGCATAATAGATCGTAAACAACATGGTGGACAGCGTTTATCGCACTCGGTCGCTGGGTATCGGAGCTGAGGGGTTACCGGATCAGTATGCCGACGGGAAAGCCGCTAAAGTCTGGGAGTACTACATCGGGACGAAGCATGGACGTACGGAGGGCTACCGAACCTGGATCACTCAACTCCTGAGACAGCACGGCTGTCACAACGTCCTGGATGTCGCTTGTGGCACAGGGTAGGTGGAAACTATTAGGGGCGCACCATTTCATATCAGGAGGGGTGGGGTGGGGGGGGGGCCTAGACAATATATTACCATGCAATTTTTTTATTTTTCACAAATTTATTGACATTTTATTCATTTTTTTGTATCTTTGTCATCAAATTATTTATTTCTTTAGACACCCACAAGGAAATTTTATACAGCATTTTTTTATTTTTTGAATTATGAAAGCAAGTTATTTTTTTTTTGTAGCATCTGAAAAGGAAAAAAAAATTTCCCCCAAATAGTCACAACAAACTATTTCCCGATATCGGCGTCTCCCTCTCGATATCGGCGTCACCCGCCTCCCGACATCGTCGTCACCCCCTCCCGATATCGGCGTCACCCCCTCCCGATATCCGCGTCACCCCCCCCCCGATATCCGCGTCACCCCCTCCCGATATCGGCGTCACCCCCTCCCGATATCGGCGTCACCCCCTCCCGATATCGGCGTCACCCCCCTCCCGATATCGGCGTAACCCCCGCCCAATATCGGCGTCACCCGCCTCCCGATATCGGCGTCACCCCCGCCCAATATCGGCGTCACCCGCCTCCCGATATCGGCGTCACCCCCTCCCGATATCGGCGTCACCCCCTCCCGATATCGGCGTCACCCCCTCCCGATATCGGCGTCACCCCGTCCCGATATCGGCGTCACCCCACTTCCTTTGTCGCGATCACCCACTCCATTTGTCGGGATCACGCCCCTTTCATTCGTCGGGACCCCCCCCCCCTCCCCTCCCCCTTTGAAAAGCCTCTTGTTAAATGAAGATCAATGGAAAATCCCCCCCCTCCCCCCTCGGTTTTCAGGTTTCGGAATGACAACCGCCTACTACACGTCAAAATGTGAACACCGGCCCCCTTTACACATTGCTGTAACCGTTCTCGTATTGACTTCTTTTATTACAGGATCTATGATGCGGAAAATATATGTATATATGTGCGACCTAAAATCCTAGCCCGCACGATATTACGGCAGGCATATTTATTGATCAACTGGAACACAACGAGAACACGGACCGACATATTGATCCATTTCATGATGAAATGTAAAAACCGAGCAATTTTGCAAACTCATCATCATATAGAATTTTCCAATTTAGGCATCTCGTCATGTAGTGCCCCAGGTCGGATACTGTACTACGGGTGCGGTAATTTCCGCGGGGGTGCAGGGACATAACAGAGGTCTATACAAATACTACCTGTATTTCAACCCCAATAGTGTAAACAGACGCGCTCAGGGTCTTCGTCACCCTTCTGGAACCTCCCTCCCAAGGACCTAGTACACGAACAGGCAATGATTTATACCATCACAAAACATATCCACGTGGTCTATTTCTTGCCCAGTCATCCTGACATCGAAAGCTTACTCACGGGGCTGATTCATAAACAGATTTTGTCTGCCACATTATATGTGTTGTGACAAGCTTGAGGTTAATATCCTCTGAGGCGTATGTATGTACCTCCCGTATATATGGGCCTCCCGTTTATCATTATTTTTTCAATGTAAATGTAAGATAGCTTGAGCTGGCTCAGATATGGAGAGTTCAGGGACTTGAATGCGGGTCTGAAATATCAGTTGTATACCCTGATTAACTGACTTCAGTGGCAGTTCAACAGGGTTCACCAAGCAAGCAGCTCAGTCTGATCTGGGACGGATCGGGTGCGGAGCGGGAACTTGTGTAGTAGCTGCCCTAAGCCGTCCTCACCCCTCTATTCTCCGCCAACAAATCCGTCCGACTGGAGTCCGCCAGTCCGTCATTAGGTTGTCTTTGCAGCCCCCCTCCTCCCCGCCGATTCCACCCCCTCCCTTCATCAGGTATTCCGCTGTCTCCGCCGCTGTGATCAGCTTCGGGGGCTTCTATTGCCCTCCCGCCCCCTTCTCCACCCACGTCGTCAGTTGCCGCAGCCCCCGGCTGAACCCAAATCCTTGATTCAACCCTGTGGTATATCTAACCCACGTCTGCTAGAAAACAAGGCCGGGGTCAAATCTTATAAGATCCTTGCACTTGTGGGTATACATGTATAGCCACACTAAGATCCTATCCTTGCACTTGTTTGTGTATACATAAACAATTGCCCACTGTATCAGTGTATGGCCTCTTAAGAGGTTACTAACCCATGGAGAGTCTCCAACCTCAATCGCCGAGCCCCTCCCCCCCCCCCCCCGCCGGCCAACCTGCGTGCCATGGTAGGGTGGAGGGTTCGATTCCTCAGCAGGGCAACTGATATGGCGCTCAGGCTTAATGGTGGGGTTGGCGACATGCACGGGTTGGCTGGCTGGCCACAACGGGGGCCGAGACCCAATCCTAGGAGATCCCACGTACATGAGAACACACATGGTATGCAATGCCGGTTCCGGCGAACCTTTAGCTTAGTTGGGCAGCAGACTGAACAGCAGATCAACAAGTTGTGGGTTCGCGCCTTGGCACCTAGCTGCATCTTCACCGGGCGGGTTTTAGCCAACTCCATTTCATTGTCCCGGTAGGTGTCTTGGTCTTGTTTAGCCTTCTGGAGCATAAAACTGGCTTAAAACACCAAATTGTCCTTACCAGCCAACCGCTAACTCCAAGACTCCAAGCTGGTAGGCAGCAAGCGGAGTGCGAGCGAATTCCTTCGATGATAGACCAACGAGGTTTCCTAGCTGAGATTGTACTGATATTTGAAGGCAACTTGAGACTGCACAAGGCGAGCCTTGACGTTACTATTGTTTAACTACTCTTCCAGGGTGGACTCCATCTTGCTGTTGGAGGAAGGCTTCCAGGTTACAAGCACAGACGCCAGCGACAAGATGCTGAAATACGCTTTGAAGGAACGCTGGAATCATCGCAAAGAGGAAATTTATGATAAGTGGGGTGAGTATAGTTGTGGTAGGAGGGATTGTCTTAACTCACCCAGCCCCCGAATGCCCCCCTGACGTCTTGCCATTTTTTTTTGGGGGGGGGGGCGGGAGGGGGGTGGGGCGATGGCACGCATAACTTTGAAAATAAGTGTGTGGGGGGGGGGGGGGGGGAGAGGTGGAGATGGAATCCACTTGAGTGTGAAATCTCGGAAAAATGTACGACCGGGGCACTAGCAACCGCTACTTTACATTCGTTTCAAGGTGGAGTAGGTTGGTTGGTTATTCAGGACGCTTTAACCACTTTGGTCACATCGCGTCACTGGGAGAAGGAAGGGGGAGTGGAGCCATTTCCCCGGGGGTAACCCCCCACTCTTTACGAAGAAAGACATGGGATCTTTATCCTGCGACCACACAGACATGGCCACAGCGGGGCTCGAACCACCGATCCACGTGCCGTTAGGCTCTCAGGTGACCAGATGACTCAAGGCGAGGGTTCGAGCCAACTGAGCTATCGCGCCGGCCCCCAAGGGAGAGTAGGAGGTGGGAATGGGGGGGGGGCGGGCTGGATCCGCCACTGACATATACTTAATGCTATGCACTCAAATGCCTAAAGCCCAGTTTTCTTACTTTTCAACTGTCATACAGCAAGATGTTTATTAATAGTTCCTGCTGCAATGGTTCGCCAGATGTTTAATGTTTGTATGCGCGGCGTTACCGGCATATGAGATATCGACGTCTAGTTTACGACGATTATTTCTGGCCATTCAGTATGATGCAATGTGAACCCGTTGTTTCACCAGCCGCGAATTCCACGCAGAAGGACCGACTTCTCAGCTTATTGTCCATATGCCATTCTTGTCGGCTGCTCCTACGTCATAGTACATGTACATAGCTCACAGTAGAATCGATAGTGCAGCTAGTGCAATAGTCCGTGTGTGGATAAGGAGGTTGGAGGACTATGGAGAGATCGCTGTGGACACAGCAGTAGAATGAAATTTGGGCGATCTACTACCCACCAACGTGCGCCATATAGTATATGTCCCTAGTGCACATTAATTTCTACCTCATCACCGCTTTCCTTGATTCTAACGTGTTAACTCTTAAAAAGTGCAAACGCGAGTGTGTCACTAACGTTTCTAAGCAAGCTGTCCAGTAATTAAACAAAAGCTACGATACAACGTTCGTTTCCAAAAGTGTGCGGATCAGTTTGTCAAGTTTGGGAGGAAAGAGGGTTGCGAAATTAGTGGATGACTGCTATATATATATAGTCCAAACACGACGGACAAAAACTGGTAGACATGGTTTTTGTGTCGCCTCCAGGCATGCAACACGTTCACGATTTCGTAGCTTAATCCAATGTTCAACCGACATATAGAATATTATCCTTTATTCAAGAGTTGCTTGCATTCACACGGCTTTATATCTTATGAAACGCTGAAAAACTCATATAACATAATTTCCGCAGGCTAAATAGGAGCGGTAAAGCAAGATGGACGTCTTTCAGGGATAACAAGATTGCGTCATAGGCTACTTGACATGTGTTACACCTCAATCAATAGAGGCACAAACTCTGGGCATTCAGGATATTGCTGATCATACATCTGTCTCCCCATGTATTGGCTCAGTAAAGCGAAAACTACTTTATTTGTATTGACTTTACAGTGATTGAGGAGGCGAACTGGCTGACCTTGGCAGATGACCTTGAGAACCTGGAATCGAGGCCGGCCGAGGGTTATGACGCTGTCCTCTGTTTGGGCAATTCCTTCGCCCATTTGCCGGATTTCGAAGGCAATCAGGCAAACCAAAAGGTGGCGTGTGTTATGTTTTATCCGAACCAAATGGTGGAGTGTGTTATGTGTTATGCGAACCAGAAGGTGGAGTGTGTTCTGTGTTATGCGAACCAAAAGGTGGACTGTGTTATGTGCTATGCGAACCAAAAGGTGAAGTGTGTTATGTATATGCCACTATGGAAGATATTGTATAAGACAACGTTACACATAAGGCCGTATTTGGTGATTAAGAACCTGATCGGTTATAACTAATACCGAATATGTCATAAATAATAAAGAACATGCTGGGTTATTAAGAACATGTTGGGTTTTAACTACTACCGAATATGTTATAAATAATAAATAACATGTTTGGTTCTAAAGAACATGTTCGCATGTGCATGTGAATTAAAACGTAGTCGGGGCGCGTATAAATCTTCAAAAAATCTTCCGCATCTTCTACCCATTGAACTATCAGATACCCGTTTGGATTTCATAAAAAATGGAACTTTGAATTGTTGATTCGACATAGCATCAATATTGATATTATATGTGTCAAAGTAAAATCCATGTTTTGTGTCACTGTGTACAAAGTGTTTCTATGATTGAACCTACGTAGAAGTCTCGTGCGTTGGTCACGCGGCCTAAACCCAGAATGTCGTCAACTGATAGTAACTCACAATTTCCTAAGATTCAGCTCCATGCCCTATTAAAACTAATTTAATAGAATATGACGTATGTATTGTTACTGATGTTACTGTCGTTTTTCACCAGGTGGCGCTGGCGAACTTCCGGGACTTGGTGAAGCCAGGCGGTATCCTTGTCATCGACCACAGGAACTATGACGAAATAACACGAAGCGGCGCCGTCCCCAGCAAAAACATCTACTATAATGTGAGTATGACCTATTAATCTAATAAAAAGGTTATCCCGAACTTTTCTCAGTTTTGTATGAAATTAAGTGATATACTGACCACACGGCCTGCGCCATCTAGAAGCAAATGATCAGTTTCACACTGTGCCTCTATCGCCGTTACTTTTGACGGGGGCAATGAAGATATGAGGCAGCAACTTTTCAGTTTCAGATATATTTAAGAGCTTTCATAAACGATGGAACATGGGGCATCGATCGCCCCCCTCCCCCCCTCTACTCTGAGAAACCTTGGATTTTCTTACTTGCCTGCGCTTTAATTTGCGAATTTCGGTCTCCACAAGTCACTATATAATTGTCAATCTCAGAAACGGGTTGTGTGAGCGATAATCAGGATGGATAAAGTCGAACTTAAAACTGTATATTTCATTCTGCCAACTAAGGTGTGACGTTTTAGTCACTATGACGTTTTGGATTCTAACACACGTGTACACGTACGTCAGTCGCACGACTTGTTTCATCACGCATTTCGAAACGATCGCCTCAACATCTTATATTAAACACCAATACGACATTATGTTGTTAATGCTCTAGACAAGTTGCAGAGCTATAGCGTGAAGCTGTATTGTGAAGTCGACGTACCTCAGACATGAATTATACGGACAAAAACTAATCTATGTGTATATGATTGAAGCCACGTTGAAGTCTTGCGGGATTAAACGGCAATAAACATGTTGTTCAAGCTCTAGACATGGGGCAGAGCTAACGTGAAGCTCTAGACCTGGGGCAGAGCTAACGTGAAGCTCTAGACATGGGGCAAAGCTAACGTGAAGCTGTAGACATGGGGCAGAGCTAACGTGAAGCTGTATCGAAATCAACGTAACTATGTCAAAAACCCACGAAGCTTCCACCAGTGCAAGTTATATCATTTGTTCAGCGGACAGCTATATATAGACGTCCGATTATCAATAACAAGATTATTGAAGTGCCTGAATTGCCCAGGCAAGAGGACGAACACTCGTGTCCGTAAACTGGAATTTCCACCTTGACACGAGGAGTGTTTGTATTATCGTATTTCTACGGCAGAGCGACCACGTTACGGACATCAAGTGCTCCAATCTGTATGTGAACGGACACCCGACGATGGTTACTCTAGATTACACCATGGACATGTCGACACTGCCTCAGGAGGGGCCCAAGAAGAGAATCGAGTTCAACTCCACCAACAGGTCAGGGTCGACTATTGACAACCCTTACATCGCGCCTTCAGCCTGTTGTATCTGCCAAAGAATCAGATGTCGAGGGGCACGTAAACAAAAAATTGTCTTTTTATTCTCTGATAAGAGGGCGGTCGAGTGCTTGGGTCGCATCACAACATGAACCTGTCGGGTTTTCGCTTGTTGACCGTGGTATTTATTTATGTGCTTTTCCGCACGTGCGGTATCTCAAAAGATGAGTGTCTTTTGCACTTAATACCGTATACCTGTCCCTGGTCTATGCAACAGGTAGCATGAATATCTTGCTTCTGCCCAAGACCACAGGTCGTTACATTAACCGACAATATTAGGATGAATGGTCGTTGAGGTGAACCATGCTTCAGAATAGGACACATATGCGACTTCGCTGCAATAATTATTCATGTGGGCTATAACATATGAATATAACGTGCCAGGCATATTATACGAAATGAAGGAAAAAAGGAAAATAGCTACATTCATAAAATCCTTACATTGCCAGACTGTAAATATCACGATAATTGACTCGTTTATTTCAAGTTTTATTAAATTTGTTTTCTATTGATTCGCAATCTCTTTGTTATGCATTGTGGTCCTGTCGCGTTCTTTCAGCACCCACAACTTCCGGTTGTCCTACTACCCGCACCTGTTGGCCAACTTCACTGCGGTCCTGAAGGAAGTGTTCGGCGGCGCCACCCAGCTGCAAATGTATGGAGACTTCCAGCCACCCGGAGCCGTGGACACTCCGGCCTACTTCATCCACGTCGTACGGAAGTCAAGTTAGCTCGCCCGGTGGTCTGGTGTCGGATGCAGCACATTAACATACCAAGACGAGGCTAATTAAGGAGTTATAGTTTATCATATTGTGTCTTTAGTTATAACCATGTCAGTCACGTTATCATATCGTGTCTTTAGCCAGCCAGATCACGTTATCATATTGTGTCTTTAGCTAGCCATATCACGTTATCATATTGTGTCTTTAGCTAGCCATATATCACGTTATCATATTGTGTCTTTAGCTATAGCCGTGAATGAAGGAGTTACAGTTTATCATACTGTGTATTTAGCCATGTCACGGAGGATGTTCGGTCAATTGAAAATATATCACCAGTGTTGTTGGTTATGTAAGCAAATTAGATAGAGCCAAATGAAGAATGTCAACAACAAAGCTAGAATAGTTTTACAGTTGCTCACGTCACTTATAGTCAACGAAGTATATTTCTCAAAACTTACGGTCGAGAGCGGGTGGCACCTAGCGGATTTACTGATAACTATAATTTTTTTAATTAGGTTTTCTCGTGTACGTAGGTTACAATGCCAACCAATACGTTGCGAGTTCAGTAAGATGTTTGCTTTAAATACGTGTTCAAGCAAATCCATAAACGATCCTTATTTGAAGCAAAACTTCCCAAACTCCATCGATGTCACCTTGCGGCTTCCGAAAATGTCACAATTTTACAAGTCCGCATTCCTACTCCTATTTCCGGTGCGCTGCCTGGTCAATTTATTATTGTATTTAGCTGCCGATAGATATCATTAACGGTGTGCAAGTCTTCTGATAGTTGTAGTAACCGATATGATATGGTATTTAGCTCAGAATTTTCGATTCGAAGCTTCATTAGGTGTGTGTTACTGAAAATCATGTTTGCCAGGATGTTACACGACACTATTAACTGATAGCATTTTGTAACTTGTATTATACATATCAAATGAGTTCTTGTTCATGTTATACTATTAAATAATTGATGTTAATAATGAGAAGACGTTTGTTCCATATGATACGCACCAAGACTCAGTTGAAGACCATCGTCGCACGAAAACAAACCCAAATTGTCCGTGATCATTTAATGTGTTACTGCCCGCATTTTTATCTAAAAACAACATATATACGAAAACGATCAGTAATCAAAGATTTTACATTTCTTATCTCTAAAAATCACCGTAAGAATATAGGTTGGCAATTGTTTTACTAAAACAGGGACCTGTATTATGGATGTATATTTCACACACTTGCATCTTCAAGTGCTTTTACATTCCTAGCGATAATCTACTATTTGATCATTATACAATGCGGAAAACGTTTGGTCCAATTATTACTGGATATGGACTATAAGCAACGTTGATCTAGACGTGACTAAACAAGAATATTTACAGACAACAACTCAAGCATTGTTCGTCTTTTGAACACAACAAACACATTTGGTTATATGCAATATGTCCCTGAGCTCCTGATCGAGTCACCAGCAAAGATGCATTAAGACAAAATGCAATAAAGCATCATGAACACATATTGGTTTTATATACTTGCACCACACTTGGTTTAGGTTATTCGCTGACAGTCAATATGGAAGAAAAGATGTAGGATATCGATTGGAGGAGATATGGGGTTGAGACGGTCCTATTGGGACGTCGTTATCCATATCCATTGGCAGCATACAGGCGACGTCACTTCCGCCTTTCAGATTGCACGATTGCACTGCCAGTATAATGTTGAAGTCGATGAGCGAAGATGTGACTGGTCGTACTTGTATCTCGCAGGACAGCTATGGATGGTGAGGTATCTGGGTCACCACGTTGGTGAGAGCGTTTAAATGACTGAAATGTTGTAAGGCTAAATCCAGTCTTGCACGTTTTGAGAGCGTTTAAGTCTCCACAGAGGGTGGTGAGGCTTGACCCAGGTCATCGTGTTGGGCAGCGCGCTTAAGTCTCCGCGGAGGATGATGATGCTTGACCCAGGTCATCAAATTGGTGAGAGCGTTGAAATCACTCTGAACGGGAGTAGGGCTAATTCCAGCTTTCCACGTTGGTGAGCGCGTTTAAGTCACCTCAGAAGATGGTAACGTTGGTGAGCGCGTTTAAGTCACCTCGGAAGATGGTCACGTTGGTAAACGCGTTTAAGTCTCCGAGGAAGATGGTAACGTTGGTAAACGCGTTTAAGTCTCCGAGGAAGATGGTAACGTTGGTGAACGAGTTTAAGTCGCCGCGGAAGATGGTAACGTTGGTGAGTGCGTTGAAGTCTCCGAGGAAGATGGTAACGTCGGTGAGTGCTTTAAGTCTCCGAGGAAGATGGTAACGTTGGTGAGTGCATCTAAGTCGCCGCGGAAGATGGTAACGTTGGTGAACGCGTTTAAGTCTCCGAGGAAGATGGTAACGTTGGTGAGTGCGTCTAAGTCGCCGCGGAAAATCGTAACGTTGGTGAGTGCGTTTAAGTCTCCGAGGAAGATGGTAACGTTGGTGAGTGCGTTTAAGTCGCCGCGGAAGATGGTAACGTTGGTGAGTGCGTTTAAGTCTCCGAGGAAGATGGTAACGTTGGTGAGTGCGTTTAAGTCGCCGCGGAAGATGGTAACGTTGGTGAGTGCGTTTCAGTCTCCGAGGAAGATGGTAATGTTGGTGAGTGCGTTTAAGTCGCCGCGGAAGATGGTAACGTTGGTGAGTGCGTTTAAGTCTCCGAGGAAGATGGTAACGTTGGTGAGTGCGTTTAAGTCGCCGCGGAAGATGGTAACGTTGGTGAGTGCGTTTAAGTCTCCGAGGAAGATGGTAACGTTGGTGAGTGCGTTTAAGTCGCCGCGGAAGATGGTAACGTTGGTGAGTGCGTTTAAGTCTCCGAGGAAGATGGTAACGTTGGTGAGTGCGTTTAAGTCGCTGCGGAAGATGGTAACGTTGGTGAGTGCGTTTCAGTCTCCGAGGAAGATGGTAATGTTGGTGAGTGCGTTTAAGTCGCCGCGGAAGATGGTAACGTTGGTGAGTGCGTTTAAGTCTCCGAGGAAGATGGTAACGTTGGTGAGTGCGTTTAAGTCGCCGCGGAAGATGGTAACGTTGGTGAGTGCGTTTAAGTCGCCGCGGAAGATGGTAACGTTGGTGAACGCGTTTAAGTCACCGAGGAAGATCGTAACGTTGGTGAGTGCGTTGAAATCGCCGCGGAAGATGGTCATGTTGGTGCGTGCGTTTAAGTCACCGAGGAAGATGGTAACGTTGGTGAGTGCGTTTAATTCGCCGAGGAAGATGATCACGTTGGTGAGCGCGTTTAACTCGCCGCGGAGCGTGGTGATGCTGTGGCAAGCTTGCCACGGGTTGACTCAAGCCCCACGGGACAGATCTGTCTGTTGAGACACACTGCACACTTCGGTCTCACGGGGAGACAAGTTTGCTGGCCAAACCCGACCAACAGCTCATTAATATCCTGCCAGTATTCTCTGAAAACAAGCAGAAAGATAGGTGCCATTAAGAGACATACTACCGTTTTTCTGAAGCATTTCATCGTATCCAACACGTTATTGCAATCCAAACCGCCACTTAAAATATAACACTTTACCAGAAAGGTGTATACATCTGCATAGTCTCATGACACGGTATATATATGTACCGAAGACACACGCCCAGCAGACCACTGGACACTTCCTCCGTGACAGGGACAATAATTCACATGCAATAGTTGTGATATTTATACTAGAACTACTCCTGCTTATTAACGTAATCTAATACAACCAACATATTGTAAAGAAATTCGTCTATTTTTGGCATGATAACTAAGCTTTTGACAATATACACCCGCTCCAATCTTTATCTAGCACTGCGCGCCAAAGCTTTTTCTTTATCTAACACTGCGCGCCAAAGCCTTAAATTTTGAACGACTACTGTAACATCGTTGGCGTCTTCACCTTGGCAACCAGGCCTCCAGCGCTTCCCGCGTGGCTTCCGGTTGCTTGGTAACCTCCTTCACCCACCCCAAGCGGTTGACGATGCGATGGACGTGGGTGTCCACACCGATACCGGAAATCTCTTGCCACGCGGTCTTCATCACCAGGTGCGCCATCTTGGGACCAATCCCTGAAACACACCAGTCATATACAGCTCTTCCCGTTATCCTGTCCTAGATGGTCGTTAGAAGACATGCTACACATCACATTTTAAATCGCACCGTTGTCAATCAATAGCTTTTTCTCAAATCCAATATTTGCATCGGCTTGGAAAGGATGGAAAAATTGGCGTTTTAGGCCAGATCTGTGCACACACGGTGTACAACAGGGCCAAGGAACCCCCTGAGACAATGTGAAGAATACGTGAAGCAATCCCACAAGGGCCAAACTGGACCAAGGAACCTCCCGGGCCGATGAAGGATGAATGGACGAAACAGGCTCCAGATTAGGTGCCCAGGCAGGGAGCCGAACCCACGACGTTTTTGATGTGTGGCCTAATTAACTGATATAGTTTGCATGGTAACTATAGTCGATCAAGCCCCGTAGTCGGCTAAACTGCGTTCGTGAAAGCCCCTCCACCCCCCCCCATTCCCCCACCTTCCACAACAGCTCTGGAGACCAGTATGGCTACGTTAAAGTTGCATATCGAGTTCTTTCCCGCCAAAACTAAGCCTAGGCGAAATTTATATCAAAATTTGCAGAAAACTCGATTGTTTCATTCTATAAATTTAGAAACCTGATAAACATCGCCGTTTCGGCTGTGGTGTGGCAAACGTGTCTATCCCGGGACACCACAGAACTCGGTCGCGGCACTGCTACTTATACCAAAGCATCGCGAAGCACAAAAACTGATAACGTTTACCACTAAAATGAAAACTTGATATCACGGACAAGGTTAAGAGACACTATTTGGCAGTCTGGTATGGGTGGAGTATAGATGAAAGAAGTCTTGAATGATTCAAGGACTGATTCTTATATGTATTTTGACCTCATTAGTTTTGGCGGGAAAGAGCTCGACATGCAACTTTAATCACGTAAGAGCAAAGTAGTCGTGGTGATATCATGCGGTAGAATATCCGCATGAGTGTTACGGCGCCGATGGTAAAAACGACCGGGAATCATTTAAAAACAAAAATTAGACCCAAAAAAGTGGCATGGGAGACGAGGGATGAACGGATATTGGTATTCTGCGGAACGAATCGGAACGGAACCGTGCACTGGCCATGGAGGCCCAGGGAGGCACGGGCAAATCGTGCGCCTCGTCAGCATTTTTGCTCCTGTTCCGCTCGGTTCCGTTGCGTTATATACATGTACGTACATGAACACAGGATTGATCAAAAATATACTACAAGGATCCTATACGCACATTACATTATCAAGCAGGCGACAACGTATCAGCAAACGACCGTTGAAGATCATTTGATCACAAACACGCTGAGGGCATGGTGCATACGGCTCGCGATCAAATTATCAGTTGAAGATGCATGGGCCTACCTGAATAAAGAATTGTCAAAAATCCGATATGTCTCATATTTGGCTTGAATCCCGTTGATAAGAAAGAGTCAAATATACTTTTGATAAATTTTAATTTTGTTATCAATTCATGGTAAAGTGACCCTCGTCGCGGTTGCATTCCGATCCGTTCCGCAAAATAGCATGGGAGACTGATGAAGGATGAACGACTAAACTTCTAGTGTAAATAGGTTGGTATATTTACCTGGTAACTTGCAGAGATCTTTAACGCTTCTAGGAATGTCGCCGTCATACTGATCTTTCAATATCTGGGTCGTCTTCTTTATATATTCAACTTTTCTCTGTAAGAAAACACCAAATCACAATTCAATGGCAGCCCGATCCCAAATGGAAACAAAATATGGTCCTGTTTCAAATTCAGTTACGTACCATCACAACAACTGAATTAACTGATAGGCGTTCCTTTTAATTCAATAATTAATTAAATTTAATTCTGGATAAATCCTTTTGAGCCTTGTTTAAGCCTGTTTTTTTGTCTTCATTCTGTCCATGTTTCAAATGCATTAGAGCCCACCAAATTGTATGATATACGGACATCTCATATGGTGTTGCATATTTATATTTCTCTCTCAGGATTGTGGGATGTTTCCATCAATGCACCTTCCAAAAGCCGACTGGATGGATAAGTTCTCCTAGCGTAGCATTTGATGTCTGCAGTATGTTTTCCGGATTACAACCATGATTTCTCAGTTTGGCTATCGCTGCCGATGTTACTTGATCCTTTGTCTGACTGGACAGCAGGAGGGAAAGGAGTACCTGGTAACGATATACCTGCAATGGATAACAAAAGAAAGTTCTAAGAGTAGTAATTTTGGGGTTAAAAACCGTCACATTAAAAACGTAGAATTATGAATTACCTAAATGGTTACCTTTGATTCATAAGCTATGTATTTTTTACCTTAGGTGCAGCCTTTTCATCGCTGATTTTGTCACAGCCCATTGTATCCACAGCAGCCGTCCTGTCCTTCCTCATCTCGAAGATGTTATCAAGTTGTGCCTTCCACTGCTGTGGCATCCATTTCATTGCATTAACTGGCTCCTCAGCCTTCACACTCTTTTTGTCTTCCACTTGATGATTTTTTGCTTTAGTACTTCCACTGGACGGTTCATATTCAGGTTTGATGTGTCTCTTCCTCTTAGATCTTTTCGATGTGTTGGATTCCATTCTCAGGCAAATATAACAATGTGTTTTGGTTGCCAGTGTAATAGTCCGGTAAGGATCAGCTTGTACACATGTAGTGTAATACCTCGCTAAAGTTTTCAGGTTAGTTACAAAGCTTACATGTTTCACATAAGCTGTAAACATTTCTTAGGGACTGCACAGCAGAAACATCTGTCACATAAATAAAATGTAGAACAGATTCCTAGATATCTTTAAGCTGCAATAAAAAAAAAGTAAGAAATATACATATAATAAATAGATAAGAGATGTACTCAGTAGTAATAAACAGCATTGTTGTGCCATATAGATTTTAAGCAGTCCAACAATACCACCCCTGTGAAAGCTAGATATCAGAAAATCATCTCCCAGTTGGGGAGTGGTACCCAGCCTGAGGGATATAGAAGGCATGGGCAGGTATATGCCTCCTTCAGCGCAGCTTAATTATTAATCCTCTCTGGTGTAGTTATCATATACACTGAGGTGTCATATAGCAGACAGGGTATTTCTGGAATGAGTTGCTTGAAAGCAAATATTTACATGAATTATACAGTCTCGGCAAAAGTAATCGCTATAAAAATCATGCCCCACATTAGATAAACAATTATAGAAGAGAATAGATATTTCGAGCAGGCGTGTCACTTGGGATGAGACAGGGATGGGTTTAGCCCTGGTACATGCCCACCCGGATTAAAATCACCCGGATTACAAAAAATACACTATTGACCAAAGAAATGACTGTCCGACGAAAGTCATAAAAGCTTCAGGAACATAGTTGAGCACATTGATGGGTAGGCACTGCATAGTTATTCTGTTAGGACCTTCAACTTGAGCCACTGGTCCGTGATTTCTAATTTTAGGCCTGGTGAACAGCATGGCTCTCACCCTTGCTCCGTTTACAGGCGTGGTCAGAGAGGCATGTACTAGGGCTAGGATGGGTGTGGGCATGGAGGGCTGGGATTAGCCATTTCACACAGCATATATGCACTTGCTGGTAGGACCTTACACTGCTTGCTTTGTGTAATGGTCATGGATGACTAGGTATATGCAATATGGTTATGGGTGAGGCAATGGAAATGGTTATGTGCTGACAAGGTCCCCTCCACCTGCTGTCTGGACATGGGACCTTTGTCTAGCGACTTGATGTGAAGCTGCAAATCCGGAAAAAAACCAGTCGCCCACCGCCTTTACTACAAACTGCTACCCCATCCTCTCTAAGATACTTAAGCCTGACATACCTATAAAGTCTATAGTTTGATACTGTGATCGTGGGTGAATTTCTTACTCAACATCTTCAGACCTGCGGACAGAGCTATGCTGAATGAAAATAAAATCTCTACACCAGTCATATCTTGTTCATTTCGCTGCAATGGAAATGGCTTCGACAGTCAATTTTCAATATAGTGTAAATAAGTATATATATCTACCTGGTCACTTGCAAAGATCTGTAATGCTTCTAGGAATGTCGCCGTTGTTTTTTTACCCAGGTTAAACCTAACCCAGGTGAAAGAAATTTTGGTGGAATACTGATATATAATGTGCATATTCAGTTGATACACCTGGCCTAGCCCCATCAGATAGCTTGTTATGGATTTTATATTGTTCTATCAGTCTGCCGTAACCATTAACGCCATCAAACGGGGCTACACCTGGCCCAGGTACTTGTGACATGCTTAATTATCCCCTCATACGCATGTGTCCCCTTTATATAAAATACATGATATCGAGACCCTTACCACCCCATGTATTCGTACAGTGCCAATATAATAAATACAGGGAAGACACATTGCATCTCAGCATAGTGGACAATCCTGTATACTACACCTGATTACCATAGACATGTGCCCACTGATCAGAATGGTGATTAGTCCTGCAACGTGCAAGCAAGCCGCTGCGGCTACAGCCAACAAGACCCATATCGCAGCTGACTATTTTACATCTATACAACTATAGAACTAAATGTAGCCATACATGACCATTACAAGCAGTTCTCTGCTTGTAATGGTCATGTATGGCTAAACTAAATGGTGATGTGATGTCATATAACCTAAAAATGAGATGTTATTATTGTGAAACAGACAGTCTGAGGGATCGAAATTAGGATCGATTGTCTCACGACATTAACGTCTGATTTTCAGGCTAGAGGACTAAGAGTTAATCCAGTAAGATGTGATACTGACAGACTACTGATTTATAAGTGATATTTTGTATAATCTATAGTAGGGCGGTCGGCGATTGCGTCGAGTTATTTGTCCAACGACGTCAAAATTTAACATGTGTCGCGGCCCTCGAAAATGGTACCATTTTAAAATGGGACATATCGCACTAGTTTCGCTTGAGCCCAACTAGTTTCTAATGAATATTTAAACAGCCGATATCATCGGAAAGAGAACAAAACGATCTTACAGAAACTGTCTGCTATTTGTTGGTATCTTAAACGGTTTTTTCGTAGCGGCGATTTGAAGTGTTCCGTCACGCGTCACTCCGTCAATATTTATGTCAGAACCAAACGACTGAGTTATTTAAGGAGCAGAAAGAGTGCACTACAAGATAGAAAGAAAGTATCAGCACGAGCTGTGAGTATTCACCTGCCTCAACGCGCCCAAAGATCACATGACCTGCACGGACAATGCGATGACGACACGCAAATTTCGTCACGCGAGCGACAGGTCAAAATGGCGTTGGTGAGTATGGAGCGTGTGAGATAAACTCGGAAAATCCGGAAATATCTCTAACAAAATGAGTCATCCATCCTATTTATATATAGATATTTTAAACTTAGTGATCATCATTTCATTTCGTACAATTTTCTAAGGGATGTACACCATATTTATTGAGAATTTTTATGGTTGTTTTCCTGACGTCGTTCTAGTGTTTTTTATACAAATGTTGACAATGTATAGCATGTGTAGAATGGTGATGACAGGTTGTTATAGCTCTAATTTATACGTCAAATAGAATTTAAAAGATTTGAAGTCCTGTTGAACACTGTCACTATTTGTTATGTTTATTCCAGAGCTGTTTAGCTGTTTGTGTAAGCCTGTGACAACCCCCACACAGGCAGTGGAGGGGGGGGGGGGTTTAGGACCCCCGCCTGTCTTATGTTTAGGACCCCCGCCTCCAGCTGTCATGTGTTTGACCCCACCCCCACTCTAGCTGTCATGTCTTGACACCCTCATTCCTAGATATCATGTTTTGACTCTCATCCCTGGCTGTTATGTTGTTGACCCCACCCCCCCCCCCACCTTAGCTGTCATCATGTTTAGGACCCCCATGCACCCCTTGTTGTTATTATGTTTAGGATCCCCATTTCTAGCTGTCCTGTTTTTACACCCGACTCCACCCCTAGATGTCATCATGTCTAGGAGTAGGACCCATTAAATCATGTTAGAACACCTCCAGCCCGAGCTGTCATCATGTTTAGGACCCCCCCCCCCCCCCCCCCCCACCCCTATATCTGTCTTGTTTTAAACCCACTACTCTAGCTCTCAGCATGTTTTGGATCCCCTACCCCTAGCAGTCATTATGGTACCCTCCCCCCTCCTCCCACATGCACCCTCACTGCTATCTAGCTAGCTTAGCTGTCTTCACGTTTGGAACAAACTTTTGGTACAACTTTAGATTAGACTTGTGTTGTCCCAGCTTACTTATCGTAAATTTAGGTCAGTTCATGTCCCTTGTTGTCACTTTTGGTAGCCCCCCCACCCCCCACCACACACACATATATATACATACCTGGACCACGATTAAAGTTACATACACAGTAACATTTTCTCTGTGAGACTGTGGCATTAGCATTGGACGGAGGGGTAGGGAAGTGTCTGTTCCATGTGAACTTTGATGGGTGTAGAGATGTGATGAAGTTGGACTGGGCGGATGATCTGAGGAATGGCGGTTAGGTTAGTTCTCTTGTGTGTGGATGATTTGACTGGGTGACAGGTTTTGCATTTATGCAAGGATAATGAGACTGGAGTTGAGGCCTGGTTGGATGCTCTTGTGATTGCGTGTGTGAAGGAGCATAGTCTGAATCTGAGAATGTATCATGACGCATGATAGCATGGACGAAAACGTTAATGTGGATGATGATGAATCTGATAGGGATCGAGAATGACATGGAATTATTTCCCTCTCCACTTATGGAAGATTATGTGATTTGAGGTAGCTTTAAATTAAATTGTTTGTAGCTTGGGACGGTAAGTGATGATGGAGGTGTAGATGTTAGGGGAGGTTGTAGGCTACATATTTTAAGTATACATTACTGATGGTGATAAAGGTGCAGCAAATAACAGGTTGGAGATGATGGGGGTGAAGGTGGGGCCATTAGGAGAGGCTAGAGTCTTGTCCCACAAATGCACAAATGAACTAAGAGAGAATAGCAGATCACAAATGCTTGGCTTGTTGGTTTACATCACATTGTTATCAATATTTCCAGCTGGCAAAATAATTTACACCAGAACCCCAATATATATAACTGTTTTTATTGCGGAAAGCTGTTAGTTTATTTGATGTTTCCTTTCTTTTAGTTGACTGGTACCAAGGGAAGAGCATATACCGATACTTAAGAAGTCTCAAGCCAGGACTGGAGTCTCGTACTTCACTGGTTTAGTGTCATTTCCCAAGTACCAAATCCGATATTCTGTTATACCCCTTTTACATTGTATTATATAAAAAAAATTATTATATCATATGGAAATAAATGGGATCAAGTTTATTACTTATTGTTATCATTGGTACACAACACTTGTATATATCATTTGATAATAATGCTTATGTAAAATGACTTCAGTATATATGTAATACCGCAGTACAAAAAAAGTTTTTTGCTGAAATACCCCTAAAATTATTGTTTTTTAAATAAGTGTTATTTAATTACATAAAATTTAATGTTATTAACATTGAAAAGACTTTATATATCCTTTTTTAGTTTAAATATGACATAAATAATCTAATTATAATCATTTCTTTACAGAAAATTGAATTTTAATCTTTTTAATTTTTGAAAAAATATTTAGCATGGTACCGTTCTCAGAATTTCTAAGTCCAAAACTGCTAAAGTGGCTATCCACACTTTTAGCGCGTGAAATTTAAACTGAAAATATATATTTATAAGAGTAAAAAATGTTAATTAATTTATATCTACATACATAACAATGAATAAATATCACATAAGCATTTAATACCTTATAATAAATGAACCAGGAACTCTTGAAATAGAGAAATAATTAAATAGGCCATTTTTTTTAATAATGACATGGGCCGGACTAATTTTACCTCTCAATTTGAGGCACTAAAATGGCTATAACTTTGTAACCACTTAACATAATTAAGAAAAAGAAAAAGTATGTTAATCTACTAATTAAGAGCTTTCATTTGAGCTATAGAAAGGGGCTAAACTCTAAAATAAAAAAAATTACTGACTGCCCTATCTATAGCCGTTGGCGAATAATGGACAATTCGCGTGAAAACTCGCATTGTCAGCGGGGACACGCTACATCATCAATAAAGTAAACATGAATACCATTTGATCGGTGACATACGCTATAAAGATTATGCAAACAATCAATTGTAATGCCGTATATATTGTTATCAAGTGTAGATTTATCCCGTCAAAGAACTTCGGCTTGTGTTCTGCTCAACTCTGCCGAACGGTGGCGCTCCGCAGCTAGATATGGCCGCACCACGCAGCTCTCAATTTATGGCACAGGGGTTCAAACGAAATTACCACAGTCCCCCGTTTTAACGGCTCCGGCCATTTCCAAGTTTTTTTTTTATTTACTCACTTCATATCCAATTTTAAAAGTTTGAATTTTTAAAGTCATTTCAAACCCAAGGACTGCAATTTGCAACCAAACTAGGTAACAAATGCCGTCCGCTAGGTGCTACAAAAACACTCGAGAGCCGTTAAATTCTCAAAATTAACCGTTATTGCTTCATTATATTTCTCTATGTAATGCAATAAGATCCATGAGCAATATTTATTTAGAGAAGAAATCAACAAAAACTTATCGACGAAAAATATATTGACATGCTCTCGAAATTTTTTTACTTTCGACTTTTACGCTGGATTGGTTCCACGGACGTTTACAAGCAACACATTCGCGGAGCTTGTTCGCTTCTGATACGAGATAAAAACGAGAACAATTTGACAGTCTAATTGTCACGGAGGTATGTTTTTTATTCGGAGTAGAGCAAATAAAAAACGCAAACATAATAGAATGCAAATATTGCAACACTGTTTACACCAACGATGTCTTCTATCTTGGTCTGGTTGAAATAAGTATCTCGTTACACAATACTATGTTTCATATTCTCATGCCGGAAATATATAAATGTTCCTTGCTATAACAGAGTGATAAATCACTTCCTCTATATTCCTCATTATATTGAAAACCTAAGGAGCTTCAGATTCAGGCCAGCGGTCTAAGAAGCTTCATGTCACATTTGATTATCCAGACACACATTCCTTGAGCGTGAACAGATCTCCATTTCTTGTCCAACTTCGGACATCACACATTGTATTATACATATATTAAAGAATAAACCGCTATAGCCCAAGCAATGCACCCTAGTCTCCACAAGTAAGTATAAATGCGAAACGTAACAAACTATAAAGATCACATATTGATAACTGAAAACGGCAGTATTTTGACGACATAAGTGTTTCTGGAGGTTATGAAGGGTAGTGACAAAGGGGCAACATGGAAAGCAGCTTCCAGTGAACGAGGAAGAAAGGCAGTCTCCTTTTGTTGGCAAGGATCACTTTATATACATCTCACGTCCATTGGTCAACAAACTATTAAACAAAACCGAATCCTGCAGTGCGTGACGGTGAGACAAGCAAAATTTTTAGGTGTAACCGGATCAACCACAGTAGTCTGCATTACAGTAGTGAGGAAAATATTAATGAAGATGAAACTTAATACCCATTAAACAGGCGACAAACTTGGATTTAAAGAGAGTTATGGAAGCTTGGTAGCTTTACATCATACTTCAGTTTAATTTGGAGATTTGCAAAAGCACTCTGAACCTAGATGTTTTCTTGCTGCAATTTGTTCCTTTGAAATAAGAAGCCAAACTGCATACTTTTACATTATCATGACATTAGCTGTTCCCATTCTATATGCTTCGGCAATACTTCCATTCACGAAATGCAAACACCAGCACCACACGAAGGAGAATTTCACAAATATACAGAGTGTGCCAATACAGGAATATGTACAGATTTCTCCAGACACGTTCCCTTAAGCTGACGCTCTCTAGTCTCATCACCGCTCGAACTTTTTCACAGAGTCACTGGCCACCAAATCACGCTATGTGCCAACGTATGAATGTAAACCAAACACCAATACTTCACTAAAAAAAAAAAACGCTCAAAAACAAGACATTTACCTGAGGGTAGGCAAGACAGTTAATGTTAGAACTCCTAAGGTAATACCGCAGATAGATATACACGCACTAAAATAGGGTTGGCAGCTATATATGTGTAAAACGGTAGCTTCAAGCATATATTCACGCAAAGCAAACTGACTGCACTAAAACTTCCACTTTTCATATCACACATTTTGTTACATATGTATATATATATATAGATATAGCTACTCGTCGGTCAAACATACGACGCGTTGTAATGTGTAAGAACTGCCCACTTGTTGCATTCATTGATACTCTAACTGTGCTGGTCACCTGAAGAATCTACTTCTATATTATATATGAATTTATTTGCAAAATACGATGGGTTAAGATCTAAGATTTCGTCTGAACGGTCTACACGAGTTACATATGCAATGCTACTCGATATCTAATGTGCGCCGTAAACAATAAATAGCAAGTGAGACTGTGACGTCACTGGCCATGACGTCACTGCTCATGACGTCATCGCCATCGTCATCACACATCGAGGAGCAGCACTCGAGGGTCCTCCACGGCGGCCTTGACCTTGCGCAGGAACAGAGCCGCCTCCCGGCCGTCGATCAGGCGGTGATCGTAGGTCAAGGCCACGTACATCATGGGCCGCACCTCCACCTATCGGAGACAAGACAAGACAAGGTGTATCGACCAATCTTAAACATTCGTAGCGACACTTGATATGAATTGATATGTCAATTTTCACAGTATAAATAACGGGTTGAAAATCAGTTGTTTCTATAGCCGCGTTCATGGCAAATGTTTACCTGGAAATGACGTAGCGGAAAACTCTAGGCCGAACATCAATATCTTCCAGCCCAAACGATAATAAAACAGCAGTTATCTCGTGAACATACTATCATCATGAATTGTGACACCCACAAAGATTGTTACGTATCACATTACAGGCTTAAAACCAATCAAGGATGCCCCCATGTCTCTGTCGGCCTGTATAACACTGTCGGCCTGTAAAACGTTGTCAGTCTGTATAACACTGTCGGCCTGTATAACAGTGCCGGCCTGTATGACAGTGTCGGCCCGTATAACACTGTCGGCTGTATAACACTGTCGGCCTGTATAACGTTGTCAGTCTGTATAACACTGTCGGCCTGTATAACAGTGCCGGCCTGTATGACAGTGTCGGCCTGTATAACACTGTCGGCTGTATAACACTGTCGGCCTGTATAACAGTGTCGGCCTGTATAACAGTGTCGGCCTATATAACACTGTCGGCTGAATAACACTGTCGGTTGTCACCACATTGGCTAACACTGTCGGCCTGTATAACACTCGGTTGTATAACACTGGTGACTGTACAACAGTGTCAACCTGCATAACACTGTCGGCCTGTATAACAATGTCAGTCTGTACAACACTGTCGGCCTGTATAACACTCGGTTGTATAACACTGACGACTGTATAACAGTGTCGGCCTGTATAACACTGTCGGCCTGTATAACAATGTCAGTCTGTACAACACTGCCGGCCTGTATAACACTGTCGGTTGTATGACACTGTCGGCCTGTATAACACTCGGTTGTATAACACTGACGACTGCATAACAGTGTCGGCCTGTATAACACTGTCAGTCTGTACAACACTGTCGGCCTGTATAACACTATCGGCCTGTATGACAGTGTCGGCCTGTATAACACTGTCGGCTGTATAACACTGTCGGCCTGTATAACAGTGTCGGCCTGTATAACAGTGTCGGCCTGTATAACAGTGTCGGCCTATATAACACTGTCGGCTGAATAACACTGTCGGTTGTCACCACATTGGCTAACACTGTCGGCCGGTATAACTCTCGGTTGTATAACACTGGTGACTGTACAACAGTGTCAACCTGCATAACACTGTCGGCCTGTATAACAATGTCAGTCTGTACAACACTGTCGGCCTGTATAACACTCGGTTGTATAACACTGTCGGTTGTATGACACTGTCGGCCTGTATAACACACGGTTGTATAACACTGACGACTGCATAACAGTGTCGGCCTGTATAACACTGTCAGTCTGTACAACACTGTCGGCCTGTATAACACTATCGGCCTGTATAACACTATCGGCCTGTATAACACTGTCAGTCTTTATAACAGTGTCGGCCTGTATACCACTGTCAGTCTGTATAACACTGTCGGGCTGTATAACACTATCGGCTGCATAACACTGTCAGTATTTATGACAGTGTTGGCCTGTCTAACACTGTCAATCTGTATAACAGTGTCGGTTGTATAACACTGTCGGCATGTATAACAGTGTCCACCTGTATAACACTGTCAGCTGTATAACACTGTCAGCTGTATAACACTGTCGGCCTGTATAACAATGTCGGCATGTATAACAGTGTCGTCTGTATAACAGTGTCGGCCTGTATACCACTGTCGGCCTGTATAACACTGTCGGCCTGTATAACACTGCCGGCCTGTATAACACTGTCGGTTGTATAACAGTATCGGCCTGTATAACAGTGTCGGCCTGTATAACACTGTCGCCCTGTATAACAGCGTCGGCCTGTATAACACTGTCGGCAGTATAACACTGTCGGCCTGTATAACACTGTCGGCCCTTTATAACACTGTCGGCCCTTTATAACACTGTCGGCCCTTTATAACACTGTCGGCTGTGTAACAGCATCGGCCTGTATAACACTGTCGGCTGTATAACAGCGTCGGCATGTATAACACTGTCGGCTGTATAACACTGTCGGCCTGTATAACACTGTCGGCCTGTATAACACTGTCGGCAGTATTACACTGTCGGCCTGTATAACACTGTCGGCCTGTATAACACTGTCGGCCTGTATAACACGGTCGGCCTGTATAACACTGTCGGCCTGTATAACACTGTCGGCCTGTATAACACTGTCGGCCTGTATAACACGGTCGGCCTGTATAACACTGTCGGCCTGTATAACACTGTCGGCCTGTATAACGCTGTCGGCATGTATAACACTGTCGGCCTGTGTAACACTGTCGGCCTGTATAACACTGTCGGCCTGTATAACACTGTCAGTCGCCCAGAAACACCTAAAGAACATCACGGAAATAAAGAACAGCCGCGCGGGTCGTCGTGACCTTGTACGCGCCCGGGGGGGTCGTGCCCTTGAACGCGCCCGAGACGCGGCGTCCCACTGACCTGGCCCTTGATGGCGACGGGTCTGTCGAAGATGCCGTGCATGCCTAGGATGGCGGACTGCGGTGGGTTGATGATGGGGGTGCCCATCATGGTGCCGAACACCCCGCCGTTACTGATGGTGAACGTGCCGCCGTCCATGTCCTCGATGGCCAGCGCGTTGGCTCTCGCCTGGTGGCGGTGAGGGGGGGGGGGGGCGACGGGGAGAGAAGAAAGAAAGAATGAATGTAGAGTTTTCATTAACAGACACGCTTAAAATATTAAGATTAATATTGTTCCATTCTAAACTTGCGATTGCCAAACTAGCTAAGACCGACAGATCAGTCAGAACCACAAGCTATTCACGTAGCAACGACACAATGTAAACAGGATCCCCGCAAGGACGTGAGGAATAAGGATCCTGAACTTCTTACCCCTTCATGTAACGGTTTGGAGTTGTTATAAACAGACATTACGATAGCTTACAACATTAACCAAGGGTGCATCACAATACCCGCCTATTAGAGTAGCTTGCTGATTTGTAAAGCACATACGAGAGCCTACAACATTAACCATAGGGCGTATGATATAACCCGCTTATGAGAGTAAATTGCTGATATGTAAAGCCATCTCACCTTCTCCCCGAGTTCGTTGAGAGCGCGCTCGATGTCTGCGTAGTTCATGGTCTCTACACTCCGGAGAACGGGAACCACCAGGCCCTGGAACCATGGGAACCAGCAATATCAGCGATAATACATATACATATATATATCTACCTCCCATAGTGTGACGTGGCCTCGATCTGTTCCTGCTACATTGTTATATTACACCACCTACAGCATTTACTGCCAGCGTAATATGATGCTTTGCTTCCTATATATGTGGTGTATTAGTCCATTGAAGAACAAGCGTGTGTGGAATCTAGGCATGATGGCCTGTTATACGGAAATGCATATCCTCATGACTTGTAGTACCCCCCACAGTGTACACTATCTTGGGGTCAGCCATATTGAGTGTTGTGGGCCACCCGTTGCGCACATTTAAACTATAAATAGGCCAAGCAACACATGGGACAACGATATGAAAGGATGGAACGGCGCCAGACACGGATGGGGTTTGAACCAATAACCTGTGGATCTACTGTCACGTGACGCTCGGACGGCTCCCTTCTCAGCCTCAGCTGGGGTCCTAGGGAATTTGATGTTTTAGGCCGCTTTTGTGCACACAAGAGCTGGATTGGCCACGTCCAAGTCCAGATGCCTCACTGCTGACCACCCACTCCCAGTCTAAATTAACCACCCACACCGGGCGTGTTCTGAGGTGAACAGTTGCAAGTATGCTACGTTGTATTGAACAAAAATCCATATATATATATATATATGAGGAAATAAATCTACAGAAAGAAAAGAAGAACAAACAAAAAAGAAAGGAAAGAAAAGAAAAAAATCTATAGGGACAAAAACCCAAAACACGTGACACCATCACGTGCCGCGTACCTTGGGCGTTGCCACGGCGACGGAGATGTCGATGTAGTCCCTGTAGACGATCTCTTTGTCGTCGATGACGGCGTTGACGGAGGGCTGGTCCTGGAGGGCGAAGGCCGAGGCCCGCAGGAAGGCGGACATGAAGCCCAGCTTGACGCCGTGCTTCTTCAGGAAGGGTTCCTTGAACTTGGCCCGCATCTCCATCACATTGCTGGGGTCACGCGAGGCGGGGGTGGAGAGAGGGGGTGGATGGGTTGGGCGGTGGAGGAGGAGGAGGGAGGAGGAGGAGGGAGGAGGAGGAGGGAGCGGGGGAGGGAGGCGGGGGGAGAGGGGTGGGAGAGGCAGAGGGGAGGGGATGGATGACGAGGGAGGGAGGGAGAGGGCAAGGGAGAGGGGGAGGAAGAGGGGAGGTGACAGGGGAAGGGAGAGGGAGATTGAAATAAATACGGGAGAGCGTGAAGGGGTGGGGGAGAAGGAAAGGAAGAGAGGAGAAGGGACGGGGATGGGGGAGGGGGCAAGAGGAGAAAGGAGGAAGGGGAAGGACACAGAATAAAAGGTTAAATCTCAATCGTTGGTGGCACGTGCCTGTCTCACGTGCCTGTCTCACGTGCCTGTCTCACGTGCCTGTCTCACTGAGAGCAAGTTTACACAGTAGAATAGTTTGTTGGTTTCATAATTAAATGTAAGACGGATAACAAGCAATGTACTATACGTGCGATTAGAATAAAAAAACAAATTATGGAAGTGATGGACTGGCTGGTTGCTTGGTTGACGCTTAAGGTCATATGGCGACAATGGACAATGGACAATCGTGAAGTAATGGACGGTGACAGTAAAATGACATTGACGGTGACATTTGTGGCGACATTGTGGTGACATTGAGGCGACAGTGAAGTGACATTGAGGAGACATTGAGTTGACATTGAGGTGATTTTGAAGTGACACTGAGGTGACATCGGAGTGACATTGAAGTGACATTAAGGGTGCCATTGAAGTGTCATTGATGTGACATTGATATGACATTGAGGTGACATTGCCGTGACCCCAGACGTACCTCATGTCGATCTCGTTGAAGGTGGTGAGCATGGCGCAGGTGTTCTGGGCTTCCTTCAGGCGCTCGGCAATCCGGAGGCGCATCCGGCTCATCTTCACCTGGAGCGACAACCTGTTTGTTTTGTGGGGCATCTTATATTAATCAAACAATACAGAGGGTACAATATTTTATTTTTTGTACATGGTGATTCCTTGCCCGTTTACTTCAAGCACGATGAATCAGGACCCACTTATAACATTGCACACAAACACTGTTTTGGCGTTGATTGAAATAAATGACTATCTTAGTCATGATAATTACGACCCAGCTATAACATAGCACACAATACTGACCCTGTCCTCAGTTCTGGACCCTGAGGCTGCTTTCTCCGCGGCGGGGGGTGGCGGCGGCGGGGGTAGCGGCGGCGGGCGGTCGGGCGGGGGTAGCCTTCAGCTGTGACGCAGGCGTCGACGTCATGGGTTGGCTGGGGACGGGGGGGGTACCGGGGGCGGGTGGTCGGGATGGGGCCGGCGCTGGCGCTGGGGGGTGGCGGGCGGCGGGGTGGCTGAGGCAGAGGGTGTGGGGCGGCGGCCGGAGCAGCGGGGCCGCGGCCGGGGCAGAGCCACCTGGTGAGAGAATGAAATTGTGCTAACTATGTATAACAAAGATCATGACGATAATTATCAGTTATTTTTGAGACAGGAACTTGAAGTTCACGATCATGAAATGACGATTATTATCATATTCATAACTTCCTTGCCATCGAGATTGAATACTCAAGAGATGTCTACAATGTCTGATATATGTTAAAACGATTAAAGCGAACGTAATGGCGACTCTATCGGAAATGGGTTATAACTATGACCCAGTTAATCACTACCATAATTAACCCACGCGGTGGACCTGAATTTGGTGGCTGTCCCAGGTACGTTACACTGAGAGATTGAGCTTGAAGAGCGCCATGCCGGGCGTCACACGGTCGCCATCCGGCACCAACAGCTCCTCGATGACCCCGGCGGCCGGCGCCATCACCTGATAGACGTCTGCAACACGGCGCGCAAAGGGTTAATACGTGTATAATGGGGAAAAAGTACGACACGGCGCGCAAAGGGTTAATACGTGTATAATGGGAAAAAGTACCACACGAGGCGCAAAAAGGTTAATATAATGGGGAAAGGTAGGTCACAACGCGCAGAGGGTTAATATACTGGGAAAAGTAGACACGGTAATATAAGGGTTAATATAATGCGGGAAAGGGACGACACGACGCGCAAAGCAGTTATATAATGGGACAGGTATAAAATGGTGCGCAAGGGGTTGACATAATGGGACAAGGTAAGAAATGCGTACAAGTGGTTAATATAATGGGCGACACGGCCGCTGGGGTAACACAATGAGGAATAAACGACAGGGTACGCAAAGGGTTAACATAGTGGGGGAAGACAAGACGATAGAGGATTGGTGTTTTAGGCAACTTTGCGCACCACCTCGGGTTTGGGCAATGGAGGCAAAGTGACGGTACGGCAGTTAACATAAGGCAGAAACGCACGGCACGAAACCACAGGGAATATTTAAAGCAGCCTACTTACATGCGCTATCTTAGATTATTTACATTTTGGAAATAAAGACTAAAAGTATCTCAAAATTATGATGCATATATGTTCCATATCTCGTTGAGACTGTAAAGCAACAATTTCAACATAAAAGTGTGCAGACTTATTTATCGCGCGCGGACGTCCTAGCGAGCCGCGATCGACATCACACAGAATATCGAACAGCGAACAGGCGCGCAGGGATATAAAGCCGGCCACGCAACTTCTGCTCCGGTGAACAATTTTGCTTCTCTCCGGATAGCCCACAGGCTTTCAGAGTTTAAATTCAAGACAGAATATACTTATTTGACATGGAGAAGAGATTGGTAATATAAAAATTACAGAACATATTGCTTTAAGTAACGCCTATTTTGAACTCAATGATGAATATTCATAATCATATAACCTACAGAGGGTTTCCATGACGTCCCTGTGGTGACCGATGCCTACTGTCATGACATCACACCGGAGTTATCAGGTGAGCGACTCACCTTGTCTGTCTCAATTTCGGCCACAATCTCGTCTTCAGCCACCACATCGCCCACCGCTGAATGGGATACGAATAAATAAAGTCAGTTGATATGAGAATCTGATCAAACCGCTCAAGAATAGCAAGAGAATCCGCCATCTACATGAATGCATCGACCAGTTGTTCACAATATCAAGCGTTCCTAATACACTTCTCTATTTTTCTCCTCGGTCGGCATAACGTTTTTACTTTCTCTTATTTTATATTTTTAGACAAGATGTTTAGATCAGATTATCGTCAAGACGAGGCTGTTACAACGACACATGACAAAAATTGGTGGCATAAATATGGACAGAAAAATCGATTCGTGAGCAGAGTAAACGGAATGAAGGGCATAGGGTGAAGATTGTGTAGTGTGGTCAAGCAGACATGGGTTGAATAAGGTATTAAGCGTTGGAATTTGATTAATTTGGTTTGAGTGGTAGACGGTAGCGAGGGTAAAGTACGACGTCGTAACGATAAGAAGTCCTCGTTAAGGTGGTTTATGGCTTTGTTAACATACGTGGAACGCATGGGTAGACACAGTTATAGCGCAGTTGACCGATATTCAGTTTCTATATTTGAATAGTCAGTGTCAGGTTGAAAGTGTGTACTGTCAAAATGACAAAGTAGGAGCTCTACTGTATACCCCACATACTGGAGAGATAAGTTGTTGAACCTGTTTACAACCAATGTATACATCAATTTCATCACGTGGTTCATCATGTTGCTGTTAAATAACCTTGTGTACAATCAGATATATACAACAATTATATATAAACACAGTTGTCCTGTGCTGTGATATGCAACTGTGAATGGCGCCCGACTGCAATAAACCCAACACTTATCGCTGAATCGAGAGTCAAGTTAAGAATATATGTAATAGGTAATCAACCGGTAACAATTCAATAACTGCCCCTCACGTTCTGTACTTCTCTCAAGATGAAACCACGCACCGTTACACACTGGTTAAGAGGCATACATGGAGTTTCAGTTTAAACCATATCTCCGCTCGGCAAACACGGACGCCCTAAAAGTTTATAACCCATGTCAGACGGCGGCAGTAGTTGACTCGGGTAAGTCAAGTCACACGCGGGATACATTTGTTTGTCACCACTGACACCTGAAGAGCGTGTCAGCGAGGTAATCACCCCCTCCCCCTCCCCTGCCCTGCCCTCACCCCCACCCCCTTACACCACCCTCCTCACAATTTAACTGCCTTGAAATGCACCTACCAGAAGGTAGTTCGGACAGAATCCAAGACGCTTATATAAGATAAATACATGCACTCCAC
>OZ025252.1:4266908-4295765 GCA_964019135.1 Arenicola marina | reverse complement strand
CTGAGGCCCTGTCACTTGTCTGCGAACCTGGCGCGGTTAGTCCGAGACGTAATTACAAAGAGAGTATGATGGATGAGAAACAATCCAAAGACTTCAACTCACAGTCCTAACGGACCCCCACCCCCCCCCCCCGTCCCCCCCCCATCCCCCCTCATCCTCTACCCATACGTACCACCGAGTACCTCACTGCCCCTCTCCCCCCCCCCCCCTCCACCCCGCGCATTTACTCCGCCTGAACATCGAAGTCAGTCACAGACAACACCGGATGGAATCCATGAAAATATCATTTAGAAACGGACCTATTTCCCCCCCCCCCCCCCCGCCCCTCGACCCTGCCTACCTCCACCCCCCCCCCCCCCCCCCTTGCCCCCGCTGCCCTTGCCCCGCCCGGCATCCTCCTAACAGGACCCCACCTCGCACCCCCCCCATTCCCTCCGCTATACCCCACCCTCACTGCGGCTCTCACATCATTCAATAGAGCGACCCCCAGTCGTTCTACGAGTCTCTAATTAAGGGATGTCCATTTTCCTTTTAACAACATCCGCTTCTGCCTCAGCCAACTCTCGCTCAACCCGTCACGTGACGACGTAAAAATTGCATAAATGACCGAGATTAATAAATGAAAGTCCCAGACGTGAGAGGGAGAGAGAGGGGGAGAGGGAGAGAGGGGGGGAGAGGGAGAGAGAGAGTGCGAGGGTCCACGTGGAAAGCAACAAGCCGACAGAGTCCCTAGAGATGCGCGCACTCCGGCCCAAACCACCCAACAACAGGCACTTAAAAGACATAGCGAGGTTATTGTGTGCAATTGGGAGCGATTTTCGTGCAATTTGCCGGTTGAAGATTAGATACTTGATGTAGTTAAACCCTTCGCTTTTACTCGTCGCTTCTCACGGCCTCGCCCTCTTGGCCGTTTAGTCCTTCAGTGGAAATGCTCGTCCCAAATGACCGCTGTTTAACAATTTAAAAGGAAAATGGAGTGATATCTGGCATCGTTAATGGGACTTTTTTTTTCGCCGGTGGGGGGAGGGGGGGGGGGGGAGAAAAAAAGTGCCGGCGTCGGTGACGAGCGCACATGTCTGGCGCAGCAGTCGCTATCACGTGATTCGAAGTAGTCCTTAGTCATCCATCAATGCTTTCATTTTGACGTCACTTTGCAATGTGGAATTACAAGCAATCTTCAGAAGTCCTTCCTTCGCACATTAACACAGTACGGACGGCAGGGAGTCAGTCCGGGACAATGTCTCGTTCTCGGCGAACGTAGATCGGCGCGCGGCGGCAGAAAAAAAACAATCCGACCATAATTCTTGCATTTGTGTGCGCCACGCCATGTTATTGACAAAAAAAGCCGCCACAATTCTGCGTTGATTCACTAAAGGGATGTTTAGATATTACCCTCTGTCTTTGATTAATGGATTGTTTTTTTCTCTTCGTCTCTTCAGGTGCCTGATAACTTCCGCGTAGCAATACAAGCGTCTCTGCGCGAGTTCTTCAAGTCGATTTTGGCGGGAAAAGACATCGAACAGTCATGGAAGAAAGCGATCTACAAGATTATTTCTAGAATGGACGACGCTATTCCTGATTATTTCAAGTCGCCCAACTGGATGGAACAGCTTAACGATTCCTAAATCGTTAAGCTGTTCCATCCAGGAATATAGGCCAAACAGAAGTACCTCACGATGAATTATAATGTATTGCTGTAAAGATTGCACAGATTTTCCTCTGGTGGTTACTGGTCAGGGGCATGGACCCGATTCACACAAGTTCAAAGTGTGTAAACATGCGATTTCAAATCCATGTTTTGTCGGTGTTGTTGTCACCATTGTGTATGTTTCTGTAAAATATCACCACACCATGCTAGCCGGACCCCGCCCGCCCCTGGTGGCCGTTTTGCGAACTAGGGCCGTTGATGTACCGAAACGTTCAGGAAATGTTTTTCACTTAGTTATATTTATTTGTGTGATTTCTTCTCTTTTGTTTTTGCTATGACTCTATGTAGAGATTGTTGAAATGTAAATGTTCTTCTGTTTCTTACACACAAAAACAAGCATGTGGGTGTGTTGAGTCGTTCTCGATCACAAACCACAACAGACTAACTACTCTAGCCAAAATTTGTAAAGCTAACGTGTATTATGTAGCCTTTGATGTTATTCACATGTTAATATTGCGGGCTTGGATATACTCGTAGTAAACAAGTATGTGCACGCGAAGGGCTGTCAATATTGCATTTGCATTCCGATTTATTTATAAATGTATATTAACATACATAAACAGAAAATCATTCATATAAAAATATACAACAATAATAAGAAGGGAATGAATTTTTTCGTCCTGTAAATACTCATATATCGTGGTTTGTTATTCATTTAACGTTGACCAATGTATTTTGAAGAAAATCGATTTTGAATGTACTTTTCCACGAAGCCTCAACGATGTTATTCTTTGATGTTATTGTAGGTCCCAGGTTGCCCTGTTGTAGGACCTAGACCGGGGTTCTGTCTGTACACTAACGTCGAAGGGTTTACAATCTCTATGTTTGCTTGTCACCAGCGTGCACTGAACCAGGATATTGTGGTGTGTATACACGCTAGTGGGAGGTGTGGGGGCAGTGAGCGGGAAGTGCATGAGGGAGATATACTTATGGTTAATTCAAAACGCTTACGCCCGTGCTTGGTATAAGCTGGTGTGCTTTTCTCAGTCCTTGATGTAGTAGTTGCAGTTTTGTTATTCATACCCAGACCAGGATATGTATGAGATGGCCTCCCTGGCTGACTGTTAGCGTCATCCTGCAGCTAAATTAGTCGGGATTACATATACATATATATATATATATATATATTGCAAACGGTGTGTACACCGTATAGAATCGAGGCATATATATATATATATATATATATATACAAGGAGGTACTGTCACCCACAGCGGTTGAACAAATCACGAATTAATCTAGTTATGATGATTACGTCTCGCGCGTTTCAGATGCCGGGTTGAACACATCTGAAAACATAATTCATTCACATCGCGAATCATTCGAATTGTGCACGACTTCAAAGGGAGTTCCCACTTCCTTGTTGGTCATGGTTTAATTATTTTGCTGATGACCTCATTTGGGATGCAACTTCATAAGCGGCATTTTTTTTCGTTCATATTCATACTTTTTCCTTAGTGCTATACTCTTCCTCATTTTTGAACATTGGATATATGTTTATTTATTACCATGATAAATTATTTGCTAACTCCTCATTTAATAGACTAACCGCACGGCCGAAAGTGTATTGGTATTTTCGGCATTTAGCTGGTTCTTTTGGGCGAGATCATTGCGTTTGTGGCTGTCAGTATTGCTGTCAGTCTTAGTCAATCCACCGAGTCATTTCTAATTCTAGTGAACCACAAGCCATTGTCAAGTCATTATCCCTTTGTGGATGTATCCATTGTGCGTAAAGGGGAATTGCGTGCGCTAGTCTCCCGGCGAACGGCCAAGGTATTATTACAGTGTGGTTTTAGTTGTAAGGCGGGCGATTTACTCAACGGCACTATTCACGAGGCGCAGACGAAATTCGATATCTTGGTGAGAAGTAAGTTGGTCGCGTCTGTCGTGTTGAGCGCCTCGTTAATAATGTCTATTTATGGTCTTGATACTGTATTATTCGTTTTAACTTATTGCTACTAGTGCTGAATGGTCTGTGGGTATATATTATTCCCAATTACCATTTCTCTGATTTGCGATGTGCTTTCGTAAACTTCGCGGAGTCGTATACAGCATTGTGCTCTCCTCTATGGAGCGCCATTTTCTGAAGAAGTACCTCTTAAAGTTGCATGCAGTCCGCATTTGTGGAACTTTGTTATTATATATATTTGACGTAAGTTTAAGTTACTTTATCAGTGTATGCATGACTTATAATATATTGCGTCGGCCTTTCTTCGACACGTCAAGATTGCCCGATGGGGAAATGAATTCGGAGGATTTTAGCTGTTGCTATTATAATGAGGAACGAGAAAGCGTTTATTATCATATAAAAGTCTGGATGTGCTGTGTGTATGCAGCACGGATTTGTCCCAGCAAACATAGAAAGTTCCAAGAGTTGTTTCTAGTTCCACAATGGTCTGTCGGGTGCTCGTTCGAGTTTTATGGGGTACCCGCTTAGTCACTCCCACTTTGGCGCTGAGATTAACAATATGTTATTAAGCACATAAAAAATCCGTGTTTTCCGACATAGCGACTAGCAACACGTCCCGTCTGGATTGGCAGGGAATGAGGTGCATTTACCCCGATTATCGCCCAGCCTAGTTTCATGTAGAAATTCCCAGTTGGTTTATTCCGGGTAATATTAAGTAAGATGGCTACCTACCATAGATTGTAAGACACTGGAAGTTAGGCCGGGTCCCAAGGTTGACTTACTGCGCATGCGCGAGCTGGGTCGCCATGACACACACTGTGCAACATTGCAGGTCTAGCTGGCTTCAGATGGAATATTGAAGGTATCGAAGAAAACTAGCTCCCAATTTCTGCCCATACATTAATCGCGATAGATGCTACAGAGTGAAGGAACGCTGCCTGTTTGGCAACCGTCTAGCGCCTTCAGCCCGCTTTTATTTCTTTTTTTTTCTTTAGCTTTCTTTTGCTATTTTAGTTGATCTTATATTTCAGTATGTTTTGATATTATTTTATTGAAGTGTAGGATTTGTAGCCACATCATCTTGAAGTCTTGATTGAAAAACTCCGTTAAGAATGGCGGGCAAATAGAGATCCTTTAAGGTTGGTCCAAATGGGGCCTATGTAGTGTACATTTGATATTGTATATGCACCTACTGTAGATACCCCTATGAACTGTAGATTGCCAATGATATGTTGAACTAGATATGTGATTCCAGTACACTGACGTATATATATATATACATGATATACCATGTGTAATTATTGGATATTAGAACATTTCTTGTGCCTTCGAGGAAATTTATTGAGAGAAAAAAATAAAACGGATACATTATGTTTGAAAAATATGATGCGTTTGACTTGTCCTTCCTCTTGATCAAAGCTGAAGAGACACACATTCGCTGAACATATTTGAATTATTCAATATATATTTTATTAACTTCGAAACATACAATAAGAGATAATCAATTCCCGTAAAAGTTCCATTCTTGGCCACATTATCCTTGCATTACACTTATGTTACCTCTTACATGTAAATTTATCTTTATGCTCAATTTCGATGCTGCCAATAATAAAAAGAAGGAACGAAACATCTGCAACACGGATCTTGGTCATTAAGGTTGTGGGCGAAGGGCAATTGTAAACTTGTCAAGATCTGAAAGATATTTGTCCTCACTACACTGTATAGAAGCATACAAGCAATAAGTTGTCCCCACTACACGTTTATGTGTAAGAATCGAACGCCAAAATCCTATTCCAAACGCAGGGCGCAAGGAAACAAAATACAGACTGGGTGACTGTATCGATTTATTGCATCTACGACTTGAAATGGCTAAATGGGAGATGCGCCCGCCCTCTGGCGTTAGGAGTTAGCTATGTGCGTCATACGACATACAAGTTTATATGTGTGTGAATAGATATATAGAGAGTACGGCCCGCTACCAGCATCTTTTTTATTTTGTTCACATGCTTCGTGTTACGAAGGGAAACATGTATAGAGACAGGACAAAGGTCAAAGCATACGCCAACAAAAGGTGCCGACGAAGTACGCGATACAGTTTAATCGACCGATGTGGCCCCGAGAAGAAAAGAAGCGTTTTTTAAAGGCCTGATTCGATATAATATCCGAGTTGTCTGTTGATTCCTCTTGACGACTGTCACAAGGGTGGCTACCTTTACCAACAATAGGCCTCTACGACTGGCGATGTATGCTGGTCCATAGTTTATTGTACATAAACGGGTTCATCAACCTTAATCCAATGACGTCACAGAGCCTAGTAGAAACTGCTTAGTGGCGTCACAGAGTGTGTCACACACTGCGATGACGTCACAGAGTGTGTCACACACTGCGATGACGTCACCAAGAAGTGTGGAACACATTGATTGATTGATAACGCGACGGAGTCCTGTCTATAATGTTAGATGACATAACGAACCTGGTACACACTGATCGATGACGTCACGGAGCCCGGTACACACTGATCGATGACGTCACGAATCATGGTACACCCTGATCGATGACGTCACGGAGCCTGGTACACACTGATCGATGACGTCACGGAGCATGGTACACACTGATCGATGACGTCACGGAGCCTGGTACACCCTAATCGATGACGTCACGGATTTTATCCATCCTTGTAACAGTAAAGTGGGCCTACCCTCCCATATCGAAGCCCCATAAAGGCTGGTACACACTGATCATTGACGTCACGGAGCCTGATACACACTGATCAATGACGTCACAGATTTTATCCATCCTTTATCCAGCATATCGAAGTCTCATCGAGGCGTTTTGGTTGCTGGCCTACAAAACCTCTCATCGCCCCTACCCACGTCCCCCCCCCTCCCCCACTACCCCCACCATCTCACCCACCCCCATCGCCCTAAAACAAATCCCTACTCGGTTTTTCAAGCCGCCCCCCCCCCCCCCCACACCTCCAACCCCCAACCCTGCAGCTGCCTTGGCCTCGTGTCAACTGCGATCGGTGTTTGGCCCATACATCAGCATGCAAATAGAGCCCGGGAATGTGTCAGACCGTGTCAACTTGGGTTTATCTCCGCCTTGTGCGAGCCCTGGCCATCCGCGAATTTGTCATCATTCCCCAAGACAGCGCTGGCGCTGACAAGTTAAGACAATCCCGCTCACGAACAGGCAGCCCCCCCCCCCCCCCCGCCCGCCCCCTCCTCTCCTACCACCACCGCCGCCCCCCGCCCCCCTCCCTCCCCCACCGCCACGACGTCCACTGACGGATGGCCGCTGGGTACTGTAAGAAAGCCGACAGCCGACCCCTGCCCTACACCTATAGATCACCCCTCCCCCCTCCCCTTACACCCGTGGTGTGGGTGGAACAGGGGTGGGGATGGGGAGTGGGGAGTGTCTGTAAAATTGTCGCCTTCCCCGTTGTACAAACTTCCTCAGACGTCCGCATGTTGTGTCGCGGAGGACACGGATGATCGAGAGGTTAGGGGTGGGGGTGGGGGTTCGGGTGGAGGAGGCGGGGATGGAGGGGAGGGGGGTGGAGATTAGGGGTAAGGATGAGATGGAAGGGGGAGCGGCTGGACTTGGTCGGGCGGGGCGGGGCGGGGTCGGGCTGGATGAGGTGGGGTGGAGAGTGGTGGGGTAGGTGGCGGGATACAAGTATTAAGACAGCTTCACATGAGATGGGAGGTACCTAAACGGGTGTAGGGGAGTGGGGCAAAGAGGAGGTAGGGGGGGGTAACTTGGGAGAGATGGTGATAGGGGGGTTGACCGAGATAAGCTGGGCGGAGATTAGGAAAGATGACATGGTATTACCGAGACGAGGTCAGCTGCGGAATGCTTCCCCCTATCCTGTCTGTGGGTTACCAGGGACAGTGCGACCAACAACCAGCCAGTCACCAAGAGCAACCACGTCACCAAGGGCAACCACGTTACCAAGGGCAACCACGTCACCAAAGGGCAACCACGTCACCAAGGGCACCAAGGGTAGCACAGTCACCAAGGGCAACCACGTCATTAAGGGCAACCTCGTCAATAAGGGTAACACAGTCACCAAGGGCAACCACGTCACCAAGGGCAACCAACACAGTCATCAATGACAACGTACGCTCTAATGGTAACACAATAACTACGGGCCATGTATCTAGTCAGCGTGGACGAAATGACATCAAAGAGAAAACATCTGTCAGCAAGACCAATCTTCGTCATAACGGAAAGACACCAATAGTGATACAGCCACCAAGAGAGATACAGCCACCATGAGCGATACAGCCACCAAGAGTGATACAGCCACCAACAATGATACACCCACAAAGAGTGATACCGCCACCAAGAGTGATACAGCCACCAAGAGTGATACAGCCACCAAGAGTGATACAATCACCAAGAGTGATACAGCCACCAAGAGTGATACAGCCACCAAGAGTGATACAGCCACCAAGAGTGATACAGCCACCAAGAGTGATACAATCACCAAGAGTGATACAGCCACCAAGAGTGATACAGCCACCAAGAGTGATACAGCCACCAAGAGTGCTACAGCCACCAAGAGTGATACAGCCACCAAGAGTAATAGAGCCACCAAAAGTGATACAGCCACCAAGAGTGATACAGCCACCAACAATGATACACCCACAACGAGAGATACAGCCACCAAGAGCGATACAGCCACCAAGAATGATACACCCACAAAGAGTGATACCGCCACCAAGAGTGATACAACCAAGAGTGATACAGCCACCAAGAGAGATACAGCCACCAAGAATGATACATCCCCCAAGAGTGATGCAGCCACCAAGAGTGATACAGCCACCAAGAGTGCTATAGCCACCAAGAGTAATACAGCCACAAAGAGAGATAGAGCCGCCAAGAATGATACTGCCACCAAGAGTGACACAACCACCAAAAGTGACACAGCCATTATGAGTGATACAGCCACCAAGAGTGATACGGCCACAAAGAATGATACAGCCACCAAGAGTGATACAGCCAACAGGAGTGATACAGCCACCAAGAGTGATACAGCCAGCAAGAGTGATTCAGCCACCAAGAGTGATACAGCCACCAAGAGTGATACAGCCACCAAGAGAGATAAAGCCACCAAGAGTGATACAGCCCCCAATAGCCACTAAGAGTGATACAGCCACCAAGAGAGATACAGCCACGATGAGTGATACAGCTACCAAGAGAGATACAGCCACCAAGAATGATACAGCCACCAAGAGTGACACAACCACCAAGAGTGATACAGCCACCAAGTGTGATACAGCCCTCAATAGCCACCAAGATTGATACAGCCACCAAGAGAGATACAGCCACGATGAGTGATACAGCCACCAAGGGTGACACAGCCACCAAGAGTGATACAGCCACTAAGAGTGATACAGCCACCAAGAGTGATACAGCCACTAAGAGTGATTCAGCCACCAAGAGAGATACAACCACTAAGAATGATACAGACATCAAAAGTGATACAGCCACCAAGAGTGATACAGCCACCAAGAGAGATACAGCCACCAAGATTGATACATCCACCAAAAGTGATACAGCCACCAAGAGAGATACAGCCACGATGAGTGATACAGCCACCAAGGGTGATACAGCCACCAAGAGTGATACAGCCACCAAGAGAGATAAAGCCACCAAGAGTGATACAGCCACCAATAGTGATACAGCCACCAAGACTGATACAGCCACCAAGAGTGGTACGGCCACCAAGAGTGATACAGCCACCAAGGGTGATACAACCATCAAGGGTGATACAGCCACCAAGAGTGATACAGCCACCAATAGTGATACACCCACCATCAGTGATACACCCACCATGACCGATACAGCCACAAAGAGTGATAAAGTCACCAAGAGTGATACAGCCTCCAATAGCCACCAAGAGTGACAGCCACCAGGAGTGATACAGCCACCAAGATTGATATATCCACCGAGAGTGATACAGCCACCAAGAGTGATACTGCAACCAAGAGTGATACAGTCACCAAGAGTGATACAGCCACCAAGAGTGATACAGCCACCAAGAGTGATACAGCCACCAAGAGTGATACAGCCCCCAGTAGCCACCAATAGTGATACAGCCACCAAGAGTGATACAGCCACCAAGATTGATACATCCACCAAGAGTGATACAGCCACCAAGAGTGATACTGTCACCAAGAGAGATACAGCCACCAAGAGTGATAAAGCCACCAAGAGAGATACAGCCACCAAGATTGATACATCCACCAAAAGTGATACAGCCACCAAGAATGATACAGCCACCAAGAGTGATACAGCCACCAAGGGTGATACAGCCACCAAGAGTGATACAGCCACCAAGGGTGATACAGCCACCAAGAGAGATACAGCCACCAAGAGTGATACAGCCACCAAGAGAGATACAGCTACCACGAGTGATACAGCCACCAGGAGTGATACAGCCACCAAGAGAGATACCGCTACCACGAGTGATACAGCCACCAAGAGTGACACAACCACCAAGAGATATATAGCCACCAAGAGAGATACAGCCACCAAGAGTGATACAGCCACCAAGAGAGATACAGCTACCACGAGTGATACAGCCACCAAGTAGGCCTACGGTAGAGTATGATTGACACAGCCCCTGAGGACGAAACTCGGTGGCTGCAAGAAAACTGGCCAACATTCGTAACGACAATTAAATGCAGTGTGGCAAGATATATAAGCTATTCATTCAGCCCCCCCCCCCCCCACCCACCCACCTCCATCCCATCACTCTCCCAACGGCAATCTTGTATTGTAATAAATGACATTGCTCAAGACAAGGCAATATATGCTAGGGTCCCCACTCACTAAGTACCCATTACGCCTGGTTCATACTAATTGTAGGGCGCTGAGGGGGGTGGGGGATGTGGGTGTGGGGTGTGGGGGAGGGAGATGTAGGGATGACCGGGGACTTGGGTCGGGGCTTGAGGGATTTACGGGCTATGAGGAACTCTTACAGGCCAATAACACTGATAATATCTGGTCTATGGATTTGGGGGGAGAAGGAAGGGGGAGGGGAGAAGGTGTAACTGGGGCGGGGGGGGGGGGTGGAGAAGGATGTAACGGGGGGGGGGGAGGGGGCTGTAGTGTCAACAATATGAGTGGCTGAAAAGAGCGCTTTAATGGCAGAATGCAATAGCTTTTTTTAGTTTTGTGGGAGGGTGGAGGATGGGAGTCGGGTGCACAATGCGGAGGGTGTGGGGTGCGGAGGGGTGGATGACTGGGTGTGGGTGGGTAGAACGGTGAGGAGTCTGTTCGGGCGGCGAGGCGGGGTGACTGGACTAGGATTCGGGGCCGGGGGAGAGGGGAGAGGTTGGGGCTTTGAGGAGGCGGGGTGGGGTGAAGATTGGGGGTGGGGATAGGAGTGGGTCTGGGAGTCGGTGTAGGGGAAGGGAAGGGGGGCGGGGGGCTGCCACGAGGGGCAACATACGTCATCGGTTGACACATTCTTCAGTGGGGATCCTAATCACTTTTGTTTTTCCGGCCGCGCAATGATATTTAGACAACTTGTTTGCCGAGTTTTATCGGTCTGTGTAAAATGTCTGGGTCCCGTAAATCACGCTCTTCGCCCCTCGCCGCTCCGAACGCTTTCAAGAAATCATCCGGACTCACAGAGTGGCTGGAAGACACAGTACGGCAAAGGGAATTAGGACGTGGGTGCTTGCGGGGTGGGGGGGGGGGTGAGAGGGGTGTCAGCGGTGTCGGGGGCGGTAGGGGGCTGACGGTAAGAGGGTGGGGGAGGGAGCGTGGAGGGGCACTTTATGTGGATGTTAGCCAGCGACCAGAACTATATTATGTCTGGATTCTGGCGTGGCCGCATGTTGACCGAAGGAATATTTACAATCTTCGCCGGTCCCTGGCCTATCAGGAAAGATTATGTGTTCTGTATTTATTAATAAGCACATTGTGCAACGCTCGCTTCACGGCGTATCCGGCCGCCATTTTTGATTAATGACAAGACGTAAAGTTCGTCCGCGTAAAACATCTCCACTGATACACCATCTAGATTATACAGAGGAGATCTTTTCATTCGACGCGTATTATAAATAAGTACGCTGTCTGCTATAAAATGCACGATGATTTAATGACATAGTTAAGAGTTGAGACGTCGACGACATGGATGAAAACATGTAGAAAGGACATCACATTTTCATCAGTGCAAGTGTAAAGTTGTTCGATTTGGATGAAGTTTCATCCGCCAGCTGGGAATAAGTTGGTTCGGGCGGCAGATTTGTCCCATAATGCTATCGCCATCTCTTGCCGGGTGCGCGAAGGCAATCAGACTGCAGACTGCGTCAAAAGTATGTCGTTCATTACAGAAACGCAGTCGAGTCAATAACCAGACTCTCGTCCCATAGATAGCATTGTTTGCACTGACAAAACATGATTTATAAGATAATTTCACTCCATATTGTTCTTCCCTCTAGGGTCGCTGCGAGCATTTTTATGTCTTTTTGGCGTGGCGATGCCTGGCAAAGTAACTGTCTCCTTGTCTTTCAGCCGATAGGCGAGGTTATTATTTATTTTGACGTTCGTCTTGGCCACGTGAATGGTTATAGCTATAACAGACATGAAAAACAAATCTTTACGAGTCGCATTACAAAAAGGGGCGACCACAAATCAAACAGAATAGTCACCATGAAATAAAAGTGTTGAGGGTCGGGCGCGCGTGGGGGATGGCACGGGTGATGACAGCGGGCCGCCGCCGCCGCCGCCGCTGCTGCTGCTGCTGCTGCTGCTGCTGCACTCTGAAACGCCTTCCCATCTTCTCTCTGTCTGTACACAAAGCGTTTATCTTAGGGCCGTCCCCCGTACTTCGCGCTTCATCAGCAAGTGTGCTTTGTCAACACTAATCATTAAGTGGCATAGGGGCAAGACAAACAGAGGGAGGCGCACGAAGGCGTTTCATGCCGAGACCGGACGCGAAGCACCCTTAATTCGTCGACTGAAGCATCTTCTTCACCGCGCAAACTGCTTCCGGGAAGCGGCAAAAAAGGTAGAGGAGGAGAGGGGGGGGGGGGGGGAGGGGAGGAGAGGACGGAGGAAGAGGAGGGCGAGGAGGAGGTGGGCGGGGCCGGGAGGATGGGCGGAGGAGGTAGCAGGAAGAGGCGAGGGAGGTGAAGGAGGAGGAGGAGGGGGAAGAGGTGGACGGGGAGGGGACGGGGGGGGGGAGCAGGGGGGTGAGGAGAAGGAGGGGGAGGAGGCGGCAATAGAGGATGGTAGGGGGACAAAGGGGTTTGCTTTTCATGGAGTGCTTATTGTGTTTTGCGTGTTATTTTATTATTTCCGACCGGCTGTGCTGAGCGGGGCTGAGCTGGGCAGGGCTCAGGGGTTACACCCTGGGCTAGCCACCCCTGCGACCCGCCAGGGTGGACTGCCCGGCCGATCATGACCAATTTCCCAATCCCCCAAGCGGTCGACAGATGGCCCTTCAAGAAACGTGAATGCCACTTTAGCCCGCGAAACATGTAATCAAGGAGAGAAGACACACGGACCAGCATTAATAAGAAATCGGCCGCGGGGGAGGGGGTGGAGGGCGCGGGGGAGGGGGTGGGGCAGGGTGCGGGGGAGGGGTGTAAGGGGGCCGTCGTGGCGTGCTGTAGGGGGAGGGGTGGGGAGTGCGTGCGGGTGTAAAGGGGGTAATTTCAAACGCCCGGCCATATGTCAGGCGCGCGTTTTCCCCGTCTTGAGGGGGAGTGAAGGGGGAAAGGATGCTGTGGGAACGGGAGCGGCGCGGGGTGAGGGGAGGGGAGGGGAGGGGAGGGGAGGGGAGGGACACGGGCGGAGTGGCCTGGGACAGAATGGGGACGAAATCAGAGTGGTATAAGACAGAATAGCGGGGAGGTCAGAGTGACATAGGACAGAATGGAGAGGTCAGAATGGCATGGGCAGAATGAAAGGAGGCCAAGAGTGAGATAGACACAATGGGGAAAAGGTAAGAGCGGTATAGACAGAATTAAAATAGGTCGGAGTGGTATGGACAGAATGGGCAGGAGGTGAAAGAGGACATAATAGGGCAGATTGCCAAAGGAAAGAACCGGATGAGGTCGGAGTGTATATGACAAAAATGGAAAGGAGGTCAGGGTGGTATAGACAGAATGGGAGAGAGGTCACAGTGGCATAGGATAGAATGGGGAGCAGGTCATATTGGCTTTTAGGACAGAACAGGGAGGCATCAAAGTGGCATGAGCAGAATGGGAAATGAGGGCAGTGTGGCATAGGTCAGAATCCGGAGAGTGGAGAGTCTGGAGTGGAGAGTATGAAGCGAGGAGTGTGAAGTGGAGAGTGCGAAGTGGAGAGTCCTGAGTGGAGAGTCTGGAGTGGAGAGTCTGAAGTGGAGATTCCGAAGTGGAGAGTCTGGAGTGGAGAGTCTGGAGTGGAGAGTCTGGATTGAGTCCTGAGTGGAAAGTCTCGGGGTGAAGAGTCCTGAGTGGAGTCTGGAGTCGAGAGTCTGGAGTGGAGAGTATGGAGTGGGGAGTGTGAAGTGGAGAGAGCGAAGTGGAGAGTCCTGAGTGGAGAGTCTGAAGTGGAGAGTCCTGAGTGGAGAGTCTGAAGTGGAGAGTATGAAGTGGAGATTCTGGAGTGGAGAGTCTGGAGTGGAGAGTGGAGTGGACAGTATGGGGTGGAGAGCATGGAGTTGAGAGTATGGAGTGGAGAGTCTGGAGTGGAGAGTCTGGAGTGGAGAGGGCGAAGTGGAGAGTCCTGAGTAGAGAGTCTGAAGTGGAGAGTCTGAAGTGGAGATTCTGGAGTGGAGAGTCTGGAGTGGAGAGTCTGGAGTGGAGAGTATGGGGTGGAGAGTATGGAGTTGAGAGTATGGAGTGGAGAGTCTGAAGTGGAGATTCTGGAGTGGAGAGTCTGGAGTGGAGAGTCTGGAGTGGAGAGTATGGGGTGGAGAGTATGGAGTGGAGAGTCTGAAGTGGAGAGTCTGGAGTGGAGAGTCTGGAGTGGAGAGTCCTGAGTGGAAAGTCTCGGGGTGAAGAGTCCTGAGTGGAGTCTGGAGTCGAGAGTCTGGAGAGTGTGGAGTGGAGAGTCTGAAGTGGACAGTCTGGAATGGAGTGTACTGAGTGGAGAGTCTGGAGTGGAGAGTCCAGAGTGAAGAGTCTGAAGTGGTGAGTTTGAAGTTGAGAGTCTGGAGTGGAGAGTCCTGACTGGAGAGTCCGGAATGGAGAGGCCGGAGTGGAGAGTCCTAAGTGGAGGGTCCTGAGCGGAGAGTCTGGAGTGAATAGTCTGGAGTGGAGAGTCTGGAGTGGAGAGTATGGGGGTGGAGAGTCTGGAGTGGAGAGTATGGAGTGGAGAGTATGGAGTTGAGGGTATGGAGTGGAGAGTATGGGGTGGAGAGTCTGAAGTGGAGATTCTGAAGTGGAGAGTTTGGAGTGGAGAGTCTGGAGTGGAGAGTCCTGAGTGGAAAGTCTCGGGGTGAAGAGTCTTGAGTGGAGTCTGGAGTCGAGAGTCTGGAGTGGAGAGTATGGAGTGGGGAGTGTGAAGTGGAGAGGGCGAAGTGGAGAGTCCTGCGTGGAGAGTCTGAAGTGGAGAATCTGGAGTGGAGAGTCTGGAGTGGAGAGGGCGAAGTGGTGAATCCTGAGTAGAGAGTCTGAAGTGGAGAGTATGAAGTGGAGATTCTGGAGTGGAGAGTCTGGAGTAGAGATTCCTGAGTTGAGAGTCCGGAGTGGAGAGTCCGTGGTGGAGAGTCCGGATTGGAGAGTCCTGAGTGGAGAGTCCGGAGTGGAGAGTCCGGAGTGGAGAGTCCTGAGTGGAGAGTCCGTAGTGGAGAGTCCTGAGTGGAGAGTCCGTAGTGGAGAGTCCTGAGTGGAGAGTCCGTAGTGGAGAGTCCTGAGTGGAGAGTCCTGAGTGGAGAGTCCTGAGTGGAGAGTCCGTAGTGGAGAGTCCGGAGTGGAGAGTCCTGAGTGGAGAGTCCGTAGTGGAGAGTCCTGAGTGGAGAGTCCGGAGTCTGGAGTGGAGAGGGCGAAGTGGTGAATCCTGAGTAGAGAGTCTGAAGTGGAGAGTATGAAGTGGAGATTCTGGAGTGGAGAGTCTGGAGTAGAGATTCCTGAGTTGAGAGTCCGGAGTGGAGAGTCCGTGGTGGAGAGTCCGGATTGGAGAGTCCTGAGTGGAGAGTCCGGAGTGGAGAGTCCGGAGTGGAGAGTCCTGAGTGGAGAGTCCGTAGTGGAGAGTCCTGAGTGGAGAGTCCGTAGTGGAGAGTCCTGAGTGGAGAGTCCGTAGTGGAGAGTCCTGAGTGGAGAGTCCGTAGTGGAGAGTCCTGAGTGGAGAGTCCGTAGTGGAGAGTCCGGAGTGGAGAGTCCTGAGTGGAGAGTCCGTAGTGGAGAGTCCTGAGTGGAGAGTCCGGAGTGGAGAGTCCGGATTGGAGAGTCCTGAGTGGAGAGTCCGGAGTGGAGAGTCCGGAGTGGAGAGTCCTGAGTGGAGAGTCCTGAGTGGAGAGTCCGGAGTGGAGAGTCCGGAGTGGAGAGTCCTGAGTGGAGAGTCCGTAGTGGAGAGTCCGGAGTAGAGAGTCCTGAGTGGAGAGTCCGGAGTGGAGAGTCCTGAGTGGAGAGTCCTGAGTGGAGAGTCCGTAGTGGAGAGTCCGTAGTGGAGAGTCCGGAGTGGAGAGTCCTGAGTGGAGAGTCCGGAGTGGAGAGTCCTGAGTGGAGAGTCCTGAGTGGAGAGTCCGTAGTGGAGAGTCCGGAGTGGAGAGTCCGTAGTGGAGAGTCCTGAGTGGAGAGTCCGTAGTGGAGAGTCCTGAGTGGAGAGTCCGTAGTGGAGAGTCCTGAGTGGAGAGTCCGTAGTGGAGAGTCCGTAGTGGAGAGTCCGGAGTGGAGAGTCCTGAGTGGAGAGTCCGGAGTGGAGAGTCCTGAGTGGAAAGTCCTGAGTGGAGAGTCCGTAGTGGAGAGTCCGGAGTGGAGAGTCCGTAGTGGAGAGCCCTGAGTGGAGAGTCCGTAGTGGAGAGTCCTGAGTGGAGAGTCCGTAGTGGAGAGTCCTGAGTGGAGAGTCCGGAGTGGAGAGTCCTGAGTGGAGAGTCCGGAGTGGAGAGTCCGGAGTGGAGAGTCCGGAGTGGAGAGTCCGGAGTGGAGAGTCCGGAGTGGAGAGTCCGGAGTGGAGAGTCCGTAGTGGAGAGTAAGGGGGTTCCGGATACGGATCCATCATGAAGTGTGTTGAGAGGAGGATCCATAGAATAGAATCCGTGTGCAGAGCAGAATGGAGGCTGATATCTCAGGGTAAGGAGCGTGGGGTGCGGGTGGGGGGGCGGGGGGTAATAGGGATGAAGGCGCTGGTGCCGGTCTGTAGGTCCCATTAAGTGCTAAGGGTGTGTGTGTGGGGGGGGGGGTGTAATGATTGCATGGAGGCGACAGACACAGAGGGGCCGGAGTCGCTCGTTTAGAGGGGCAGGGCAGGGAAATTATGAGAAAAGACGATCTGGCCAAGAAGAGGGTATCAAGTGTGAACTAAGGGTAGTGGGGGAAGGGGGTGGGGGTGGGGGAAAGGGGTGTGGGATGGATGGGGTGGGCAGGGGGTGGGGGATGGGTGGTGGAGAGGGGAGTGGGGTGTTCGGCTGCCTTGAGTGGGTGTCTGCGTCAGTGGCGACACACAGGCAGAGAGGGCGAGAGGGGGGAGGGGGGCGTGGGTGGGGGAGCTGGGCTGGACTGGGAGGGGGCGGTTGGGGTGGGCTGGGGGTTTGATTAAGGTGACAGGGGATCTGCCACTGTAAGAGGGCCACAACCCGCCGGGGTGGGGGCCGCCTTCCAGTGTCTGGCAATATCTCTCCCAGATACCGCAATCAAAGGAGCGAGAGGTATAATCATGTGGCGCCCTCTAGTGTGTGTCGACAGTGCCTTATCGAAAAACAGAGGCGACAGCTTCCGGAAACAAAGGAAAACCCGGAGTCCCCGAGAATAAATGCGAGCACGTGACCCCGAAGGTCAGCGGGGAAGGTCAGCGTTCCCGTCAGAGCAGGGCAAGAAATGGCGGAAAAGAAATGGGGAGGTATTGTGTTTGAACGACATTGATTATTGTTACAGGGAATTATGACGACGATATTGTCTGTGCACGTGTTCGTTCAGTGGGTGCGTGGGGTGGGTGGGTATAGGGGTGTAAGAAGGGCGGGGAGGCGATAGGGGTGGCTGGAGGGGGCGGGGGGGGGAGCAAAGGAAACATGAAGTGACCCCTGAATGTGGATCGAAGGGGTGATTATATACCAGCAATTTATCGTTGTAGTCGAGATGACCAACGGGAGAACGAACAACTACTGTGGCCCAAAAGTACAATCTAGAGGCGTGGCGTTTACTGACTGCGGCGTGGCGTTTACTGACTGCGGCGTGGCGTAAGCACATACAGGCAGCAACGCCACGCCGCAGTCAGTAAACGCCACGCCGCTAGATTGTACTTTTGGGGCGTTAAAAGTGCCAGCGTGGCGCTGCTGCCTGTATGTGCAAACGCCACGCCGCAGTCAGTAAACGCCACGCCGCTAGATTGTACTTTTGGGCCACAGTAAACAACGCCTCCATTCGCTGAGTCATCTACGCATAGCTAAGTAAGAAAGAACTCTTTTATCCGTTGGGTCATGGCACTTTCAACGGCTAGACCGTCCTAATACCCCACGCAGTCTCGGCTTCAACAACAAACACGGCGCAGCATCGGACAGAAATAAAATGTCTCGTAAATTGCAGTGTTTTCTCAGCCTTGGTGCGCTGCGACAATCGCTCCATCAAAGTTAAAGGCAACAACCGTTGGCAACGCGTCAGTTGCATTTCTGTGATATGCGACAGATAAGGGTTAAAGAATCTGTAGCAGACGATAAAAGTCTGCGGGAGGCGCGACGACACGCGTCTCGTGACGTCACGTAGCTGTCTCGTCTGGTTTTTCGGTATTTAGGTGCAACTCACATCTCGTCTCAAATGAATTGGGCGAGCAATGCAAGCTATTATTAAAGTTAATAAGGAAAACTGTGATGGCTTAAGTTGATAGAAATAATGTCAGTTATCGGTTTCAGATGGAAAGTCTGTCTAGGTTATTGTTATCATATTGTGACGTGATGTCTGTATATCTGTCTGAGCTGGGAACCAAGAGAAAGCAAGTTCACGGCGTGCAAAAGAGGAGTGACAAACGACCGACACGATGAAAACAAAAACCTGTTTTAACTGCTTTAACACGAAACTGAAGAATTTTTCAGGGGTAAAACAGGTAATGTTCAATTCAGCAACATTGATGCATTTTGATAATTAAATCAAGTGAATGTCATGAAATAAAGTTACTATTGCTTTAAGCCAGTCTTGGGCACACGAGGGCGAAAGAAGGCCAAGGAACGTTCGGGGACAATAAATGATCGAGGTAAAATATCCCCCAGATTACATGCCAGCCCGGGTTTCGAACCAGGCACCTATTGATCCCATGGGACACTGCGATGGATTGTGAATATTGATGTAGCGGGTTCAAGGGGCCGTGACATTTTTGTTTATAGTTATGTATGTAAGTTATGACGTGATTAGGAAAACGTCTGCGGAACGGTTCGCTCGTACTGATGATGGAAGGGGGAAGGAGGGGGGGGGGGGGAGGGGGGCTGGGGGTGGTGATGAAGGGAGCTACTGGGGGTGCCCTTCCACCTGACTTCTGTCGGTCGATGTGGACTTGTTTCTCACGAAACACGTGGTTGATATGCCTCAGGGGTCCTTAACTATGTAACGGTGACTCGATTGAAGCATACGATCGAACATCGTGCACTATGTCTATTAACACCTCTGTCCTAGCGTCGTCCCCTCTATTCCTCCCCCCCCCTCCCCCTCTACCTGCCCACTCATCTTCCCCCGTCCTGCCCTCTCCTCCCCCTCCTCCTTCTCCCCCCCCATCCTCCTCCCTCTCCTGCTCTCTCCCCATCCCTCTCCTCCCCCTCCTCCTTCTCCCCCCTACCTCCTCCTTCTCCTCCCCTACATCCTCTCCTTTTTCGCCTTCCCCTTTCTCCCTCCTCCCTCCTGCCCCTTCCCTCCTCCTGCCGTCTCCCCTCTCCCTCCCCGCTCCCTCCCCAATCCCTCCTCCCTCTCCGGCCCTATCCTTCCCTCTCCACCCCCCCCCTCCTCTTCCACGTCCTAATGTCTCCTGTCTCCTTCGCCCTCCTCATGTCCCCTTCCTCACCCCTCACCCTCTCTTCCTCTGACTCCTCCACCCCCATCCTGATAACTTTACAACAAAGACATTGGTGGGTGGGGGGATAATGGTGAGATGAGGGCGGGTTTATTTATTTTTTGCAGATGCATACTACACGCCAAGTGCCTCGTTCAAAGACACATCGTTGTATAATTTATGCCTGTTAATGTATAATGTATACACCGACTCTAAATCAATCCGAAAACTGTTGTCTCTTCTGTTGTTCATGTCAGAACGGCATTCGACACAGGACCGATCGGCTTTCCGCGTTGTTGTTGCGAAAGGCATAAATGTAAAGCGTAAGTTGTTTGCTTCGACACGATCTCCGAACTGCTGAAAAAGGTTTTTTGTTCACTTTTTTGCTTTCTACAAGCGTAGGGTGTGAAGAGGGTTACTCATACCCCTCCCACCCCCTCCCCTCTCACTCTACTCCCCCCACCCCCCCCCCCCCAGCCCGCTCTCCCGCACTCGCTCTGGGTACTCCCCCCCCTCCACATCTCCCCCCCCCCCGCCTCCCTCTCTGGCGGATCTAGAAGTGGAATGGCTACCTCATGTTTTATTCATGATGTCCCCACACCGTGGACCTCAGAAAGGACGACCAGATTACTCACTGCTTAAGTGGGCGGAGGAGATAGGCGAAGGATGGATGCAGGTGGGGGTGGTGGTTGGGGGGTGCCGGGGTGGGCGCCTCGGGGTCACGGAGGTGGTTTGCGAGTTGTATATGTTCAGTTTGTCTGGCCGGATAAGGTGGAGAGCATGGATGGATTTTGGTCTTTACCCTAGGTTTGTGGTAGATGGGCAAAGGCACATCGCCCACATTCCACGACTAATGCTGCCTAAGAAAGTAATGTAGTATATGATAAAGTGTGAGTTGTACGTGTGTAATGCCACATTTACTTCGCTCTGACGTAGAAGAAGGAACGATCAGGCTGGATGGGATGGTTGACGGCCGATAGTTGTTCCAGCGGTCCGCCCCCCCCCCCCCCTTAACCCCCCATCACATCTACCCCTCTAACTCCATCACATCTACCCCTCTAACCCATCACATCTACCCCTCTAACTCCATCACAGCTACGCCTCTAACCCATCACATCTACCCCTCTAACTCCATCACATCTACCCCTCTAACCCCCCATCACATCTACCCCTCTAACCCCATCATATCTAACCCTCTAACCCCCCCATTACATCTACCCCTCTAACTCCATCACAACTACCCCTCTAACTCCATCACATCTACCCTTCTAACTCCATCACATCTACCCCTCTAACCCTATCACATCTACCCTTCTAACTTCATCACATCTACCCCTCTAACCCCATCATATCTAACCCTCTAACCCCCCCATTACATCTACCCCTCTAACTCCATCACAACTACCCCTCTAACTCCATCACATCTACCCCTCTAACTCCATCACATCTACCCCTCTAACCCTATCACATCTACCCCTCTAACTTCATCACATAGACCCCTCTAACCCCATCACATCTACCCCTCTAACTCCATCACATCTACCCCTCTAACTCCATCACATCTACCCCTCTAACTCCATCACAACTACCCCTCTAACTCCATCACATCTACCCCTTAACCCCCCATCACATCTACCCCTCTAACTCATCACATCTACCCCTCTAACCCATCACATCTACCCCTCTAACCCATCACATCTACCCCTCTAACTCCATCACATCTACCCCTCTAACTCCATCACATCTACCCCTCTAACTCCATCACAACTACCCCTTTAACTCCATCACATCAACCCCTCTATCCCATCACATCTACCCCTCTAACTCCATCACATCTACCCAGCAATCTACCCCTCTAACCCCCATCACATCTACCCCTCTAACCCATCACATCTACCCCTCTAACCCTCCATCACATCTACCCCTCTAACCCCATCACATCTACCCCTCTAACTCCATCACATCTACCCCTCTAACCCCCCATCACATCTACCCCTCTAACCCCATCACATCTACCTCTCTAACTCCATCACATCTACCCCTCTAACCCCCCATCACATCTACCCCTCTAACCCCATCACATCTACCCCTCTAACTCCATCACATCTACCCCTCTAACCCCCCATCATATCTACCCCTCTAGCCCCCATCACATCTACCCCTCTAACTCCATCACATCTACCCCTCTAACCCCCCATCACATCTACCCCTCTAACCCATCACATCTACCCCTCTAACTCCATCACATCTACCCCTCTAACTCCATCACATCTACCCCTCTAACCCCCCATCACATCTACCCCTCTAACCCCATCACATCTACCCCTCTAACCCCCCATCACATCTACCCCTCTAACCCCATCACATGTACCCCTCTAACTCCATCACATCTACCCCTCTAACCCCCCATCGCATCTACCCTCTAGCCCCATCACATCTACCCCTCTAACTCCATCACATCTACCCCTCTAACCCCCATCACATCTACCCCTCTAACCCCATCACATCTACCCCTCTAACTCCATCACATCAACCCCTCTAACCCCCCATCATATCTACCCTTCTAGCCCCCATCACATCTACCCCTCTAGCCCCCATCACATCTACCCCTCTAACTCCATCACATCTACCCCTCTAGCCCCCATCACATCTACCCCTCTAGCCCCCATCACATCTACCCCTCTAACTCCATCACATCTACCCCTCTAACTCCATCACATCTACCCCTCTAACTCCATCACAACTACCCCTCTAACTCCTTCACATCTACCCCTCTAGCCCCCCATCACATCGACCCCTCTAACCCATCACATCTACCCCTCTAACTCCATCACATCTACCCCTCTAACCCATCACATCTACCCCTCTAACTCCATCACATCTACCCCTCTAACCCATCACATCTACCCCTCTAACTCCATCACATCTACCCCTCTAACTCCATCACATCTACCCCTATAACCCTATCACATCTACCCCTCTAACTCCATCACATCTACCCCTCTAGCCCCCATCACATCTACCCCTCTAACTCCATCACATCTACCCCTCTAGCCCCCATCACATCTACCCCTCTAGCCCCCATCACATCTACCCCTCTAACTCCATCACATCTACCCCTCTAACTCCATGACATCTACCCCTCTAACTCCATGACATCTACCCCTCTAACCCATCACATCTACCCCTCTAACTCCATCACATCTACCCCTCCAACCCAGCACATCTACCCCTCTAACCCTATCACATCTACCCCTCTCAATCCATCACATCTACCCCTCTAACTCCATCACATCTACCCCTCTAACTCCATCACATCTACCCCTCTAACCCCATCACATCTACCCCTCTAACTCCATCACATCTACCCCTCTAACCCATCACATCTACCCCTCTAACTCCATCACATCTACCCCTCTAACCCTATCACATCTACCCCTCTAACTCCATCCCATCAACCCCTCTATCTCCTTCACATCTACCCCTCTAGCCCCCCATCACATCGACCCCTCTAACTCCATCACATCTACCCCTCTAACCCCATCACATCTACCCCTCTAACCCCATCACATCTACCCCTCTAACCCCATCACGTCCACCGCTCTAACCCCATCGCATCTACCCCTTTAGCCCCCATCACATCTACCCCTCTAACTCCATCACATCTACCGCTCTAACCCCATCACATCTACCCCTCTAACCCCATCACATCTACCCCCCTAACCCCATCACATCTGCCCCTCTAACCCCATCACATCTACCCCTCTAACCCCATCACATCTCCCCCTCTAACCCCATCACATCTACCCCTCTAACCCCATTACGTCTACCGCTCTAACCCATTCACATCTACCCCTTTAACCCTCATCACATCTACCCCTCTAACTCCATCACATCTACCGCTCTAACCTCATCACATCTACCCCTCTAACCTCTATCACATCTATCCCTCTAACGCTCTACCACGTCAACCCCTCTAACCTCATCACATCTACCCCTCTAACCCATCACACCTACCCCTCTAACTCCATCACATCTACCCCTCTAACCCTATCACATCTACCCATCTAGCCCCCCATCGCATCTAACCCTCTAAACCATCACATCTACCCCTCTAACCCCTATCACATCTACCCCTCTAACCCTCTACCACGTCAACCCCTCTAACCTCATCACATCTACCCCTCTAACCCACCACACCTACCCCTCTAACTCCATCACATCTACCCCTCTAACCCTATCACATCTACCCATCTAGCCCCCCATCACATCTAACCCTCTAACCCCATCACATCTACCCCTGTAACCCCCCATTATATCTACCCCTCTAACCCCTATCACATCTACCCCTCTAACCCTCTACCACGTCAACCCCTCTAACCTCATCACATCTACCCCTCTAACCCATCACATCTACCCCTCTAACTGCATCCCATCAACCCCTCTAACCCCATCACATCTACCCTCTAACCCTCTACCACGTCAACCCCTCTAACCTCATCACATCTACCCCTCTAACCCCATCACATCTACCCCTCTAACCCCATCACATCTACCGCTCTAACCCCATCACATCTACCCCTCTAACCCCATCACATCTACCCCTCTAACCCCATCACGTCTACCGCTCTAACCCCATCGCATCTACCCCTTTAGCCCCCATCACATCTACCCCTCTAACTCCATCACATCTACCGCTCTAACCCCATCACATCTACCCCTCTAACCCCATCACATCTACCCCTCTAACCCCATCACATCTGCCCCTCTAACCCCATCACATCTACCCCTCTAACCCCATCACATCTACCCCTCTAACCCCATCACATCTACCGCTCTAACCCCATCACATCTACCCCTCTAACCCCATCACATCTACCCCTCTAACCCCATCACATCTACCCCTCTAACCCCATCACGTCCACCGCTCTAACCCCATCGCATCTACCCCTTTAGCCCCCATCACATCTACCCCTCTAACTCCATCACATCTACCGCTCTAACCCCATCACATCTACCCCTCTAACCCCATCACATCTACCCCCCTAACCCCATCACATCTGCCCCTCTAACCCCATCACATCTACCCCTCTAACCCCATCACATCTCCCCCTCTAACCCCATCACATCTACCCCTCTAACCCCATTACGTCTACCGCTCTAACCCATTCACATCTACCCCTTTAACCCTCATCACATCTACCCCTCTAACTCCATCACATCTACCGCTCTAACCCCATCACATCTACCCCTCTAACCCCATCACGTCTAACCCTCTAACCCCATCACATCGACTCCTCTAACCCCATTACATGTGCCGCTCTAACCCCCCATCACATCTACCCCTCTAACTTCATCCCATCTACCCCTCTAGCCCCCCATCACATCTACCCCATCACATCTACCCCATCACATCTACAGCTCTAACCCCTTATCACATCTACCCCTCTAACCCCATCACATCTACCCCTCTAACTCCATCCCATCTACCCCTCTAACTCCATCCCATCTACCCGTCTAACTCTATCACATCTACCCCTCTAACCCTATCACATCTACCCCTCTAACCCCATTACATGTACCCCTCTAACTCCATCACATCTACCCCTCTAACTCCATCCCATCTACCCCTCTAACCCTATCACATCTACCCCTCTAACTCCACCCCGTCTACCCCTCTAACCCTATTACATCTACCCCTCTAACTCCACCCCGTCTACCCCTGTAACCCTATCACATCTACCCCTCTAACCCAATCACATCTACCCCTCTGACCCCATTACATGTACCGCTCTAGCCCCCCATCACATTTACCCCTCTAACCCCCCATCACATCTACCCCTCTAACTCCATCACATCTGCCCCTCTAACCCTATCACATCTACCCCTCTAACCCCATCACATCTACCCCTCTAACCCCCCATCACATCTACCGATCTAACCCCCCCCCCCCATCACATCTACCCCTCTAACCCCCCATCAGATCTAACCCTTTAACCCCATCACACCTACCCCTCTAACCCCACCAAATCTACCCCTCTAACCCCTTATCACATCTACCACTCTAACCCCATTACATCTACCCCTCTAACCCCCTATCACATCTACCCCTTTAACCCCATCACATCTTCCCCTCTGAACCCATCACATCTACCCCTCTAACCTCATCACATCTACCCCTGTAACCCCCATCACATCTACCACTGTAACCCCCATTACATCTACCCCTGTAACCCCCCATCACATCTACCGCTCTAACCCCATCACATCTACCCCTCTAACCCCCCATGACATCTACCGCTCTAACCCCATCACATCTACCCCTCTAACCCCCTATCACATCTACCCCTCTAACGCCATCACATCTACACCTCTAACCCCCCATCACATCTACCCCTGTAACTCCATCGCATTCATCCCTCTAACCCCATCACATCTACCGCTCTAACGCCATCACATCTACCCCTCTAACCCCCTATCACATCTACCCCTCTAACCCCCCATCACATCTACCCCTGTAACTCCATCACATCTACCCCTGTAACTCCGTCGCATTCATCCCTCTAACCCCATCACATGTACCGCTCTAACGCCATCACATCTACCCCTGTAACTCCATCACGTCTACCCCTCTAACTCCATCGCATCTACCCCTCTAACCCCATCACATCTACCCCTTTAACCCCCATCACATCTACCCCTGTAACTCCATCGCATTCATCCCTCTAACCCCATCACATCTACCGCTCTAACAAAATCACATCAACCCCTCTAACCCCTTATCACATCTACCCCTTTAACCCCCCATCACATCTACCCCTGTAACTCCATCACATCTACCCCTGTAACTCCATCGCATTCATCCCTCTAACCCCATCACATCTACCGCTTTAACGCCATCACATCTACCCCTCTAACCCCCTATCACATCTACACCTCTAACCCCCCATCACATCTACCCCTGTAACTCCATCGCATTCATCCCTCTAACCCCATCACATCTACCCCTCTAACGCCATCACATCTACCCCTGTAACTCCATCACATCTACCGCTTGAACCCCATCACATCTACCCCTCTAACTCCATCGCATCTACCCCTCTAACCCCATCACATCTACCCCTCTAACCCCATCACATCTACCGCTCTAACGCCATCACATCTACCCCTGTAACTCCATCACATCTACCGCTCTAACCCCATCACATCTACCCCTCTAACTCCATCGCATCTACCGCTCTAACGCCATCACATCTACCCCTCTAACTCCATCGCATCTACCCCTCTAACCCCATTACATCTACCCCTCTAACCCCATCACATCTACCCCTGTAACTCCATCGCATCTACCCCTCTAACCCCATCACATCTACCCCTCTAACCCCATCACATCTACCCCTCTAACCCCATCACATCTACCCCTCTAACCCCATCACATCTACCCCTCTAACCCCATCGCATTCATCCCTCTAACCCCCATCACATTTACCCCTCTAACCCCCCATCACATCTACCCCTCTAACCCCATCACATCTACCCCTCTAACCTCCCATCACATCTACCCCTCTAACCCCATCACATCTACCCCTCTAACCCTCTACCACGTCAACCCCTCTAACCTCATCACATCTACCCCTCCAACCCATCACATCTACCCCTCTAACTCCATCCCATCAACCCCTCTAACCCCATCACATCTACCCCTCTAACCCTCTACCATGTCAACCCCTCTAAGCTCATCACATCTACCCCTCTAACCCCATCACATCTACCCCTCTAACCCCATCACATCTACCGCTCTAACCCCATCACATCTACCCCTCTAACCCCATCACATCTACCCCTCTAACCCCATCACATCTACCCCTCTAACCCCATCACGTCTACCGCTCTAACCCCATCACATCTACCCCTTTAACCCCCATCACATCTACCCCTCTAACTCCATCACATCTACCGCTCTAACCCCATCACATCTACCCCTCTAACCCCATCACATCTACCCCTCTAACCCAATCACATCTACCCCTCTAACCCCATCACATCTACCCCTCTAACCCCATCACATCTACCCCTCTAACCCCATCACATCTACCCCTCTAACCCCATCACATCTACCCCTCTAACCCCATCACGTCTACCGCTCTAACCCCATCACACCTACCCCTCTAACCCCATCACGTCTAACCCTCTAACCCCATCACATCGACTCCTCGAACCCCATTACATGTACCGCTCTAACCCCCCATCACATCTACCCCTCTAACTCCATCCCATCTACCCCTCTAACCCTATTACATCTACCCCTCTAACTCCAACCCGTCTACCCCTGTAACCCTATCACATCTACCCCTCTAACCCAATCCCATCTACCCCTCTAGCCCCCCATCACATCTACCCCATCACATCTACCCCATCACATCTACAGCTCTAACCCCTTATCACATCTACCCCTCTAACCCCATCACATCTACCCCTGTAACTCCATCCCATCTACCCCTCTAACTCCATCCCATCTACCCCTCTAACTCTATCACATCTACCCCTCTAACCCCATCACATCTACCCCTCTAACCCCCGATCACATCTACCAATCTAACCCCCCCCCCATCACATCTACCCCTCTAACCCCCCATCAGATCTAACCCTTTAACCCCATCACATCTACCCCTCTAACCCCACCACATCTACCCCTCTAACCCCTTATCACATCTACCACTCTAACCCCATTACATCTACCCCTCTAACCCCCCATCACATCTACCGCTCTAACGCCATCACATCTACACCTCTAATCCCCCATCACATCTACCCCTGTAACTCCATTGCATCTACCCCTCTAACCCCATCACATCTACCCCTCTAACCCCATCACATCTACCGCTCTAATGCTATCACATCTACCCCAGTAACTCCATCACATCTACCGCTCTAACCCATCACATCTACCCCTCTAACCCCATCACATCTACCCCTCTAACCCCATCACATCTACCCCTCTAACCCCATCACATCTACCCCTCTAACCCCATCACATCTACCCCTTTAACCCCCATCACATCTACCCCTGTAACTCCATCGCATTCATCCCTCTAACCCCAT
>OZ025252.1:4238407-4266708 GCA_964019135.1 Arenicola marina | reverse complement strand
GGTGGAGGCAAGGTGGAGGCTAGAGGGAGCCTAGGTCGAGGCTAGGGCGATGCTAAGTACAGGCTAGTTATAGGTTAGGTGGAGGCTAGGCGGAGGCTACGTAAGGCTAGATGGAGACTAGGTGCAGGCTAGAGGGAGCCTAGGTCGAGGCTAGGGGCGATGCTAAGTACAGGCTAGTTATAGGTTAGGTGGAGGCTAGGCGGAGGCTAAGCAAGACTATGTGGAGGCTAGGTGGAGGCTAGTTATAGACTAGGTGGAAGCTAAGTACAGGCTAGTTATAAGCTAGGTGAAGGCTAGGTGGAGGCTAGGTGGAGGCTAAGTACAGGCTAGTTATAGGCTAGGTGGAGGCTAGTTGTAGGCTAGGTGGAGGCTAGTTGTAGGCTAGGTGGAGGCTAGTTATAGGTTAGGTGGAGGCTAGTTATAGGCTAAGTGGATGCTAGGTGGAGGCTAAGTAAATGCTGGTTATAGGCTAGGTGGAGGCTAGTTATAGGTTAGGTGGAGGCTAGTTATAGGCTAAGTGGATGCTAGGTGGAGGCTAAGTAAATGCTGGTTATAGGCTAGGTGAAGGCTAGTTATAGGCTAAGTGGATGCTAGGTGGAGGCTAAGTAAAGGCTAGTTATAGGCTAGGTGGAGGCTAGGTGGAGGCTAGGAGGAGGCTAGTTATAGGCTAAGTGGATGCTAGGTGGAGGCTAAGTAAGGGCTAGTTATAGGCTAGGTGGAGGCTAGGTGGAGGCTAGTTATAGGCTAAGTGGATGCTAGGTGGAGGCTAAGTAAAGGCTAGTTATAGGCCAGGTGGAGGCTAGGTGGAGGCTAGGTGGAGGCTAGTTATAGGCTAAGTGGAGGCTAGGTGGAGGCTAGGAGGAGGCTAGTTATAGGCTAGGTGGAGCCTAGGTGGAGGCTAGGTGGAGGCTAGGTGGAGGCTAGGAGGAGGCTAGGAGGAGGCTAAGTACAGGCTAGGTGTAGGCAAGAGCTAGTTTCCGTAGTGGAGAGCTTGACGCTGGCAGGATACTGTTACAAGTCGACGATGGAGGCCTCAGTTTCCGTAAGATACGGAATCCCTCGCAAAAGACAATTTTAAATAATTGTTTCACCTTGCCAGTCAATAGTTTAATGTTAATACAATCTCGAGTTTGACGCGCGCTTGTTTGTACGCAACTGAGCGATAATTGCTGGGCTTGGATGGAAGGTAACCCGGGTACAGTTACGTCACACTGGCTTTGGTAATCATCATTTTGTTATATTTAGTCAGCCCGGCCATAAAAAGAATATAAAAGTTTACAACCAAGGAAAAAAAACTTAATTTCTCATTGTTCCCTGTTGATGTTGCCGTGGCATAGTTGCTCAAATGGTTCGGGACAAGAATGTCATTAACAGGTTGGGAAAAAAACGCGTAATGAATCCACAATTTGAAGGCACGGATATGAGGTTTTTATTTCTCTTTCAAAAGTTCATCGCTTAGATATTGAGCTTGTGACTGCTGTGTGTGTTTGAGGAGCCATGGCTCTCCATGGTATGGTATGACATTTCTTCTGGCACTGTAAACAATGTCATTTTCAGGCAAGCCAATTGGTCCACAATATTGAGCTATTTGGCTTGCCTTCGGTCATTGGTCTGACCTCATTTGGACACACTGCACTTAGCTTGTCGATTTAACATCTTTCATTTCCCGCCCGCTTCCCCCCTGCGCCCTGTTTGCATGGACAGGCGCTTTATCATGGCCTGACACAGAAGCAAAAATCCTAATGGAAGGTCATAATGTTCGTGCCTTGCTGATGGTATTAGTCAAGCTATATCAGAAGGTTATATTGGGGCATAAACCGACGTATATTTTTTTCAGTATTAGCCCTCGGATCTCATAACATCTACCCGCTGGTATACACCACTATCCCTTCCACTTACCCACTGGTATACACAACTGTCCTTTCCACTTACTCACTGGTATACACCACTGTCCCTTCCACTTACCCACTGGTATACACCACTGTCCCTTCCACTTACCCACTGGTATATACCACGGTCCCTTCCACTTACCCACTAGTAAACACCACTGTCCCTTCCACTCACCCACTGGTATTTACCACTGTCCCTTCCACTTACCCACTTGTATACACCACTGTCCCTTCCACTTACCCACTGGTATATACCACGGTCCCTTCCACTTACCCACTGGTATGCACCACTGGCCGTTCCACTTACCCACTAGTATATACCACGGTCCCTTCCACTTACCCACTAGTATACACCACTGTCCCTTCCACTTACCCACTGGTATATACCACTGTCCCTTCCACTTACCCACTGGTATGCACCACTGTCCCTTCCCCTTACCCACTGGTATATACCACTGTCCCTTCCACTTACCCACTGGTATGCACCACTGTCCCTTCCCCTTACCCACTGGTATATACCACTGTCCCTTCCACTTACCCACTGGTAAACACCACTGTCCCTTCCACTTACCCACTGGTATATACCACTTTTCCTTCCACTTACCCACCGGTATATACCACTGACGATTAAGTAGCATTATTAATTGTAATATTTAAAAAGTTCCATTTATTGTAATAGGCTTGGGTTGATAACACATAGATCAAATCATGCAGGTCTGTATCAGTTCATATGAACAAGATTCTTGTCACTTCTTTCTGTAACCCGATAAATAACATTCATCTGATGTTTTCATCAGTTATAAGACCTTTGAAACCCTATTGGCCACCATGCCCATTGTGACGTCACTCGTAGAGGATCGGCACGCGCGTCCGAGGATCGCCTCTCTCTATATAAACCGTTAAAGAAATTAACAACACGACAAATAGATCTGACGCGTACAATGGATTTCATACGACGCGCCTTGGTCGTCGTCGCTGGCCTGGGGTCGTGAGGAGGACGTGGAGGAGGAGGAGGAGGTGTGGCCAGCCTGTTCCCCAAGCAGTCCCTGAGCCCGGCCGGGGGGGCGGGAGGGGGGGGGGGGGGTACAGCAAGTGCAATTTGAAGAAGATTGACGTGCTGAATCTAAATACCAACAAGACAGCGTTAAAGGGCAATCGCATGCCACTTGAGCCTGCCTCAAGCTGTTTCCACGGCCCGAGACAAAGCTCTTGGTAGCTTACACCTCGGCCTATCTAATCACGTGACGAAGTCTAATTTACGCCATGGCCAGATGTTGACAAAGGCCACGATGATCAATTTGTGCACAGCGTCTCCTATGTCGTAAGAATAAGTAAATTGCCATTTCGATATCTTGCATGGGGAGATTTAGAATGTATTTGCGTATTATGGAAGGTCGTGAATGGTCTACACTGGCCGGAAAGATAGTGCGGGGTGTTGGGGGGGTGGGGGGGGTAAAATTCAACCGTCGGTGTTAAAGAGAGGAAGATAGTTCAGCCATGGCAGACCGTATCGTGTTATCGACTGAAGTCAAATGTCAGTGAAAACTCTCCCCCATAACCGTCTAACGCTTCTCCCCTCTCCACTACAACCATTCATAAAAGTAATATACCTACATGGGGAGAAAACCGGCTCACCTTCGCGCCAATACTTCCCATATCGGATAATATCCAGCGTGTTAATTCCATCTTCAAACCACTAACAGAAGAAGGCCGACGCTCAATTTTTAAAGGTGAATGGGGGCACACCTTATACCTCAGTCGGTGTACCATGTCTTCTTGAATGAGTCAATTTACCAGGTTTCTTTTGAATCTTATTATATTCAGGTCGTGCCGCCAGAAGTGACATTATTCAAGAGGTAAATGATGTCATCTCCAGTTTTACGCTTTTCTGTAGAAACGTAAAGAAAATGATAGTAATTCTATTTTATTTCAATGCTCACAGTCAATGTGAAAAAAAATGTGTAGGTTTCGGTGTCACCGTGACAATACCAGACGTGATTCTCATCCGGTTTGCGACCAGGGCGTGAATCGGCGAGAGTTACCCGGATATACAAGACGCCATAGAATCCAAGACAAGAAGTTGTCGCAAGGCAATTTGCCTCGGCAATGGGACAATACTAAGAAGACACAGAGAGAAAATGGTTGTCGATGAAACAAAAAATATATCCCTCATTCGGGAAAGTTGAATGAGAAGGATTGCGGATTTTTATAGAGGAACGAATGTTGGCATCCAGGTGTGGGCGATAATACCAGGGGCGGAGACAATGGGATGGGCAGGGAACTAGCGACTGCCTGGTCCAGGGCAGTGATCTGCAGGCGGGATACAAAGGGTGTGGCCACTGGCAAAATACGAGACAGACAGTCATTGGCACTGTGCGGGACAGGAAGTCATTGACACCACACGTGATAGGACGTCATCGGCACAACACGTGATAGGACGCCATTGGTACAACACGTGATAGGACGTCATTGTTACAACACCTGATAGGACGTCATCGGTACAACACGTGATAGGACGTCATCAGTGCAATACTTAACGGGACGTTATTGGTACAAACACGTGATAGGACGTCATCGACATAGCATATGATATGACGTCATGGGTACAACACGTGATAGGACGTCATCGGAACAAAACGCGATAAAAAGTCTTCGGTACAACACGTGATATGACGCCATTGTTACAACATGTGAAAGGACGTCATCGGTACAACACGTGATATGACGCCATTGTTACAACATGTGAAAGGACGTCATCGGTACAACACGTGATATGACGCCATTGTTACAACATGTGAAAGGACGTCATGGGTACAACGCGTGATAGGACGTCATTGTTACAACACGTGATAGGACGTCATGGGTACAACACGTGATAGGACGCCATTGTTACAACACGTGATAGGACGTCATCCGTACAACACGTGATAGGACGTCATCGGTGAAATACTTAACGGGATGTCATTGGTACAAACATGTGATAGGACGTCATCGGTGCAACACGTGATAGGACGTCATCGGCATAAAACGTGATAAGACGTCATGGGTACAACACGTGGTAGGACGTCATGGGTACAACACGTGATAGGACGTCATCGCTATAACACGTAATATGACGTCATTGTTACGACACGTGATTGGACGTCATCGGTACAACACGTGATAGGACATCATTGTTACAACACATGATAGGACGCCATTGGTACAAAACGTGATAGGACGTCATCGGTACAATACTTAACAATACGTCATCGGTACAAACATGTGATAGGACGTGATCGGTACAACACGTGATATGACGTCATTGTTACGACACGTGATAGGGCGTCATTGTTACAACATGTGATAGGACGTCATCGGTACAACATGTGATAGGACGTCATCGGTGCAACACGTGATAGGACGTCATCGGTACAACACGTGATATGACGTCATCGGTAAAACACGTGATAGGACGCCATCGGTACATCACGTGATAGGACGTCATCGGTACAACACGTGATAAGACGTCATCCGTACAACACGTGACAGGACGTCATCGGTACAACACGTGATAGGACGTCATCGGTACAATACTTAACACGTCATAGGTACAACATGTGATAGGACGTCATCGGTACAACACGTGATAGGGCGTCATCGGTAGAATACCTAAGACGTCATAGGTACAGCATGTGATAGGACGTCATCGGTACAACACGTGATAGGACGTCATAGGTACAGCATGTGATAAGTACAACATGTGATAGGACGTCATTGGTACAACATGTGATAGGACGTCATCAGTACGACACGTCATAGGTACAACATGTGATAGGACGTCATCGGTACAACACGTGATAGGACGTCATCGGTAGAAATACTTAAGACGTCATAGGTACAGCATGTGATAGGACGTCATCGGTACAACACGTGATAGGACGTCATATGTACAGCATGTGATAGGACGTCATCGGTACAACACGTGATAGGACGTCATCGGTACAATACTTAAGACGTCATAGGTACAACATGTGATAGGACGTCATCGGTACAACAGGTGATAGGACGTCATCGGTATAACACGTGACAGGACGTCATCGGTAGAACACGAGATAGGACGTCATCTGAACAATACTTAAGACGTCATAGGTACAACATGTCATAGGACGTCATCGGTACAACATGTGATAGGACGTCATCAGTCCGACACGTCATAGGACGTCATTGATACAACACGTGATAGGACGGACTTATGCGACATTTATTTAACGTCTTTGACGAAATGACCCCAAGTAATCTCCTGGCTATAATAGACTGGAAAGAAAGCCAATACGAGGCAGAAAGAACGTCATAGACACAACGACGACGCGCGCACAAATCGTCACAAAGTAGTTTTTGCCCACTTTACTATGACACATTCATGTGTTACTTTGGTCTGTAGCATATGTATATATGGACTAGTCACTGTAATGTTATAGATCTTTACAAGTACGGGTCAGAAGCACATCCACTTCAACCACTTTGTGTTTATTTACTAATAAAACATAAAAACTATTTGATTACACATATATAAGTATCCATAGTAGGAGAACTAGTGTATTTGTAATAAGTAAAAAAGGGGGAGTATTGTACCATTTCCCAATGCGCAGACTGTGGAAGACTGCCATACCCAAGATTGTGACACTAAACCGACATTAAAACGACATAGGCCTATAACGGGTCGTGAAAACTGGGGGAGGGGGGGGGGTGTAAAAATAGAATTCCATGATTTTTCACCCGCTCAAGGTGCTTTCCATGCCGTTTTTTTTTTTTTTAAATAAGAATTTTCCATGACTTGTTCATGCCTTCCCATGATAGCTTTGTTTTCAAGGATTTTCTAGGGTCTTCCAAGACTATAGGAACCGGCCAAGCGACTTATACCATCACCAGCCGTACCCCATTTCATATGGCACGACACATCCTCTTTACTAAAACAGTCGGTTCGTCAAAGAAACAAGACAAGGCGGTAAGTGAGCGACTCGATCATTGTGTGGGTAGAAAGTCGACGACTTAATAATGGCTGAAAAAGTATTCGGCGAAACAATGGGTGGAAGAAAGTGTACATATACATGGATACAATATTTTGACGGCAGGCGCCTGTGGGGGATAGAAGTCTAATGGATAAGAAAGATGTGATGGTTGTATTGCATTGTATCGTATCGTATTTTATTGTATTGTATCGTATCGTATTTTATTTTATTGTATCGTATCGTATTTTATTGTATTGTATCGTATCGTATTTTATTTTATTGTATTGTGTTGCATTTTATTGTATTGTATCGTATTGTATTGTATTGTATTGTGTTGTATTGTATCGTACTGTATTGTATCATATTGTATTGTATTGTATCATATTGTATTGTATTGTATTGTATTGTATAGTCTAGTCTTGTATTGTATCGTATTGTATGGTATGGAATGGTATTGTATTGTATCGTATCGTATTGTATTGTATCGTATTGTATGGTATGGAATGGTATTGTATTGTATCGTATCGTATTGTATTGTATCGTATTGTATTGTATTGTATTGTATCGTATTGTATGGTATGGAATGGTATTGTATTGCATCGTATCGTATCGTATTGCATTGTATCGTATTGTATGGTATGGTATCGTATTGTATTGTATCGTATTGTATTTTATCGTATCGTATTGTATGGTATTGTATGGTATGGTATTGTATTGTATTATATTATATCGTATTGTATTGTATCGTATCGTAGTGTATCGTATCGTATTGTATTGTATCGCATTGCATTTTATTAGAGTATCCTTGAAAGATTTTTTTTTACGCGGAGCGTTGTTGTCGAATGATGCTTCGGACGAATAAAATACAAACGTTGACGATAAAAGAACTGCAGATATCTATATCGCTAAGCGTGAAACAAAATAATGACGGATGGCTTCAAGGATGGCTAAAAAAAAACACTGAAAGGTGTTGGAGCAGGAAGGATGGGGCAATGACTGTCGTTTACGGACCGGATGTTGCGACGTCAGCCACACGGTGTGTGGGATGTACTTCCACCACAGGCTTCTACCACGGATTCTTTGCCTTGCATCAAGACCTAAATTGATTATTCGCCGCGCAACGACTGCCACTTCTTCCGGCGCCAGCTGTGGCCACACTGAAAATGACTAACGCCCATACGATGATCATAAATAAGAGCATCGCCGCTTCGCAACAAGTGTCTTACGCTCATCCCGCCGGAGGTGATGAGGTGGGTGGATGGGGGGGGGAGGAGCTGGTGACCAACCTGCATGAGTGGCTGGCTGACTGGCTGACTGGCAAACGGCGGAAAGAAGTATTCGGTAAATACCACGCCGGTATAGGAGACGACGCATGATTGATGCTGGCGGGAAGCCATCGACATCGACTGACGCGCCCCCTGCCGTCGATACAGCCATAAGCCTTCCGACATTTACTTAACGCCAGCTAGCTAGCCCTGAAGTCTGAAGTCTGGAAGAGGAGGAGGAGCTTGATGGCTCTTTACCACCAGCTGTGTGTACAGCGACAGGTGACATCACCAAGTATCAACACTCATCGCCATGCATTGAGACGGCAAATGTCACTTCCATGTCGACTCTACGTCAATCTATCAACATCTCCCAAAATGTGCTGCAACGAATTAATCACATTTTTCCAATTCTATGAATAATAAATGCTATACTATATAAATAATACTATATTTACAAGATCAGACTATTCATAAAGCAGTGGTAGTATAGACAGATGACAGATATATTCCATCATATTGAATACATTAGTATGTGTAAGCACTGTAAAGGAGCGTTAACGATATGTCGTTATGTTAACGGACGGGTGCGCAGATATGTCAAGTTTATGGATTTTCTCCGCACATCATCACCGTGAAGACGTGACGAGATATGACAAGATAACACATTCGTCAGAGCTAAGCACTGTCAGTAATAACCAAGATACGAAGTGACATGGACCAATAGCAAGGAGGGGTGTAGGTTAAAGCCCGTTATACGCAATTATTGTATAACCGTAGACACAAATGACTTGGGCCAATAGTAAGGAGGGAAATAGGTTTAGGCCCGTTATACGCAATTGATGTATAACCGTGGTGCCACTTACGAAATGAAATATAAAAAGCAAAAGAAAGATATATAATGCCGATATTTCCATTTAAAGTTTCATCATAGTCATAGGCACTAGTTGAATGCCGAATTATTTGAAATAATGTTCAAGATTGTAATAAAAGGATGAATCGTAAGTCAGGATTCTATATTTTACCATCTTACACAAAAGTCGTAAGGCAACGAAAGCACCGCACTCACACACTAATAAGTCACATCATATTGCTCTAATGGTGTCATCAGTTAACGAGGGGATGTGATTCCTCTGCCACGTCCGTCACTTGTCATCGTCTAGTCACACGTCGGCCCTAGAGACCGTCAGATAACGTCAGTTTTACAAGGGAACGGCCATAGGAACACGGCCTTTCAATGGGTAGAGACTTTTCTTCTTGCACGTGGGTCGCCTTGGTGACATTTACATGCAGCAGGCGCGCTCGTCGCGTCAAGTGACACTATTACGGCCCAGCAGACGACATTTTCTTTGGCGGCCTGCCGATGTGACTGACTCTGGCTACATCTTGACAGACGACGGTCCCCCAGTGCACAGTGTATGCGGAAAGCATATCAATTAATTCGCGAAGTCAGCTCTCCAAGATATTTGCCTTGCTGCCAAAAAATCACCATGTTGCAAATCCTTTTCATTTCGTCAAATACAAACTCACTGTTCAGTTTCAAGCATACAAATTACCGTCATAGCGTCGGAGCAAAAAATCTACGGGTATGATATACAATTATTCTATTTTCGTCCCTCGCGAATGTATGGGAATCTTATTTGTGAATTACAAACGTTGATAATAGCAGCAAGATTCAATGAACTCCATGTTGACTCTGTGGTTGACTTGTCCTAGCCGTCGCGCATAATAACATGTGCCACAAATCATTGCGACCCGTATGTTATGCTGACAGGTAGATTACCTGGATTTTCTTCATATTGTAGCCTTGTTTGTGCTTCGGTTTGTACAGAAGTAATACCGCGGGACAATTGTTATGTAGATTACGTGAATCGCCTGTTGAATCAGTCGTGTACAGCCAGCCAGGCCCCTTTCCCAGGCCCAGAAAACAAAGCTGCTCGGTGTACAAGACGCAATATTACTTTCGGTATTTAGAACACGTAACCGGCCGGCGTAGGGCACAGTCCTGAAACATGACGAAAGAACCGACCAATTTCGTGACATTGTTACAGCTGTCTTTCTTTATACGGTCACGCGGTCGTTGTTAGCACCTACTTTGTTGGCGGTAGTTAACATCTTGGAGAATTGGGCATCCTTACCAATACCGCACCTCTGCTGCTGTCTTGGCAACTCTCTGTCCATCAAGTAATTATTATTGTTAGGTAAGGACGTGTGTGTGTCAGGTGGGGGCGGGGGCGGGGGCGGGGGTTGGGAAGGATGGGGGGGGGGGGGGGTGCCGGGGATTTCCACGGTTATAGAAATAAAGGTAGCCGATAGCGAATAGCGAATAGCGTAACTTTTTTACGGCATTAGGAATATTTGTACCGCTTTATAATTACATTCGTATCTTTGGAAGGGATTAAACTGTCATATACATGTTTACATTATTTTTGCTAACGACAATGGCGCAGTCGTTTTTCTGATTGGCGCAGGGATTTTTGTTTGCTAATTTAGCTTATTTTTGCGACAGACTGCATCAGATCGCTTGTTTCTCGATTACCCGGTTTAATACATCCCCATAGGAGGGGGGGGGGGGAACGGGGGGGGGCTGTCTACAATTTAATCTGCAAGTAATTGTGAAATACATTATATCAGATATGAAAAGAAGCTTATATAAAATCAGACGGTGACAGCACGACGCAGACTGCCGAACAAAGCCCGACGCCCCTCCAGTAATAACATCAATATGTTGTGTTTCTGTAATAATGGTTGACCTGCCAGCTACTTGGGACATAAAAGACACACGACATAAATTTAGCGTGGATATCGGGTGTGCGATCTTATTCAGATGATTATACAGGAGTGCAGAGACAGAGAGAGGTGTGTGTGTGTGGGGGGGGGGGGGGGGGTAACAGGGGTTGCAACCCAATACGGCGGGTCCATGTAATGATCAGATACATCTACTAAAAGTGGGAGTACTTCTAATAGTGATGGCATGACACGCCGCACTGTCCACCCCCGCCAGTACGGCAAAGTGTATTATTGTGGGGGTAGGATGGGTGGGGGTGTAGAGTGGGGGGGGGGGGGAGGGGGGTAGGGGTAGGGGTGGCGGTCGCTTTCGGCGGAATTTAACTCCTTTTATATGTACCCTTTAATTAGCTATGGAAACAAAGCGACATCGTATGTCGTAACCTTACTGTGAACTGCAATTATTTGGCAATTGAACCCTTGCCGAAAACTAGCGGGTAGTTTGTCGTACAGTGAGTGGGCAGACGCGCGACCACACTGCCCCCCCCCCCCCCCTCCAACACACACACACACTCCCTCATATCCAAGACCCATTATTGCGCCCTCCCTCTTCCGCCACGTCATTCTACATTACATACAGTTTGGAGATAACTGTGGAGTTGGCGCCCATAATTATAGCCAATATCAAAGGTGTCTATAACAAAGTAAAGGCCACTATATAACTACTAGATACAGATATTGCGTAATATGCGGAAAAGTGGCGGCTGCTATACACATTAAAATCGTCCTGAACGCCTAAAGATGATTTCTGCATGTTTGATACTGTTTGGTGCGTTGTCGCATTGCCAATGGTTCGGGTGGTTCGGATGTAACATATGATAGGGTTTAGTATAGTGTGAATAGGTTAATATCGATATAGAACCTAAAGCTGCAGGGAAATATTGTTTCAAGATATCGGGAGCGGAGAGTGCATTCGCCTCCGCAGTTGACTTTCGTCAGCAGGAGCATATGAGACGCGAGCGACCGCAACCTCTACCGACCGCAACCAGACCATTGTCGGAATCATTCTCAAGCATTAAAGGTGGCGCCACCCTCTGGGACTGCGTAAAAGAATGACATATCATGAGTAATCCCGAGGTGAATAAAAAACAAGGTTGTTGTTTGTGTATGAGAATGCCTTCATTGTGGCTGCGTTGTGACAACAGCAATTACGCGTCCCACTTCCACGCATGCGCGTTATACACCCCCCCATTCCCGGGGGCATTGGGTAATAATTGCACGATGCCTTATCGGCCGTCGTGAAAAGTAGATTTTATGTGTTGCGTTCTCAGGTGTGTAGGGGCAAGGAAGAGGGAGGGGGGAGGGGGGGTGCCACGAGAGATGTGTGTGTGTGTGTGTGTCTGTGTGTGTGTGGGAAGGGGGTGATGCCAGGAGAGGGGGGGGGGGGGAGAGGAGGGGTCAGCAGGCCTACCTGGAAGTGTTGTCTCAACCGGGTTCATAACGAGCGGCCAAACAAAGGCCGGCCACGGCGTCAGTAAGGGGCACGAGGCCGTGACGTAATCTGTCATGTGACTTAGTTACACGCGACAAGAAGACGCCCCGGGGGGTCGGCCTCGTTCTGGTAATAATAGGATGACCGGCGCTCGGCGCGCCACCGTGCGGCCACTTTGAGGTAATGGCCTGTTTGTGGGAAACAATGGAGTCGCGTGGCGGGGAGTGCCTGTTTACAGACGCACTCTCCCACCGGGGCGACACCTATAATAGGCGGCCGGCTATTATTACCGCACGACATATTGACCGTCAACACCCGTATGAAAGCAGCATGCCTTTATACACTGAGTAAATACAATTCTTCAAGTGTCATCCTCAGAGGTTTCATTTCGAGGTCGCTTTTCTCAGCTCCGCTCCGGGGTGGCTGGCACCCCGTTAATATATGAAGTACTGTTATGTGACGATGGATTGAGAGGTATGGTCAACATGCCAGACGGTAAAGGTCGGGGTGAAGTCGATCAGGCCGCAAATGATGACCACCGGTCAAGGGAACCGTGTCGTACAGAACTTTCACTTGCGTGCCGCCGGTGTTGGCGACCATACGTTGAAGGCAGTGTCACCTCCCCTGGATGTCCACTCCCTGGCACGAGGGACGCTTGTCTGCCTAACATACGTGTTCCGCTTGATTTCGCTGGGCAGTCATAACATAACACCGTGATATAATAGGCAGGACGTGGCACGGTAACTGCTGCTGAGTCCTCCATGCTGTAGGCCACAATGGGTCGGATTAAGACCTTTTAACCATGCGATGCTATGGCCGTTTTAGCCAATGGGTGTACATAGGTGGCACCAAACACCGATTCATGCATTTATTCGGGGCTGATGTTATTAATTTGTTGAGTAACTGGGGTTTAGTGATGGCGTTTGTTAGTACCCAATGACCTAGGAATCAATTACTGACATACCAGGTTCACCATCTAACCACATTGAAAGTAGCACAATGTGGCCTAAGGTTCATCCCTTAATAACCTGAGGGTCATCATTTAATGATCTAGGGGTCTAGGGATGAGGCCGCCTAGGGATGAGGCCGCCTAGGGATGAGGCCGCCTAGGGATGAGGCCAACTAGGGATGAGGCCGCCTAGGGATGAGGCCACCTAGGGATGATGCCCCCCCCCCCCCACTCCCTCAATGTAACATAAATGACATAAGATGACTTTCCTATTCGGTCAGCGCGATTCTTCAATCAGCCCTCCACCCCCCCCCCCCCCGCATCCCTGGCCTGCTTCACCCTGCCCCCCCTACCCAACCTCAAAGGTTACCACAATATATTACAGCACGACCCATCCATTGACACGGGCTGATGGTACTCATGCTAGTCCGGAGGCCACCACCATCCCTCGTCTACGTCATGAATTACCTTAAATAGCTCGACTCCTCTTCATACGCAAAAAGAATATATCTTATATATATATATTTAATATATATATATTTAATATCAAGATAAAGTTGACTGACAGAGTGGCTGACAAAAGCAGTAATTAAAAAATGACCCTTATTTTCGATCGCTCAACCTGCCGATTTTTCGATTACCCTTTGGCCGCCGCCGATCATAATACATATTGAACCTGTCAATCAGGTGGTATTGATAATCGGCTAGTATCTGGGAAGGTAAGCGTAATTCATTACCTCCAGTATTTGTACGCTAGAAACCCAAACAAACCCACCCCCTTCGCGCCCCGCCTCTCCCTCCACACACACCTCCACCTCTCCCTTTCTCTTTCGATGTATCTTCCAGGAGATGATTATACGCCAGGTCAGATGGCAGTCATCACGTGATCTGGTGTCATGTGATGCTCATTCATTTAGTCGACAGCTATATTCCACGGTTGTTGTTGTAAAGAAGATTTTACTTTCAGACACAGACATATATGAATGCATTACTATAAACAGAGACATAATTATAAGTCCTTCTTTTAGTTCTTCGTAGACAGGAGAAGGAGTTAGCTACGGTAGCGCCATCTAGCGGACCGCTTACGACCCGGGCAAGGGATTTGACGGAAATTTAATTATTACTGTTTAAATACAATTTTTCAAAAATTGCGCAAGATTTTAGAATAATGTGATAACTTATGAGAGAAATATTGTTAAAGTGGTAAATCATATGCAGTCATATTTTATAGTTTTAGGTATAGATGACCGTTGCATGTCAAGACAGCCGAGAAAGACAAATCTATAGACACGCAATAAAGTAGGCCAATCTTAAAGCAGCTTTTTCTTCAAGATTGTATTCCAAGGAGTTAAATATTAACAAGAATATCGTTTTTAGTGTAGGTTAATTACAGGTACATGTAAGTAGCCATTGGTAAGTGACAGCAAGTGTGGATAGCCAAGTAACTATATAGTGAGTGAGTAATGAGGTAACTGTGGGTCACTGTGGGCAACCAATCACACCCTGTCTACCATCCCTGACGTCCTCGCTCTCCCTTGCCCTCGCCCATGCACCCGGCAGCCTCCCCCACCACCCCCCACCCCCACCCCCGCCCGCCCCGCCCCCAACTCCCACTCGTAAAGTCGACGCCGAAATGTCGTGAAATTCGATAACTGTGGCAGTCGGAGACTGAATCACCGGAGTGGTGTAGGGGGACGTGGTAGGGGGTGGGGGTGGGGGTGGGTATCAGCGACGATCAGTGAGTGGTACAGGTACATAGGTCGCTATAGAGAGGTTGAGGCGCGGGGGGGCTTTCTTCGCCGAGTCAGACAGACAATGCGTGTGTGTGTCTATATCCGGCTATCGACTTGAAATGGCCTCCACCACCAGAAGCGAGGCTGAAGTAAACGGTACGTTACCATTGGCCGAAAAACAAATCTATATTTTCAAGAGATAAATTTCTATTATGCATCGCAGCGGAATCGATGAAAGCAGAAAATGACAGTTAGTGTCGATCGCGCAAAAAGCCGTGACAAATGGCTTTCCAAGACGGGGCCGCGCAAGGGGTGAGGCGGTTGTCATAAGGTGTGACCTTTGCGGGCAGGAGCAAAATTCAGAAACATGGCGGACGGAGGGGACAACAGGTCCAGCTGTGACGGGGCATGTGGTGTAGGCTACTTGTAGGGTGGCTAGGGGTCAGCGCCAAGAGAGAGAGGAGAGAGAGAAGCGAGAGATACGTACGGCAGATATATACATACCCAAAAACAAAATGGCGACTGAAAGAGAGGGCCAGAGAAACAGGCAGGGAGGGAGGAAGAGGGAGAGAGAATGGGGAGACAGAGAGAGAGAGAGAGAAAGAGAGAGAAAGAGAGGGGGGGGGGGAGACCGAGAGAGATTGGGGGAAGAGACAGACGGAGTACTACAAAGAGGAGAGAGAGCAATAAAGAAAGAGAGACTGCAAAGACAGAAGGAGAGGGAAAGACACTAGGAAAGATAGAGAGCGAGTCAGTCATTATGCTGTATACAAACATGTTGACAGGCGTAGCCAGTTATACAAATCGACTGGATATTCCACATATGTCAAAGGCAAGATTGTAACCTGGTGCGAGTCGATAAGATTAGTCCTGGAGATTGGCCATCAACACGCGCACCATCGTTATATGGGGTACAAGTAGGAAGAGATAGACGGCAAAAACAAAAAACAAAGACCAGGAATAAAGAGGACGATAATAGGGAAAGAGAAGTCTCCTCACGTGGTTCCTCGTGAACCAAGGTGACCTCTAGACGACATGTCAAGCTGGTCTCCTCGCAGCAAAGCAAGTTACAACGTTACATACGTGCAGTGCAATGCCGCCATGGATAGTGGGGCAGGACAGCTCCTTCTGAGTATGGTACTTAACAGTTTTTAAATGACTCTACAGCTTCGTAAAAAAAAATGCACCTAAACAGAAATACAGCGGCTTCCAAAAGAGAATGAAAGCGAGACATTAATTATAATAACCGGCGTTGTGAAGGGTGAAGCTATGTATAATGAGAGGAGAAAGACCGAAAGCGAAAGAAGAATTAAGAAGAAAAACACGCGAGCAGATGGTGGGGCCACCCATCCGATTTGGAAACATTAATGGGGGAGCAGGTTCGAGCGTGTTTTATCTACAGTAATCATCTCTATCTCTTGCACCCTCAAGCCCCCCCCCACCCCCCTCCTCCACCACCACCCTCCCTACATGTTTGTACGTGTATCTCCTCTCCCCCCTTCCCCCAGACACACCCATCCCTCCCCTTCACGGTGTTCATAGAAGGTCTGTTTGGACAGGGGTTAAGAATAGAAGCTCCTTGGCCCGCGTGTGTCACGTGACCGGAGACGAGATCACGTGACTGCTTTAACTTTAACTGTCGGTGGTCGGGGTGGGGGTTGGGTGTTGGGGGAAATGGATAAACTTCGTGGTGGTAGTTGTCAGGTGGGGTGTGGGTTTGCTAGACGAGGAGACGATTTAAGCGGTAGGCTTTTAGCGCCACATAATGAAGACATCGCTGAATGCGTATTCTGATAATGAGATAACGAAAGTAAAGCTATTGTAGGCTACCTATATATCAAAGGATAGCGCGGACTTCGACATCATCATACGGGTCGGAATAAAATGTTGATAGGTGGTTGGCTGAATAGGTGGATGGATGGATGGATGAATAGATGAATGAATAGATGGATGGATGGATGGATGGATGGATGGATGAATGAATAGATGGATGGATGGATGAATGGATGAATGAATAGATGGATGGATGGATGGATGGGCGGATGGATGGATGGATGGATGGATAGATGGGTGGATGGATGAATGGATAGGTGAATGGGTGGATGGATGGATAGATGGATTCATGGATGGGTGGCTTGATAGCTGGAATGGGTGGATGGTTGGATGGATGAATGGGTGGATGGTTGGGTGAATGGTTGGGTGGACGTGTGGATGGATTGATGGGTGAATGGGTGGATTGATGGATGGGTGGGTGGGGAGTTGGATGGATAGGTAAATGGATGGATGGATGGTTGGATGGATGGGTTGGTGGATGATTGAAATCTATGGGTGGATGGATGGATGGATGGTTAAACGCACATAGGCTAAACCGGGCCAAATAAGATGTTTGATCGTATCAAACAATGACTTAAAGATGTTTCTTAAGTCATACTCGTATATTTATTTACCTGATATACGATATGTTATGGGGTTGTCTGGTTCATCCGTGTTAGTCCCACGGTATGTCGGACCACAGATCTTAAGTGACATGCGTATAAAAGCATAACACTTGAGAATATGTGTAGCCGCAAACAAATGGAAGTCGTACACATGGTCGTGACGTCAACACATGGTCGTGACGTCAACACATGGTCGTGACGTCAACACATTGTCGTGACGTCAACACATTGTCGTAACGTCAACACATGGTCGTGACGTCAACACATGGTCGTGACGTCAACACATTGTCGTGACGTCAACACATTGTCGTAACGTCAACACATGGTCGTGACGTTAATACATGGTCGTGACGTCAACACATTGTCGTGACGTCAACACTTTGTCGTAACGTCAACACATTGTCGTGACGTCAACACATTGTCGTGACGTCAACACTTTGTCGTGACATCAACACATTGTCGTAACGTCAACACATTGTCGTAACGTCAACCCATGATCGTAACGTCAACACATAGTCGTGACGTTAATACATGTGTGTGACGTAGTCCCAATGTGTGTGACGTCAACATATATATGTGACGTAGACCACACATCCACGGCTCCAGGCCAAGGGAGGATGCCAACCGTTCACTGAAATCTAACCCCGACGATCTGCTAAACCGTAAACTTCTCACCCCGTCCTCCCTATCATACCCTGAAATCCCCAAGTGGAAACAACAAATAATTATCTTTCAAAACTACTATCATGAATAAAAAGTGTCCGCAAACATGCAAATCGCCTATTACGGGCGAGGCCTATTTAGTTACAACGCTTTATGACACGTTAACAAAAATGACAAGCTTTATGTGTCGTTTTCAAAGAGCCTGGAGAGCTACAGATATAAATGTACCGGTGGGGTTTAAATGCCTCATACCGTGTATGGCGCTCGACAGGAGTCGACTGCGCCACCTAGCGGTCAGTTGAGTGACAAGGCTTGAGAATGGCGCACGACTTTCCCTTTGGCCGACAATGAACGCCATTGTAGTATATACAAGATGTCTAATGACCATTTAGTCAAGGAACAAACCTCTGGCTCTACACCCACTAGTCCATTGTCATTCCCGTCCAAGCTATATCATATAGAAACGACTATATAATGGTCCCCGACAGTCTCAGATGATGAGTATGAACCTGTGGCTACCGTCCAGGTAAACTGTTACACTGAATGTCAATGGGAGTGAATGCTCAGTGTATGGCCATCACACCGCACCGCCATCCAACCCACTCAACGCTATGTACTTCGGCATGAAAATCATCGTCATTAGTCCCAAGCTGTCGCCTCGCTTGGCTCAAGACAATTATTTGGCAAGATCCGAGTCGCAAGATTAAAATGTTGCGGTTGGCCAGGAGGGAGGGCTATGTGGTGGTGACCCTGGTGGTATCAGTGGGGAGGGGGGGGGGGGGGCCTGCGACCCCACGGTCTCCCCGCCGTCCCGGGGACCCCGCGGTCTCCGCCTGCCGGTTGTCGTCTGCAACAGGTTGTCGCAAGGCGGGAAACTGCAATGAATCACCGGAAACGAGCGACTATTAAATAGCCGCACTCTTGCATATGTTGGCAAGGATCCCGAGGCTGGTGTTGGGGATGCCCAAGACCCCCCCCCCACCACCCCCACCCGCGGACCTCTCCACACCCACGTCCTCCTCCCTTCCCCCCCCCCTACCGGTTGGTTGGTGGAGTTGGTCAGAATGACGGAGGGGGTGGGTTTGTTCAGTGGGGAGAGACAATGAGAGATGTGTCAGTCTATCTAGAATGGTACTGTGGGGAGAAGCAGAGATATACCGGGGTGAGAGAAGGGACGTAACCGAGGGAGGATGGGTGGGGTGGGGGGGAGGGGGCGGGTGAAGAAAAAAACCTAGGCATAATAGGCGTTAATGATCTTTAAGTCTTGAGGATTGGAAGCAGGACATTCCGGTTGCTTGCACTGGCATTGATTGCACCATGCGGATCGAACCTCCGACTGTGCCATTTACCATTCACACAAAACAAACCATGGGGAACGCCATTCCAAGTCAGCCAGGGGGTGTGGGTGGGAAGTGGCTGGCTTGTGCAGCCATCAGAAAGGATAGTGGGGGGGGGGGGGGGGCGCGGGGGGAGAGCAGAGGGAAAGAAAAGAGGCTCAGCAGTCAGTCAAATTGTCAAATGAAAGGACGAATGCCGATGGTTAATCGAAGCGAGTTTATATTGATGTCTTCGTACCCGGAGACCCCATCCAACGCTGGAGACATGCACACACGGGCTGACTGAACCCATGGAGGCGAAAACAGTTTGACTGCTCATAATTATTTATATTTGTTTGAGGAAGGCGACTCGCCATTTCGCATTGTTTTAATCAAATATCGAATTCGCCAGGCGCTTCGATTGGCGTAGTTAAACTACTACAGTTTGCAACAAAAATCGTTAAGCTATACCGCCCATGAAGTTTGTTGGCTAAGCATCCCCACGACATGCTCAATCTATAGTCATACAGTGACGTATGCACATATCACACTCACAGAGACTAAGACAGAGCCCGAGAGACAAAGACAGTGAACTAGACAGACATACAGACAGAGAGACCGGGAGACAGGGAGGCAGAGAGACAGAGACAGAGGCAGATAACGAGACAGACAGACAGAGACAGAGACAGAGACAGATCAACATAGACAGAGACAGATACAGAAACACAGACAGACCGGGTCAGAGACAGAGGCAGAGACAGAGAGACAGAGACAGAGACGAGACAGAGACAGATCAACATAGACAGAGACAGATACAGAAACACAGACAAACCGGGTCAGAGACAGAGGCAGAGACAGAGAGACAGAGACAGAGACGAGACAGAGACAGAGACAGAGAGACACAGACAGAGACGAGACAGAGACAGGGACAGAGACAGAGACAGAGACAGAGACAAAGACAGAGACAGAGACAGATACAGAGACGAGACAGAGACAGGGACAGAGACAGAGACAGAGACAAAGACAGAGACAGAGACAGAGACAGAGACAGAGACAAGACAGAGACAGGGACAGAGACAGAGACAGAGACAGAGACAGAGACAGAGACAGAGACAGAGACAAAGACAGAGACAGACAGAGACAGACAGAGACAGACAGACAGAGACAGACAGAGACAGAGACAGACAGAGACAGACAGAGACAGACAGAGACAGAGACAGCCAGAGTCAGCGTCAGAGACAGAGTCAGAGACAGAGACAGACAGAGACAGACAGAGACAGAGACAGAGACAGACAGAGACAGACAGAGACAGACAGAGACAGACAGAGACAGAGACAGCCAGAGACAGAGACAGCCAGAGTCAGAGTCAGAGACAGAGTCACAGACAGGGACAGACAGAGACAGACAGAGACAAAGTCAGAAACAAAGTCAGAGACAGAGACAGAGACAGAGACAGACAGAGACAGACAGAGACAGACAGAGGCAGAGACAGACAGAGGCAGAGACAGACAGAGACAGAGACAGACAGAGGCTGAGAAAGAGACAGAGGCAGAGACAGAGACGGAGACAGAGACAGAGACAGAGAGACAGAGACAGAGACAGAGACAGAGTCAGACAGAGACAGACAGAGAGAGACAGACAGAGACAGACAGAGACAGAGACAGACAGAGACAGACAGAGACAGACAGAGACAGAGACAGCCAGAGTCAGAGTCAGAGACAGAGTCAGAGACAGAGACAGACAGAGACAGACAGAGACAGAGACAGAGAGACAGAGACAGAGACAGAGACAGAGACAAAGACAGAGACAGAGGCAGACAGAGACAGACAGAGAGAGACAGACAGAGACAGACAGAGACAGAGACAGACAGAGACAGACAGAGACAGACAGAGACAGAGACAGCCAGAGTCAGAGTCAGAGACAGAGTCAGAGACAGAGACAGACAGAGACAGACAGAGACAGAGACAGAGACAGACAGAGACAGACAGAGACAGACAGAGACAGAGACAGCCAGAGACAGAGACAGCCAGAGTCAGAGTCAGAGACAGAGTCACAGACAGGGACAGACAGAGACAGACAGAGACAATATCAGAAACAAAGTCAGAGACAAAGTCAGAGACAGAGACAGAGACAGAGACAGACAGAGACAGACAGAGACAGACAGAGGCAGAGACAGACAGAGGCAGAGACAGACAGAGACAGAGACAGAGACAGACAGAGGCTGAGAAAGAGACAGAGGCAGAGACAGAGACGGAGACAGAGACAGACACAGAGAGACAGAGACAGAGACAGAGACAGAGACAGAGACAGAGTCAGAGACAGAGAGACAGAGACAGAGACAGAGACACAGTCAGAGTCAGAGACAGAGACAGAGAGACAGAGAGACAGACAGAGACAGAGACAGAGAGACAGAGACAGAGACAGTCAGAGACAGAGTCAGAGTCAGAAACAGAGAGACAGAGTCAGAGACAGAGACAGAGTCAGAGTCAGAGTCAGAGTCAGAGACAGAAACAGAGAGACAGAGTCAGAGACAGAGACAGAGACAGAGACAGCGTCAGAGTCAGAAACAGAGAGACAGATTCAGAGACAGAGACAGAGTCAGAGTCAGAGTCAGAGTCAGAGTCAGAGACAGAGACAGAGTCAGAGACAGAGACAGAGTCATGGTCAGAGTCAGAGTCAGAGTCAGAGTCAGAGACAGACAGACAGAGAGCCCGAACAACCAGTAGTCGGAATCCTACAGTAAACTCGTAGTGCGGAAACTCTGACATCACCATTTTGCGCACCCGGATTTGTCGACAACCTGATTTTTTGCTACAAAAAACTATTTGCATTAAATGTGCTTTCTTGCCATGTTTAATGCGGAATGCATCCACTCGATCCATAACTGGGTTCGCCAGGCGGATGTGCCGACAGCAAGCAAATGACATCTGTAAGTAAGATCCGGACACGTCTGCCGAGGACGCTACTTACTGCACTTGGTGACCTACAATGACTATTGCGTCGCCCGCACGTGGCAGCCAATGAATATAAATATCTTGCAGAAATGCAATAAGATGACTCTTCGTTTTTGCGATGACATTTTTGTTTGTCTCAGGACATTTCTATGAGACACGTTAAAAGGTAATTGCTAAAATATGATGTATTATCGCTCTGGTTTGACCTGGATTTGAGGAAACAAAGTAGCGGTCCAACGTAGTGAATACATGGTATACAGTTCAGACAACGGGCAGCATCTTATCTCCTTAATTAAAGAATTTGGCCTTCACGTCTCAGAGGCGGATCTAGGAATTTGCCAAGGGCGGGGTGGGGGGGGGGGGTTGCTCTCTGAAAAATTCCGATCGAGGGGTGTGCTCTCTGAAAAACTTGCGACCGGGGGGGGGGGGCGCTCGGAGAAGCCGACTTGGGGTTTTGCTCTCTGAAGACTTGGGACTGTAACATGTATGTTAACGTGTATGTTGTATGTTCTGGTTCCTAGGGGGAGGGGGGGGGGGTTGCAACCCCCCTAACCCCCCCCCCCTCTGGATCCGCCACTGCGTCTTTGTCGGCAACGTACTTATATTTTATAGTATAGTATAGAATAAATTCATGGTGATGCGAGCTTACAAGCGTGCGTATTTCTAACATTGTGAAATTTAAATATCAGTAAAAAAAATGTAATAAACGCAGACGTTTGATAACAGATTCACTAATGTAATAGGATATGCTTGAAGCAAGAGTATTGCAAATAGACATCACACACATTTAGGGTTAGTTTACCTATTATAATTACCGATAGGGCTGTACAGTCCTCGCGGGTTCTATTTCCGGTTTATGTCCTTTGGGGACCAACGAAAAAACACGTGCTGTTAGAACGAGTGCGCATCACGCTGGTGCCTTGCTACAGCTGCGTGACGCGCACTCATTGTTACAGTAGTCAACGTTTGAGTGTTGGGAAGCGGTTCGCTGCGCGGTTTGTGCGTGAAGAATCGAGTGGGCGTGAAACTATTTGTTCTTGGTGTTGGTTCAGGCATTCCTAACTACAAAATCAGAATATAGTTGAAGATTATCTCTCCAAAATCCGCGCGCAGACATGTGAGTCCGGATGATTATTACGTTGTACGACATGGTGAATCTCACACAGCATATTAGCTCGACTGACACTGGTAGTCACTTATGAATATGAAACAACCCCATTCTGGTTTATCAACTGTCCGACCGTTCATATATTACATAAATCTATCCTGATGGTTATAATTATCATATACGCCTTATATTCAGTGATTAGTTGTGCATCCAATGACAGCTTCAGCCGATTTTGTGCGTGGAGCGAGCGAAGGCAAACAACCGGAAGGTAGGCAGCACGTACAGGCCGTTGATGCTAGGCATTGACGTAGAACATCAGTATCCCTGTCTCGTGAGGTCTCGATCAGATCCCGTATTGACTGTACAGCCCTATCGTATTGTTAACATCACTGTACTCAGGGCGTGCATGAACATCACAACCTCGCGCTCTGTGGGCATTTTCTAAGACGAGTCATTGCCACCTCACCGGAACTGACGTCACGTTTGGCAGGTGACCACCGGCGCTCCAGAAGGCCAGCTGGGACAGTCGTTCCCTGGAAGGCGGGCGGGCGGGCAGGCAGACGGGTCCTTCCCGTCGTGCCTCTCCTCGGGATCTCTCTACGCTGTACAGGAGGTGACAGGTGGCAAATGTAGAGACAAAAATGTGGTTTGAAGATCGGCGTCCTCGTTAGCAGGAATTTTGGCAGAGGGTCGCCCAGGATGAGGAGATGCGCGCGTGGGTCGGTGGGGCGGGGGGGGGGGGCGGGCTGGTGGGAGGAGGGGGCCGGTGGGGGGAGAGGGCTGGCCGTGGCGGGTGCTTCGGGCACCGAGAGACACAGCACAGCTTGTGAAAGGCATGTGGAGACAAGGGATGGTTGTGGGACCCTGGGACCGTGGAGGGGGAGTAGTGGGAGGGTGGGGGGGGGGGTGGAGGTGCGTGACGAGCGAGGGTAGGTATGGGTAGGGTGGTATTGGGCAGTAATGCAATGAAGGGGTGACAGCATCATCGCGGGAAATGGCGGAATTCGTGGAAGGAGGGAGGACGAGTTCGGAGATGTGAACGAGATGTGATGGAACGAGACGTGATGGAACGAGACGTGGGGTTGACGCGTGACATGCCGATAAAATGAGATGGTGAAAAGTGATGACCACAACTAGACGTGAAGATGAAGAGAGACGAGATGATGAGACGAGATGATGTGACGAGATGATGAGACGAGATGATGAGACGAGATGATGAGACGAGATGATGAGACGAGATGATGAGATGAGATGATGAGACGAGATGATGAGACGAGATGATGAGACGAGATGATGAGACGAGATGATGAGACGAGATGATGAGACGATATCATGAGACGAGATGATGAGACGAGATGATGAGACGAGATTAGATAAGATCTTTAAATTCTGTTAAATAGCGTACATAACATGAGAGATTAATTTGTGTTTCGGGTCACGTTTAAGCACCCATGGGTTAAACCAGGTCAAGACTCTCTTGGGTCAATAGGTACACCGATCAAGTCGACTAGAAATGGATCCGAATTAATGGCGAGAAAACAAATATTGTTAAGGAGAGATACCGAGAAGAAGAAGTCATGTTAAACATCATGTATTTAAGCCAAGTGATTAAAAGTCAGTTCTGGGATACTACTAACCATTAAAGTAAAGAAATAAACACTTGTTTTGGGACACCCAAAGTAAAAATCGAGTCGACGTGCCAGAGAGCGACACCAAAAAGGTTTGAGGTATCCCGTATTCAGGTAAGTACTGAATGATATATAGTCCAAACGTAGGACAGGACTGCTATGTGTATGAGTTTATTTGAATAGAGTCCAAGCTATAAAGGGAGTACCAGTTCAATGGAGTGTATGCGAGGCGTGGCTGAAGCTGGGGACATACCACCCGCATGGTAGCTTCTCGTCACGTGATTTATTGAAAATAGGACAAACTGCTTCTGAGCAACACGACGTCTGGCTGCGCGTCATCAGTCATAGTAGCATTGATTCGCTTCAGCGACAGACAAGACGCAAGTTAAAAATATCCGTGAGCCCCATTAATTCCTCCCAGTCTATATAGCTAATGACTTTGAGCCTTAATTCCCGCTCAAGCCACCAACCCAGATACACATGTTCTCAAATGCTACGATATATCAATGGTCATCTATATTCCATTTGTTACCCTGATTGAGAATCGATGTGGCTTTGCATTGATTGGGACATACTAATGCTGCAAAGCCATAATTAACCTCGTGAACCGACCAGTGCTTGGCTGATACTACACATTACGTATGCGTATGTTTGTGCGAAAGAACAACAAAACCTGGGGGGAGAAATAACTCATGTTTTGCACCAGCAACGAGATTTTAAGTCCGAGTGGACAATACTAATATCTCAAGTTCCTGTGCGGGAAGCAATTAAATGCCGTGCAGTCTTGAAACCAGGAAACCCCCCCGGGGAGCGTTTGCACGGCTGTATTCACCAACAGTGGCCACGTGACTAATTAAAATCGTTGGCTTCGCAACGGGCGTCTCTCGCGTGACGTCATGAGTCACGCGCGGCCGCTAGGTGGTCTGGATATGAGAGGCCACCTGCTGATCCCTCCGCCAGGTGGCCTGGGCGGCCAACCGCATGCTGGGAACGGCCAACAAGAACCATATACTGTCCATATATAATCTTCTGTTGCTTTTTTATCGACTCACGTTCCAAAATAAATATATTTACACACGTTTTCAACAAACCACCTCGAGCGAGGATATATGTTCAATATATGTTTATATATATTTATATATAAATATGTAATGTTGCGGTACACAGAACTGTAACATTGATAAAGGGTAAGTAAGTTATTTAGAGACACATCGTTGAGGACAGCATCTCGTAGTACATGAGTCACACTGAGTAGAGCGGGCTCCAAGCCTGCTGGAGGCAAGGACCACGGACCAGACCAAACCAAACCAAACCAAAAAGAGCAAGAAAGAACAATGGATAGACATAGGGCGAGCCCTGTCGCCGCTTGCTCGCCGCGCAGTCCACATCGGGCCGGTCTATGGCGGTTTCATATCGACTTTAGCGCCCCCTGTTGTTGATTGATGCAGCTCTAAGCACAAGGCTTCGGATCATAAGCGCCACAGCAATAACGGCGTGTCAGGCGTCTGACCTTTCGCGTGGCCTTTGGAGATGGTAGAGGTCATCGTTAAGGTAGATTTCAGCGCACTGTCGACTGTCGTATCGGCAAGCAGACGACAACCATCTGGCGCCCGTCGGTGGTTCGCGCCAAAAGTGACCTTTGGGTGTCACGCAAGATGTGAGCTTCTCACACGCGTAATAACAAAAGCCTCCACAAGTAGTTTATTTGTTTATTGGCCCTGTTTTAAAACGCAAAACAATATTTTTTTTCGGGGGGGGAGGGGGGGGGATATGTGAGGTGTCCTCAGATTTATTCTGCCACACATCGCGTGGCTGTTAGTTATGCACCATCACACGCTATGTGCACATACACGCCCAGGAGGGAGGGGGGGGGGGGTGGAGATGGGGAGAAATACATGACCGTGGAAATTAACAATAAAGGAAATCCACAGGCGATTACGTACATACACTACTCGCATGATAACTGATACCTTCGCGTTTTAATGTACAAACTGCTCAATATAACACTGTGCAGTATCGACTTAATGCGTGATCTTTTCCATTCCCTAACGGGGAAATTGCCCTCATCACCTTTCTCTATGGCAGGCTCTTAACGGATAATGCCATTAATATGGCCATATAAAGGTGTTTTTTTATAGATGAAATGTAAAGTCTCATCTTCTGAATGAGGTAATACACTCTGTGCATCTAAAGGATATCAATGGCATATTATCATATCGTATACCGGTTTTGAGTGTACTTTGTTGGGTTATTAGGTGAGTTGACACTGACGAGATGAGGATGTGCATCGCATCGTTATGGTCTGGCTCAAGTGGGAGTGGGGTGGGGGGGGGGGGGGCTAACGGGAGGGCGAGCTGTGGGGCGGGGCGGGGAGGGGGGTGTCCGAGGGGAAAGAAGCACGAGGTGCATCAATACGTTGGGTTTTAACTCTCGTTGCCAGCAGAAGGCTCGACTTTATTTTTTGTGTTTTTTGGGGGGGGGCTTGGGGGTGCGGTGGGGTGGGGGGATGGGAGATGGGGGATTATCAGCTAAGTTGTGCCACGTGTAGACATAGGAAGCGATTACTGACCTTAATCAGTCTTATCGGTCTGCGCCCTGGCAGTGAGGCTGTGGGTGGGAGGGGAGTGGGGGGGGGGGGGGGGGTGAGCGGGATGCATGATTCAGCCAGGTAGGTGGTAAGTAATAAATACACAGAACGCCTTGCTGGGGATAAGGGAGGGAGGGAGGGAGGGCGGGAGGGAGGGAGGAAGGGAGGGAGGGATTCAGAAAGGCCAAGGGATTCATCTCCCCTCCCCCTGGAGAAATCCGTGCCGTGGAGGGCGGTGGGCGGCGGGGGGTAGTGTGGGGGGGGGGGGGGCGGGCGGGGCAAGGGGGGAGGGAGTTCACGAAGGACAGGTGTAAATTACCCGACAGGCTTAGCGCGGTAAGCGGCTTCTACATTTGGGTGTGGTACCTTGGACACGGAGGGGAAGCCGGGAAGGAAGACTGGGGGGGGGGGGGGGGGGTGATTGAGCGCAAATAACGGGGTGAAGTTGGCAGGGGGTAAGAGGTAGGTTGGGGTGGGGCGGCAGGAGGTAGTGAGGAGGATGGGATGGCGTGACAATCTGGGGGAGAGGGGCGGGGGGGGTAAGGTGCAAAGGGAATGATA
>OZ025252.1:4212388-4238207 GCA_964019135.1 Arenicola marina | reverse complement strand
GGGTGTCTGGGAGGCAGGGTGTCTGTATGGCGGGGTGTCTGTAAGGCAGGGTGTCTGTAAGGCAGGGTATCTGGGGGAGTGTGTCTGGGAGGCGGGGGTGTCAGTGAGACAGGGTGTCTTGGAGGCGGGGTGTCTGGGAGGCAGGGTGTCTGTAAGGCAGGGTATCTGGGGAGTGTGTCTCGGAGGCGGGGTGTCTGGGAGGCAGGGTGTCTCTAAAGCAGGGTATCTGTGGGAGTGTGTCTCGGAGGCGGGGTGTCTGGGAGGCAGGGTGTCTGGGAGGCAGGGTATCTTGGGGAGTGTGTCTCGGAGGCGGGGTGTCTGTGAGGCAGGGTGTCTGTGAGACAGGGTGTCTGGGAGGCGGGGTGTCTGGGAGGCAGTGTGTCTGGGAGGCTGGGTGAGTAGGAGGTTGTATTTCCGCATGTGAGTATTGATCTTAATGTGTCTACATTTCTCACCCTTTCTCTCGTTTTCCTCTTTTTTCTTTGTTTTCTTTCTCATTCGGTGCCTTGTTCTCTCTCTCGCGCTCTTTTTGCTCTCGCTGCCTTGCTTTTTACTCCATCTTACTCTTTTCCATCTCTCTTTATATGTTCTCTCGCTGTGTGCTACCTTTTTCATTTCTCTCTCTCTCCTCCGGTCGTGTACTGATAAATTAGCTACGATAGATCGACAGTTTCTAATCTAGCCTCTCAGCTCTGCCATATCATAATATTACGGAAAACATGTTGCTTCGAATATTACCAAGGAACGGTCCATGTAACGCGGACAACGCTATCCTCCACACCCCCACCAACCGCGTGACATCACCCTGGCCTCCACTCGTCCCTTCTTACCTCCCCCTCCCCTCCACTCTCCCCTCCCTTCGCCTACCGTCACCCGTCACCCGTCGCCCACCGCCTCAAGGCATTTTTATCCCTGCCCAACCCTTTTGACTTTGGCCATCATAATGGGTCGGCCATTTCCTCTGGCCTTGACCTTTCTCTTACGCCCGTATTGCAACACAGCTTGACCACAGATTCCTGGAGAATCCACCCCCCCCCCTGCCACCCCCACCCCTATACTGACCCTTGCCCCCTACACTGTGTGTTGCCTCCAGCCGACATGTTACCCCTCCCCTTTCCCTCCCCCTCCACCGCCATTCTTCCCCGCCCCACCCACCTCCAAACCAACCCCCTGTCTGTGTAATCACCCAGCAGCGCCACCAACCGGAGATTTCCTCCTTGTCCTAATCTTCCCTTTCATGGTGCGACCACGCCCAGTTCAACCTCAGCTCTTCTTCACGGGTCACCTTCTCCTTTATCCCCCCCTCACCCTCCCTGTGCCTCCCTCACACCCTCCCCCCCCCCCGCTCTTTCCCGCGCCACGTCACCAATCCAGCCTATTCCTCACCCCTCCATCTCTCATCAGTCAATTGCTTACTTCTTCCTTCCCAAGTCCATCTTGGTGAATATAAACTGCCCCACCTCACTCTGTATTCCGGCGTCTCCTCGCCGCTGTCGAAATACATCGTAAATGGAAGACACCGCACCGCCCCCCCCCCACTCCCCACCCCCTTACTACCTACCCACCTACCGACCTCTTGCTCAGCCCTCAGCCTCAATCAACTTCAGCGGCGGTCTCAGCTTTAGGATTAAGCCCCCCGCGACACTCCCTAACCGCCGACCATTGTCTGGGCGGAGGGCCACGGCTCCCGGGGCTCACAGCTTTGTCTTATCGAGTGACAGCCGCCACTTGCCGTGGCCCTTCCTGTTAGCCAACCTTTGACTTGACCTCTGACAAAAGACAAATTGCCGTCGCCACCTACCTAACCACCCACCGACGGAGTAAGCAACCAACAGACCAATCCACCCACCCACCCACCCACCCACCGACACACGGAAGGAAGGATGCCGGCCCACACCCCTCGCCTACCCCACCCCCCGTCAAACAGCCACCAACCTCTCCCTGTTTCCTCTGATCTCTCCCTTCTGCCTCCATCTCGCGGCAGGCAGCACCCCCAAACCCTACCCCCCCCCCTCAGTGCCCCTCAGCCCTCTCTCCCTACTGCCCCCCCACCCCCTACTGCCGCCCACCCGTCTAACCCATCCCCAACCTCGTCTTCATCCAGCACAGTGCCATCAGGAAGCAATTGTGTGATAACAGGCTCAATATACCAGTCAGTTATGGCATCTTCCGCTCGCTTGCCTTGTTCTTCTGAGGGAGGAGGGGTGGGGGGGGGGCTGTTTCCCTAACACCTTTGTCTCCACGGGTCTGGTCACCGTCATCCCATTGTGGCCCCCGTGGCTTTGTGGCCGCCGCAAAGGCGCCCTTCCACCCACCTCCAAACACCGACTCCCCCTCTCTCCCCAACCACCTCCCGCCATAGCCCCGCTGAGGGCGTGAGGCAACGGCCGCAAATTGCTTGTTCCTTGCAAGCTTCCTTTCCCGGCCACTCCCTTGATCGTGGCGGTATTCCACCACCACCAACAACCACCCCTCCCCTTCCCCCCTCCTCCCTTCTCCTGTCTCTCATTCAACTCGCCCCCCCCCCGCCCCAGGTCTGTCTCCCTCTCCCCCTCTCTCTCGCCACTTCCGAGACCGGCGGCCTGAGGGGGGAGGCGGCAGACACAGGCCACTTAGGCGTCTTCCTGCCCACGATGACTTCCGATTCCCCGCCGACTTCTGCCATTTCCGCCCACGGTGGCCGTCTTCTTACCCCCCCCCCCCACCCTCCTCCTCACCGCCCTCCATGCCCCACTCGCGCACCCTCCACCCCACCCCTTCCAGCCACCCCCCGTTGAAACCCCGGAGTCAATGTCTGACAAGACTCCATGTCATAGCGTCCTCCCGTGTTTACCGCGGTGACGTCCATCCTCTTTCTCCCCTCTCCATGTCCAATAAACAACGTAATACCCCCACCCCCCACCCCCTCTCCTGCCTCCCCCCGCCCTTCCCCACCCCGCCTCAACCCCCCTCCCCTCTCCTCCCCACCGATCATCCTCGCGCCCCGTCTTCCTCGCCCGCATAACGACAGCCCGGCGTCGCCTAAGACCCATTTGCGGCAATTTGTGTTTTTGTCTCCTCCAATCATCTTCCAGAAAGCCGTGAAGTGTTGCGCAGGGTGAGACCTGCCTCCACCAATGGCGGCCCAGCCAGGTAAGGCTATTTCTCACGCAAAATAAGAAGCAATTATATATATATAATATGTCACAATTCAACATGTTTTGGACAAGTTTATATGTCAAGTTTCGTTTATTAAATGTAGGTAGCACATGGAAATGTACATCTGAAGATGTCAATCTTTTATTAAAGGTTATGGCATATTGTAATAATCAATGATATAGTTTCTGCGATATGTCGGGGTGGGGAAGGGTCATTGGGAGCACCCCCCCTCCCCCTTATCCCCCCTCCTACTTCCTTTAGCGGATTTAAGAAAAGCTCTTTCCTGTATTTGTGGGCAAATTTTGATAGTGATTTGGACCTTTTGAACTCGGAAATGATAGTATCTCCCCCCCCCTCACCGTTTCCCTGATGAACCGATCCATGCGTGAGTCTTTTTTCCTTAATCGTGAGTGTGAAATTGACAATCATAGCTGATGGTAGATACAAGCGAGAAGTACTCATCTCTGAAACTGACAACAAAGTGACATGCTGCTTTGTTTGTCCGAAGACCTTTATTCACCACATGATTGGATAATAGCAACATTGACGTCAGTGAATGATCGACAGCCTGGATCGGTCCATTCTGGACTTATTTACAGGCGAACCATACAATTCAACAATAACTGATCGACAGAGCAACCGATCAGAGCCTCCAACATGATACATCATTTGCCAGGCGAGGTGTTACGTCATCACCAAGAGCATTCAAGATGACTCTCGGCGCATTTCTTTGGCACCCGGGTGTATCGCCCAGGTGAACCGAATACGCACATTACGCATCGGTTTACCGCCCGACACTTCTTTCACCTGGGTCGGGCGCGCGCGCATCCATTCGGTATGCCGATGTGCCCCTTTCAAAACAGCACGGGACATTCGGAGAAGATGGCGTCTGATTGAAAAGTGACTGTCTAGGCTGGTTCCATTGCCCCTAAATGAACCGGACATGACCGGTGTGAACATTTCATCGACATTCGGACGAGCTAGAGTATTCCGGGCAGCCCACCGGTCCCGGTACAAAGAAATGCGCCCACTCTGTCCCTCTGCCTGGCCCTGCGACAGTGTCGTGCGTCCCTGACCGCTGAACCACCGTGGGGGGCTCCCACCCCGACGGGTCCCCCACGGGACACGTCCTTCCCGGGGGCCAGGGTGGCAGATCCTCTCCCCCGTTGCCACGGAAGCCTCGCCTGGTGTGGGTAACTGCTTGGAGTGTCGGAAATGGTAGGGGACACGCCCATTACTCGGTCAGACATAGCTCCACACTCCGCGGGGCTTCTCCCGAGTCCGCTGTCTCGCCCCCCTAGACCGTCACCACACCTCCCAGCCTCCCTTCTTCCCAGCCACCAGCCCCCCAGCCCCCACGCCACCTCCCCCACCCCCCCACCCACCGTCACCACATCTCTCCCCCCTCCCTCCTCACGTAAATTAACTCGCCCCTGTGACTCTTCCGCCATGTCTTGAGAAGCCGTGTTCCGTGTGGTACCGAGCTGGTTCCTCTACCTCTGCCGGCAACTTCCGGCGCGTCAACCCTTCACCCTACTTCTTTCCAGCTCCATCTTCATGGTATTCCAGCTCCATCATCCTCGTGTTCTAGCTCCATCATCCCGGTTTTCTAGCTCCATCATCCTGATGTTCTAGCTCCATCATCCTGGCGTTCTAGCTCCATCATCCTGGTGTTCTAGTTCCATCATCCTGGTGTTCCAGCTCCATCATTCTGGTGTTCTAGCTCCATCATCTTGGTGTTCTAGCTCCATCATCCTGGTGTTCTAGCTCCATCATCCTCGTGTTCCAGCTCCATCATCCTCGTGTTCTAGCTCCATCATCCTGGTGTTCTAGCTCCGTCATCCTGGTGTTCTAGCTCCATCATCCTGGTTTTCTAGCTCCATCATCCTGGTGTTATAGCTCCATCATCCTGGTGTTCTAGCTCCATCATCCTGGTGTTCTAGCTCCATCATCCTGGTGTTCTAGCTCCATTCTCCTGGTGTTCTAGCTCCATCATCCTCGTGTTCCAGCTCCATCATCCTGGTATTCCAGCTCCATCATCCTGGTGTTCCAGATCCATCATCATGGTATTATGGCTCCATCATCCTCGTGTTCCAGCTCCATCATCCTGGTGTTCTAGCTCCATCATCCTCGTGTTCCAGCTCCATCATCCTGGTATTCCAGCTCCATCATCCTGGTATTCCAGATCCATCATCATGGTATTCCAGCTCCATCATCCTCGTGTTCCAGCTCCATCATCCTGGTATTCCAGCTCCATCATCCTGGTGTTCCAGCTCCATCATCCTCGTGTTCCAGCTCCATCATCCTGGTGTTCTAGCTCCATCATCCTGGTGTTCTAGCTCCATCATCCTGGTGTTCTAGCTCCATCATCCTGGTATTCCAGCTCCATCATCCTCGTGTTCTAGCTCCATGATCCTGGTGTTCTAGCTCCATCATCCTGGTGTTCTAGCTCCATCATCCTGGTATTCCAGCTCCATCATCCTGGTGTTCCAGCTCCATCATCCTGGTGTTCTAGTTCCATCATCCTGGTGTCCTAGCTCCATCATCCTAGTGTTCTAGCTCCATCATCCTGGTGTTCTAGCTCCATCATCCTCGTGTTCTAGCTCCGTCATCCTGGAGTTCCAGCTCCATCATCCTGGTGTTCTATCTCCGTCATCCTGGTGTTCTAGCTCTATCATCCTGGTGTTCTAGCTCCATCATCCTGGTGTTCCAGCTCCATCATCCTGGTGTTCTAGCTTCATCATCCTGGTGTTCTAGCTCCATCATTCTGGTGTTATAGCTCCATCATCCTGGTGTTCCAGCTCCATCATCCTGGTGTTCTAGCTTTATCATCCTGGTGTTCTAGCTCCATCATCCTGGCGTTCTAGCTCCATCATCCTGGTGTTCTAGCTCCATCATCCTGGTGTTCCAGCTCCGTCATCCTGGTGTTCTAGCTCCATCATCCTGGTGTTCCAGCTCCATCATCCTGGTGTTCCAGCTCCATCATCCTGGTGTTCTAGCTCCATCATCCTGGTGTTCTAGCTCCATCATCCTGGTGTTCTAGCTCCATCATCCTGGTGTTCTAGCTCCATCATCCTGGTGTTCCAGCTCCATCATTCTGGTGTTCTAGTTCCATCATCCTGGTGTTCCAGCTCCATCATCCTGGTGTTCTAGCTCCATCATCCTGGTGTTCTAGCTCCATCATCCTCGTGTTCTAGCTCCTTCATCCTGGTGCTATAGCTCCATCATCCTGGTGTTCCAGCTCCATCATCCTGGTGTTCTAGCTCCATCATCCTGGTGTTCTAGCTCCATCATCCTGGTGTTCTAGCTCCATCATCCTCGTGTTCTAGCTCCTTCATCCTGGTGCTATAGCTCCATCATCCTGGTGTTCCAGCTCCATCATCCTGGTGTTCTAGCTCCATCATCCTGGTGTTCTAGCTCCATCATCCTGGTGTTCTAGCTCCATCATCCTAGTGTTCTAGCTCCATCATCCTGGTGTTCTAGCTCCGTCATCCTGGTGTTCCAGCTCCATCATCCTGGTGTTCTAGCTCCATCATCCTGGTTTTCCAGCTCTCATCATTCAGGTCTTCGAATTCCACAACCACACACTGGTCTCAGTGGTCTTACTTCCTCGAGTTTCGTTTCTTTTTCGTAACCCGCACGCAATTGTTCTAACTGTCACTTTACTCTCACTCTTTTCACATTAGATCATTTCTCTCTTACGTTTGCCTCTCTCTCTCTATCTTGTCTTTGCCTTTCCATCCATTCTTACCTTTCACTCTCTCTCAATCATCTTTTTCTCTTGTTTACTTTTATATGTCCCTCTCTTTTCTCAACTTTGTTTCTTACCATTTCTTGTGTAAAAATAAACTATATGAGTCGACGGAAAACACCAAGGAACCAAGCAAGTGTGATAACATGTAAACATCGTCCCGAAAGACACCAGATATATTAAATTTGTGCTCAAGGATGACATCATCTCAAGGTCACGTGACAGAGAGGCCAAATCCCTCTGCAAATAACCTTATAGCCCTGAAGAGTCTGTCGGGCAGGTGTCTTGCGCCTGCGCGCATGCGCCGTGAGAGGGCTTTGTAAGCATATAAGGCTGAAGGATAAGCCCCCCATCCCACCCACCCCCATACCGTCCACCGCCGGTATCAGGTCGGCGGGGGTCACTGAGGTGATGGATAGGGGGGAACGAGGTCTGTTTTTACGACCGACCCACAACGGAAGACAATGCAACAAACGGTCGATGCAGGAAGCTTGAGAGAGGCACTCCAAGACAGACCCCCCCCCCCCCTCCCCACTCCTTCCCCACCTCCAAGGTCAACTGCTTGACTTCCCTGATGGGTGGGGAGTCAAACAAACCCAATAACCGCCTCGAGAGTCTCGGGAGAAGTCGCCGCTTCTCTCCCGACCCAAACACACGGGAGGATAGAGATGGAGATGGTGACATGAGCCCGGTGCGTGGTTGGAGGGAGAGAGGGGCATGTTTTATCGGCCTATTTACCTTTCCTGGGAGGACCTTATGGTCGCATAAAACCACCCTTAAGTCCTCGGTTATATCCATATTGCATCTTATTGGAGCCATCAAGCGCCTTCTCCGGAGGTTCGTGTAAAGTAGCCTTTATAAAAGGCCGCTGCTGGAATGCGCATGCCGAGGTCCGCTGCGGCTTCATGTCCCCACCCCCCACCCCCATCCCCCCACCCCACCCCCATCTCGTGTGCTCATGCCTCAATGGCGACCCATCTTTATTGAGCTCTGTGACCATCAAATGTGTCCAGCGCGTGACGTCAAGGCGATCTTCGCTGGATGGCGCTGTCACACAGGCTAGTTTTCTGGTTTCGCCGGTGGGCGAAAAGGAAATCACCGAACTAAAGAAAAAGCTAAAATTTCAAGCAGCTGTTAAATATATTAATGTAGATCCGGAAGAGATTGTACGAATTATTTCCGTTTTTACATCCGTTCTTAGAAAAGCAAAAAAATAACAGGATATCGATTGATGGTCGCATTCGGTTGTACACACAGTCACGTGACTTCCCGCCCAATCCCTGCCACAACAAACCCACACAATCGAATATTAATACATGCACCCAAAATGAGTGCAAAAGCAAAACCGAAGCCCCCAAAAAACCTACTACTGAACAGAACTTTAAAAGGTGGTAGGCGGTGGTTCGGGATGACGTAGGGGTAGTAGCAACCAGTCCCTATGCCACCCATCATGGCGGAAAATACTACGCGCGTAACACATGGGCTACGTTTTTGCTGGGCGATAATACGTTCAACTCGCTTTTAACACTTCGGCGCGCAACCAATGCCTGGATGAATAAGAAAACTGCCACCAGTTAAGTGTTCTCCCCAGCCTGCGTCGTGGAATCCCACGCGTCGACGGCGGACAGACACCAATGGTGAGACAAGCATGCAGCATGGGGAGAAAAATATAGGAGTCCCATCATAAAGGATGGCTGCGTAATCCACTGTTCGTCACAAATTTGCTTGATGCACATAGATCAAGTTCAATTTTAGCGAGCGGGAACCCACACCCCGAAGAGTAGTATCGCTCCGTAGCGGGCTTAATTCAACAGGCGCTATGGCGGCCTGCCTGCTACAACATCTGGTCGACTGCCAATGTCTCCCTCAGATACAACCCAACCAATAGGGTGGGGCTTGCCAGGCACGGGACCTGCCTGCCCCAAGCACACTCACACTCAGTCACCCTACCCATCAGCCACCCCCCACGCACACTCCGCTTCCCCCAGCTCCCCTCCACCCAAGCTTTTCCCCCCTATTTGCCTCTTGCGACACACCAAATTGCTTTGAGGCACCAAATGCAATAAAAGAACGACAACGCACCCTTAACCCGATTGCTGTTAGCAGGTTTAAAGCTGGTGCCAGTCCGCCCGTCCGCCCACCGGCCAGCCAGCCAGTCAGCCAGCCAGCCCTCCAAGGCTGGTTCCCCTGCCTCGCCGCCATTCATCGGAGCGGGCGCCACGGAGGGTGAGTCAACAGAGTGGTCGTGGCACCCCTCCTCTGGGCGGGATATCATCAGTGGGCAGTGGTGGGGGGAGAAGAGGTGGGGGTGGAAGGGGGGAGGGGGGGGCGGGGTGCGTGTGACAGGATGGACCGATGTAGGGGTGGGTGGATAATCAAAGAGTTTGAGAACTATCCTCCCATAAAAAAGCCCCACTCAACTCTGTACACCCTCCATTATCTTAATCTGCCGAGTTACGTACTCTCACCCCCCCCCTCACACTCAACCCCAACCCCAACCGCCACCCTCACAGAGCACCACCTACCACAACCGCCCATCACCCACCCACCCACCCAGCCACCCACCATGCACGCAATAGAACACCCTCATCTCCAAGTCGCAAATGCCTTTGGCTTTCGCCGTGGACATCTAAATACGGTAGCTTTTAAGGGTTCGCCCAAAGAGTGGACCCGATCCCGCGTGCCACCATCACCCCCTACCCACTCCCCCCTCCCCTCCACACCTCCCCTCCCTTCCCCTCCAACCCCTCTCACAGTCAGCCTCCTCCTCCTCCCCCCTCGGCCCCTCACCGTCACCCTCATCCTCCTCCTCCTCCCCCCTCGGCCCATCGCCGTCACCATCCTCCTCCCCCCATCTTCCCCTGGAGACCCAAGCGGCGCGAGCGCGGCTAAGTGACTGGAGCTGATCCGTGCTCCTCTAGGCGATATCTTTCGCACATTGCCCCTCGCCAAATTGCCTGTTGATTGCTCTTGCACGAAGACGCCCCTGCAATTTCTTAATTTGTCGGCCAGCCCCCGAAGGAACCCTGCGGCAATGCAAGGGGTGGGCCTGCCTGGCCCGGGCGACAATGGAAGAACAAAGACGAGTTTTACCACTGGGCCGCTTTTATGGGACCAGGTTTGTTGAAATATTAATCAGCGAATATTCCCTCACTTGCTTTGCCCCAGGAATTATTCATCACTGGCATCAGATTTATCAGCTTTAGGAAATGAGTAATCTCCTTTATATGTGTCCATTGGACCCGGCCACGCGAACGGAAGCAATATAATTGTGTTGTACATTACACAGACTGGTTCCCTGCTGTCTGTCTGGTGAGTGCCTCTGCCTCCTGCTACCCCTTCCCCCCAGTATATACAGCCTGGTTCCGCTGTCCCCCGGTCTCCGCCGCTGTCCGTGACGCCTTTAACGATGGCCCCCTGTTGTATCAGTCAACATCTAAATGTCGCTTTCTTGCATCCCGCTGCACTATTATCGCCTGGTTTCCTCCCTTTCAGCCTCTCTTATATCAACCCTGACGCCCTCATGCACACCCCCACACAGCCGCACCCGACACCGCCACACCCACCGCGTCCGTCCAAGGCCCTTGCCCGGCCCTGATCCTCCCCTCTCACGCTGCCCCCGCTCCCCCTCCCCACGCCCCTTCGCTCCTAGAGGGCCCATTCCACTTGGAGGCCGCTGTGTCGTCTGTAAACATCTGAATGTCAGTTCCTTGTCTTTTATTCTATTTGAGATAAACACGGTTACGACTTGGGGGAATGAAACCTATTTAAGGCTAGTAGTCCTTTGTCATCAGCCCTCTTCGGGATATTGCCTTCTGTGCATAGTCATAACACTCCGAGACACCGGGACTCTCCCATCCTTCCTATCCGTCTGCTTCCATCTCTCCATCCCTCTGTCTCTCCTTCCATCTGTCTATTGCTGTATCCATACGTCTATCTCTGTATCCATCCTTCTATCTCTGTATCCATCCATCAATCCTGTATCTATCCGTCTATCTCCATCTCTCCATCCCTCTATCTCTCCTTCCATCTGTCTATCGCTGTATCCATATGTCTATCTCTGTATCCATCCGTCTATCTCTGTATCCATCCATCAATCCTGTATCTATCCGTCTATCTCTGTATCCATCTATCAATCCTGTGTCTATCCGTCTATACCTGTATCCATCCATCAATCCTGTATCTATCCGTCTATACCTGTATCCATCCATCAATCCTGTATCTATCCGTCTATCTCTGTATCCATCCATCAATCCTGTATCTATCCGTCTATCTCTGTATCCATCCATCAATCCTGTATCTATCCGTCTATCTCCATCTCTCCATCCCTCTATCTCTCCATCCCTCTATCTCTCCTTCCATCTGTCTATCGCTGTATCCATATGTCTATCTCTGTATCCATCCGTCTATCTCTGTATCCATCCGTCTATCTCTGTATCCATCCATCAATCCTGTATCTATCCGTCTATCTCTGTATCCATCCGTCTATCCATGTATCCATATGTCTATCTCTGAATCCATCCATCTATCTCTGTATCCATCTGTCTATCTATGTATCCATCCGTCTATCTCAGTATTCATCCGTCTATCTCTTTATCCATCTGTCTATCCCTGAATCCATCCGTCTATCTCTGTATCCATCCGTCTATCCCTGTATCCATCCGTCTTCTCTATGTATCCATCCGTCTCTCTCAGTATTCATCCGTCTATCTCTTTATCCATCTGTCTATCCCTGAATCCATCCGTCTATATCTTTATCTATCTGTCTATCTATGTATCCATCCGTCTATCTCAGTATTCATCCGTCTATCTCTGTATCCATCCATCAATCCTGTATCCATCCGTCTATCTCTTTATCCATCTGTCTATCCTGTATCTATCCGTCTACCTCTGTATCCATCCGTCTATCCATGTATCCATATGTCTATCTCTGAATTCATCCATCTATCTCTGTATCCATCTGTCTATCTATGTATCCATCCGTCTCTCTCAGTATTCATCCGTCTATCTTTTTATCCATCTGTCTATCCCTGAATCCATCCGTCTATCTCTGTATCCATCCATCAATCCTGTATCCATCCGTCTATCTCTGTATCCATCCGTCTATCTCTGTATCCATCCGTCTATCTCAGTATCCATCCGTCTATCTCAGTATTCATCCGTCTATCTCAGTATCCATCCGTCTATCTCAGTATTCAACCGTCTATCTCTTTATCCATCTGTCTATCCCTGAATCCATCCGTCTATCTCTGTATCCATCCGTCTATCTCAGTATTCATCCGTCTATCCCTGTATCCATCTGTCTATCTCTGTATCCATCCATCTATCTCTGTATCCATCCGTCTATCTCTGTATCCATCCGTCAATCTCTGTATCCATCCGTCAATCTCTGCATCCATCCATCTATCTTTGAATCCACCTGTCTATCTCTGTATTCACCCGTCTATCTCTGTATCCATCCGTCTATCCCTGTATCCATCTGTCTATCTCTGTATCCATCTGTCTATCTCTGTATCCATCCGTCAATCCCTGTATCTATCCGTCTATCTCTGTATTCATCCGTCTATCCCTGTATCCATCTGTCTATCGCTGTATCCATCTGTCTATCTCTGTATCCATCCGTCAATCCCTGCATTCACCAATTATTTTTCTTCTTTGATTCTTTTTTCCTGTTTTCTGATATAATCTCCCTTTTTGCGTCATTTGGTCGTCTTGTTTCTCCCTTATCTCTGGTCTTTTTAAGTTCGTTGGTAATTCCGTCGGTTTAACATGTTTTCTTTCCGTCCCACCTCTCAGTCCCTTTTTCATGCTCCGTGCCTCTTCGTATTTGCTGGTTGCTTTTCATAGCGGTTTCATTTACTAATGTTGCCTACAACATCTCCACGCAGCCCCCCCCCCCTCCTTCCCCCAGTCACATACCCAGCCAATCTCCACGCTTCGCGTGAGCCAGATCTCTTCATAATTCCACCAACGGACATGGCATAAATCTACACTCAGACGAAGGAATGATACGCGATGGTTTAGCGACTGGACAACCCAAACAACTCAATATGCCGAGAGTTATTACGTCCAGCGACTTCCCCATCAAACCGCTTCATGTCCCTTATATGACGTCACTTCCGTTGACATGATAAGGCCCGTCTGATGTTTATTGTTCGGCGTCCTCCCGGTTTGGCTTACTTCCTTTGCCGACATGTAACCCATGGGCGTGTCCAGGGGGGATGGGGGACACATGGGGCACGTGCCCCCCTTTCAGACCCTGAAGTATATCTGTGCCCCCCCCCCACCCCTCCATCAAATTCTGTGCCCCTGACTTCTCCTTATATATTGCAATGCATCAATCCTTCATAGGTTTTGTGTTCTCTCTTTGTCTAAAAAACGATTATGAAGTGTGCAAACAGTGCGTAACATGCACCACGGTCACCTATGTCTCAGGCTTTTACACGCACTTTCTTCACGTTTTTGTGGAACAACTTATGGTGCCCCCCCCCCCCCATCCTTTGAAGAATATCTGCACACGTCACTGTAACCCATGTAAGTACCTCAGCGAGTCGCCTAGGATGACTCACTCTTCACTATGGAGATCCGCGGTGTGAATGCCTCGTGTGTCGTTCCTCGAAATACAAGTCTGACGTATTGATAATAGTCTTAGAACGTTGCGCAGGAAGCACCATGGTATGTTTTCTCCGACGACTATATGCCTTTCATGGAAGATGTTAGTGTTATTTTCCTGAAGGGAGAGGCACTGGAATGGCCATGGCAAGGCTGGAGGGACAGAGAGAGGAGTGGCCAGAGTTGTCCCAAGTAAAACCTGTCGGATGCGTCTTCTAATGGAGCCGGTGTAGCTTTGTTTTAGGCCATCTTTTTGGACGCATGGGTTATACTTAATTAATTAAAGGACCGTTTAAGGGAGCAATGTGAATAAATATACAGTTGGACATTCTCCAACCTCAGATGGCGGTCATGATTGGAATCGAAACCGGAGCTGTTGGTCAGTATGCTTATCAATCGAGCTTCCTCGCTATTCCCGGGGATGTTATTAGCTTGATGCTTGCTAGAACTGTCATGGATCATTGCAAATCCATCGTCTTTTGCATACGGACGGATGCCAACAACAATTGTTGATTTTGACACTTAATAACTTAATTCCTCCAATATCTACCGTTTAAGGTAGCAATGTGAATAAATATCCAGTTGGACATTCTCCAACCTCAGATGGCGGTCATGATTGGAATCGAAACCGGAGCTGTTGGTCAGTATGCTCATCAATCGAGCTTCCTCGCCTTTCCCGGGGACGTTATTAGCTTGATGCTTGCTAGAACTGTCATGGATCATTGCAAATCCATCGTCTTTTGCATACGGACGGATGCCAACAACAACCAACAACCAAACAATGGATCATTGTTTGACAAAAGCAAAGAGTTTACACCATAATTACGTTATTTCTCGAAAAAACATGAATCTCGTGAGGAAGTATTAGGAATTCGCACTTTTAAACTTTTACCATTGCAGTGCATCACTAGCTTGTACTTGTGTTGATTTGACACTTAATTCCTCCAATATCTACTACGACTAATAACTGTTCGGTTCAAGCTTGAATTCTGGTTATTCAGATATGCATTTACATGCCTAGGCTTGTTCGAAAGCTGTCTTTCGTAAGTAATCGGCAAAACGTGTTTGACGGCCTTCTTTGCTGCGGGCCGTGGAGTCCTGCAGTCTGTCAGACCTGCGGTTTAAGACCAGGGTCAGGTGCTCCGTTATAAATTATGCACCCTTTCTTGGCACGCGCCAAGGTACATGTATGCGACAACGGGGGGTCTTGAATGAATAACGAAAGAGGCAAACCCGCAGTTATATTCGAACGTTTTGCGGAGAGCGGGATGGCGTAGACTTGAGTGCTGCGTGATCGTTTGGTATAGACCATGCGGTGCTGCCTCTATCGTCGCAAGTCATTCATCTTTGACGATGCATGCATTGTCGTATATTGGTGGGCATTGGGGCATTTCGCCTGTATTTTTTGCTATAGACGATCGATCATTGACAAGGAGATACGGGGGAATAGCTCGCATAAATATGACGGCAGTGATGGACGCCTGTCTGTCTCTGGCATCTTTCGTACATCCACAAGTCGCCTGCGGGGCCGAAATAATAATGTCCATTGACGATCGAAGTCTTTTCGCGGCGGTGTAGCATTCATACATGAAGTAGAAAAGAATGGCTTTACAATGGAATTTGTAAGCTGAGCGTCATCACTTAATCATATCTTTGGCCACACCAGGAAAGGAGCTGTCGCATTATCCTGGAGCTAAGAATAGCATACACCTCTTGTAAGGAGAGTGTACTTTCTGTTAACCATAAAATTGTGGTAGCCGTGGAGCTTAAGGAACAGTTTCATCAAGATAATGAACAGTTTTTGTCTTAATAAGGAACAGTTTTTGTTCCTAGTACCTAGTCAACAATTCCGAAGCCAGGTCCCCAGCCCCTACACAACAATTAAATTTGGATGGGCATCGTAAACTCTTTGTGTTAAAGACATGGATGAGCACTGTGTACTATGTTAAAGACATGGATGAGCGCTGTGTACTATGTTAAAGACATGGATGAGCACTGTGTACTATGTTAAAGACATGGATGAGCACTGTGTACTATGTTAAAGACATGGATGAGCGCTGTGTACTATGTTAAAGACATGGGTGAGCACTGTGTACTATGTTAAAGACATGGATGAGCGCTGTGTACTATGTTAAAGACATGGATGAGCACTGTGTACTATGTTAAAGACATGGATGAGCGCTGTGTACTATGTTAAAGACATGGATGAGCACTGTGTACTATGTTAAAGACATGGATGAGCGCTGTGTACTATGTTAAAGACATGGGTGAGCACTGTGTACTGTGTTAAAGACATGGATGAGCGCTGTGTACTATGTTAAAGACATGGATGAGCACTGTGTACTATGTTAAAGACATGGATGAGCGCTGTGTACTATGTTAAAGACATGGATGAGCGCTGTGTACTATGTTAAAGACATGGGTGAGCACTGTGTACTATGTTAAAGACATGGATGAGCGCTGTGTACTATGTTAAAGACATGGGTGAGCACTGTGTACTGTGTTAAAGACATGGATGAGCGCTGTGTACTATGTTAAAGACATGGGTGAGCACTGTGTACTATGTTAAAGACATGGATGAGCGCTGTGTACTATGTTCAAGACATGGGTGAGCACTGTGTACTATGTTAAAGACATGGATGAGCGCTGTGTACTATGTTAAAGACATGGGTGAGCACTGCGTACTGTGTTAAAGACATGGATGAGCGCTGTGTACTATGTTAAAGACATGGATGAGCACTGTGTACTGTGTTAAAGACATGGATGAGCGCTGTGTACTATGTTAAAGACATGGATGAGCACTGTGTACTATGTTAAAGACATGGATGAGCACTGTGTACTATGTTAAAGACATAGATGAGCGCTGTGTACTGTGTTAAAGACATGGATGAGCGCTGTGTACTATGTTAAAGACATGGATGAGCACTGTGTACTGTGTTAAAGACATGGATGAGCGCTGTGTACTATGTTAAAGACATGGATGAGCGCTGTGTACTATGTTAAAGACATGGGTGAGCACTGTGTACTGTGTTAAAGACATGGATGAGCGCTGTGTACTGTGTTAAAGACATGGATGAGCGCTGTGTACTATGTTAAAGACATGGGTGAGCGCTGTGTACTGTGTTAAAGACATGGATGAGCGCTGTGTACTATGTTAAAGACATGGATGAGCGCTGTGTACTATGTTAAAGACATGGGTGAGCACTGTGTACTGTGTTAAAGACATGGATGAGCGCTGTGTACTATGTTAAAGACATGGATGAGCACTGTGTACTGTGTTAAAGACATGGATGAGCGCTGTGTACTATGTTAAAGACATGGGTGAGCACTGTGTACTGTGTTAAAGACATGGGTGAGCACTGTGTACTGTGTGAAAGACATGGATGAGCACTGTGTACTATGTTAAAGACATGGATGAGCACTGTGTACTATGTTAAAGACATGGATGAGCGCTGTGTACTATGTTAAAGACATGGGTGAGCACTGTGTACTGTGTTAAAGACATGGATGAGCGCTGTGTACTATGTTAAAGACATGGATGAGCGCTGTGTACTATGTTAAAGACATGGATGAGCGCTGTGTACTATGTTAAAGACATGGATGAGCACTGTGTACTATGTTAAAGACATGGATGAGCGCTGTGTACTATGTTAAAGACATGGGTGAGCACTGTGTACTGTGTTAAAGACATGGATGAGCGCTGTGTACTATGTTAAAGACATGGGTGAGCACTGTGTACTGTGTTAAAGACATGGATGAGCACTGTGTACTATGTTAAAGACATGGATGAGCGCTGTGTACTATGTTAAAGACATGGATGAGCACTGTGTACTATGTTAAAACATGGATGAGCGCTGTGTACTATGTTAAAGACATGGATGAGCACTGTGTACTATGTTAAAGACATGGATGAGCACTGTGTACTATGTTAAAGACATGGATGAGCACTGTGTACTATGTTAAAGACATGGATGAGCACTGTGGACTATGTTAAAGACATGGATGAGCGCTGTGTACTATGTTAAAGACATGGATGAGCGCTGTGTAGTGTGTTAAAGACATGGGTGAGCGCTGTGTACTATGTTAAAGACATGGATGAGCCACTGTGTACTATGTTAAAGACATGGATGAGCACTGTGTACTATGTTAAAGACATGGATGAGCGCTGTGTAGTGTGTTAAAGACATGGGTGAGCACTGTGTACTATGTTAAAGACATGGATGAGCACTGTGTACTATGTTAGACATGGATGAGCACTGTGTACTATGTTAAAGACATGGATGAGCGCTGTGTACTATGTTAAAGACATGGATGAGCGCTGTGTAGTGTGTTAAAGACATGGGTGAGCACTGTGTACTATGTTAAAGACATGGATGAGCGCTGTGTAGTGTGTTAAAGACATGGGTGAGCACTGTGTACTATGTTAAAGACATGGATGAGCACTGTGTACTATGTTAAAGACATGGATGAGCACTGTGTACTGTGTTAAAGACATGGATGAGCGCTGTGTACTATGTTAAAGACATGGATGAGCGCTGTGTACTATGTTAAAGACATGGATGAGCGCTGTGTACTATGTTAAAGACATGGGTGAGCACTGTGTACTGTGTTGAAGACATGGATGAGCGCTGTGTACTATGTTAAAGACATGGATGAGCACTGTGTACTATGATAAAGACATGGATGAGCGCTGTGTACTATGTTAAAGACATGGATGAGCGCTGTGTACTATGTTAAAGACATAGATGAGCGCTGTGTACTGTGTTAAAGACATGGATGAGCGCTGTGTACTATGTTAAAGACATGGGTGAGCACTGTGTACTATGTTAAAGACATGGATGAGCGCTGTGTACTATGTTAAAGACATAGATGAGCACTGTGTACTCTGTTAAAGACATAGATGAGCACTGTGTACTGTGTTAAAGACATGGATGAGCGCTGTGTACTATGTTAAAGATATATATGAGCACTGTCTACTGTGTTAAAGACATGGATGAGCACTGTGTACTGTGTTAAAGACATAGATGAGCACTGTGTACTGTGTTAAAGACATGGATGAGCACTGTGTACTGTGTTAAAGACATGGATGAGCACTGTGTACTATGTTAAAGACATGGGTGAGCACTGTGTACTATGTTAAAGACATGGATGAGCACTGTGTACTGTGTTAAAGACATGGATGAACACTGTGTACTGTGTTAAAGACATAGATGAGCACTGTGTACTGTGTTAAAGACATGGATGAGCACTGTGTACTATGTTAAAGACATGGATGAGCGCTGTGTAGTGTGTTAAAGACATGGATGAGCACTGTGTACTATGTTAAAGACATGGATGAGCACTGTGTACTGTGTTAAAGACATGGATGAACACTGTGTACTGTGTTAAAGACATGGATGAGCACTGTGTACTCTGTTAAAGACATGGATGAACACTGTGTACTGTGTTAAAGACATGGATGAGCACTGTGTACTCTGTTAAAGACATGGATGAGCACTGTGTACTCTGTTAAAGACATGGATGAGCACTGTGTACTGTGTTAAAGACATGGGTGAGCACTGTGTACTATGTTAAAGACATGGATGAGCACTGTGCACTGTGTTAAAGACATGGATGAACACTGTGTACTGTGTTAAAGACATAGATGAGCACTGTCTACTGTGTTAAAGACATGGATGAACACTGTGTACTGTGTTAAAGACATGGATGAGGACTGTGTACTGTGTTAAAGACATAGATGAGCACTGTGTACTGTGTTAAAGACATGGATGAGCACTGTGTACTCTGTTAAAGACATGGATGAACACTGTGTACTGTGTTAAAGACATGGGTGAGCACTGTGTACTATGTTAAAGACATGGATGAGCGCTGTGTACTGTGTTAAAGACATGGATGGACACTGTGTACTGTGTTAAAGACATAGATGAGCACTGTCTACTGTGTTAAAGACATGGATGAACACTGTGTACTGTGTTAAAGACATAGATGAGCACTGTGTACTGTGTTAAAGACATAGATGAGCACTGTCTACTGTGTTAAAGACATGGATGAACACTGTGTACTGTGTTAAAGACATAGATGAGCACTGTGTACTGTGTTAAAGACATGGATGAGCACTGTGTACTATGTCTGGATGAGCACTGTGTACTATGTTAAAGACATGGATGAGCACTGTCTACTGTGTTAAAGACATGGATGAACACTGTGTACTGTGTTAAAGACATAGATGAGCACTGTGTACTGTGTTAAAGACATGGATGAACACTGTGTACTGTTTTAAAGACATAGATGAGCACTGTCTACTGTGTTAAAGACATGGATGAACACTGTGTACTGTGTTAAAGACATAGATGAGCACTGTGTACTGTGTTAAAGACATGGATGAACACTGTGTACTGTGTTAAAGACATAGATGAGCACTGTGTACTGTGTTAAAGACATAGATGAGCACTGTCTACTGCGTTAAAGACATGGATGAACACTGTGTACTGTGTTAAAGACATAGATGAGCACTGTGTACTGTGTTAAAGACATAGATGAGCACTGTCTACTGTGTTAAAGACATGGATGAACACTGTGTACTGTGTTAAAGACATAGATGAGCACTGTCTACTGTGTTAAAGACATGGATGAACACTGTGTACTGTGTTAAAGACATAGATGAGCACTGTGTACTGTGTTAAAGACATAGATGAGCACTGTCTACTGTGTTAAAGACATGGATGAACACTGTGTACTGTGTTAAAGACATAGATGAGCACTGTCTACTGTGTTAAAGACATGGATGAACACTGTGTACTGTGTTAAAGACATAGATGAGCACTGTGTACTGTGTTAAAGACATAGATGAGCACTGTCACTGTGTTAAAGACATGGATGAACACTGTGTACTGTGTTAAAGACATAGATGAGCACTGTGTACTGTGTTAAAGACATAGATGAGCACTGTCTACTGTGTTAAAGACATGGATGAACACTGTGTACTGTGTTAAAGACATAGATGAGCATGGTGTACTGTGTTAAAGACATGGATGAGCGCTGTGTACTATGTCTGGATGAGCAATCTGCATTATAGTGAGCGCATTTGTTTATTCTCAACCTGTTGAAGGTTTAATGTTTATGTTTAGCTGTGTTGAAGAATCTTCAACGTAAACCTGTTGAGGATAAAAAAATGCGTTTATTGTGTGTTGGGGTTTCTGTTGAATATGTTGACGTCATGATGTAAACCAATGTGTCAACAAGGTTGAACTTGTTGACAAAGTTGAAGTAAACTTGTTAAGGTGTCATATTTGTTGAGAATAAAAAAACGCGTTTGAGCAGGTTTACGCTTAAGGTTTGTTCAAACTTAAACCTGCTTCGTGGCGACCCTGATCTGCTACTTCCTGACAGCCGCATTTTCATTCGTAATGTTTTACAGCTGTTTTCTTGTCATGAGTTACTTTCGTATGGAATCAATTTGGCATTTTAATGCTTTCACTTGATTGTATGTAACATCAGGTCATTGGATATATATGTCGTTGTTGCTCAATAACTTCCCTTTCAGGGGAACATATACGGTGTTTGAATGTGAAAACAAAAATGCCTATAGTTCAGTCCTTGCTATTGAAATTCGAAAGACTAATAGAATTCTTCTGAAATGTTGCTTTGGACATTCCAGAATGTGTGATAGAATCTAATAATCCAATGAAATGGAGACCGAACCATGGGGAAAAAAGAAAAAGGCGGAGACCACTTTAGCAGCGTTATCTTGCCACATAGGTCGACGCGTCTGCTACATACAGTTAAGTTAGCTAATGCAGTTACCTCTGGCCACAACCCGTTGTTCTTCGTGTCCTATCGTTATGTGATCAGCAATTTCTAAGTAGGATAACATGTTATACATCTTATTGCAAGATGAAAAAATGTATTATCAAGATCGCGAAAGAGGGAACTGTCTTTGTTTTTGTTTTTTTACTTTATAATTTTTTGCTTCTGGTGACAACTGTCAAAACAAGATATCAAAGCCGGACTAAACCCCCCCCCCCCCCTGCCCGCCCTCCCATCCCACCCCACCGGTGAACCAAACCATCCTCCCCTTCTGTCCATAGGAGAGGTACGGAATGGAGCCGTTTTGAGATATATATCGAAGGGAATACATATCTGTAAGTGCATGCATGCCTGTCTGCCTACCTCGTGGCCTGCCCTCCCCCCCCCCCCTCCCCTACCTTCCCACTTAACTCTTCCACACCCCAGCACCCCAACCGTACTGTCAAGGTTAATGATGGGGGACGAAACATATGTCCTCAGCTGGAAGTTGCCAGCCATTAACGCAATACCCTTGTGAAGGCAAACCGGAAGTAACAATAAGCTTCAGTGACAGTGGTGCAATAAAATGTCTGGTGACAATGAGGAAGCAACAACAAAATGGTGGTTATGCCACGAAACCTAAGGATTTGACACTGGTATTTGGCTTTCGATGCTGGAGTTATATATTTTATCAAAATGTACCGAGGTGATAGGGCCTGATGCCTTGTTGTCCGGGTTGTACCGACATTTTCTCTTTAGTGCGTCATATCGGAAATAAGCATCTGTCATCTATTTGTCTTACCCCAACAACGTTTTTCTCCCATAAAATAAACTAATAGGCCAAATTAATAATTAAGATTACGAACGATCTCTTCATTGTCAATTATTTAGACCGCAATCTTTTCTATGAAGTAAACGTTCAAGCCAAAGTGCCTCATACTTATTCTGTCAAATTATTTATCAAGACGGGTTTCTTTGCCGATGGAAAACTATAAATGAATTGCACTGAAACTGAAATCGTTAAAATGAATTATCAATTCAAATTAAATCTAAGGCTGCAATGCCGCCGCTATGTTAAAGACGCTCTGCAAACGCCTCGTGACCGACCATGCTTTGGCGCCATGTGCGCAGCTCAAGCAATTGAAGAGTGGTTTTCTTCCTCCTCCTCCTCCACTGCCTTCCGCCGGCGTCTTTAACGTGGTCGTCCCATGTCTGGGCCTGGTCTGGCCGCCGTGGTGGTGGTGGTGAACGCCCGCCGGCCCGCCGGCCCACCCACCCGCCCCGGAGACCCCCGCCCGGGGCTGCCCGACAAGCCTGTCAGTGATCTCTATCGTCGCTCGGGCCTCCCGGTGCCAATTAAGACGGCCATAGACACCCAGCCAATCGGATGATAGGAAGCTTAAGGAGGGTCGACAGCCCGTAAGAACACGGCCCTTTGACCCCGGGGGGTGGGGGAGGAAGGAGGGCGTAAGGGGGACTGGGGGCGGGAAGGGATGCTTGCAGGAAGGATGATGGGACATCTGTCAATACCAGGCGCCCTCTCCTCTGTGGGTGTCATGGAGACGGATATCCACCCTCCTCCCAATTCCCTAACCCCCCCCCCCAACTCATTCCCTCTCCATCTTGCTGTCACCACCCCCACCCCCTGGAACCCGCGCCAATCGTCTTGCCGTCTGGCCATTGCGGGCCTTTCCTCAGTCCTTTACCCCCCATCCCCTCCACCTCCCGTCTTGCCGCTCGTCACTCTCCGTGCTATACCCGTCCTTCTCCCCCCCCCCCCTCTTCCTACCCTTTCCCTTCCCATTCCCCCCCTCTCTCTTGCCCTGTTTCCTCCTCTCCCTTTCTCCCATCTCTCTCCCGCCCCCGCCCCCCCCCCCCTCCCAACTCCCCGCCCCCTCCCACCCCATCACCCCAGTCCCCCCCCCCTCCCCCCACTCTACCACGCCCGCCCCATCAGCCCCATCAGTGCCGTCTTGTGGCCGTTCTTCCTTCAGGTCTTGCGAGTTAATCGCAGTGCCCATTACAAGATTGTTGGGCCAACACTTAAAGGGCGCAATTGATTGCCCGAGTAGGCACTTCCGCTCCAGACGGCTTCTATAACGCCACTTGCGCGGAGGACAAGAAAGGACAAGAAAGGCGGGAGGGGGAGGAGGGGGGGAGGGGTGAGAGGGGATGGGTCGAGGGGCCAATAAGCAATTGGCTCTGCCCTCCAGGGACCAAGGGGCCGGGCAGGCGGGCGGGAGAACAGGCGTAAGGCGGTGCCCGAGGCGGTTCCTTAGGATGACTGACTGCCTGCCTGCCTAGCAGACGGCAGACCAGCAGACCAGGCAGCGGAGGAGGCAAGTGGGGTGCAGCGCCAAGCCTTGGAGGAAATTGTCTCAAGGAGGACGCGGCGCCAAGGATGGCGGTCTGTTGCGAGGACATCCGCCACTGGGCACACGCAGCATGCGCTGCTTAGAGCGATAATACAGGGGACACATGGTAAACCGCGGAAATGTCATGCAACTGGGCATACGAATATGGAGTGAGTCATGAGTTTAAAATGTAAGATGTTCCTTTGTTAATGAGTTTTAGTTCTATACGAAACAAATATTGATGCTCCCCGGGATTAATAATATGTGCGGGAATTTGATGATGTTTGAGGTTGCGAAATACCCTTTACAGACACTTTATCCTTGGTCCCTGGCTCTTTGTTGTGTCCAAGTGGATTTGAGTTGAAAGAAATGTTTTGGATTTTCCATAAATGTTGATGTTTGGATTACGAACTATCCTTCACTGACACTTTATATTATATCCGTGATTCTCCATACTGTGTGCCGGTACATCAAACCATTTGGCATTGCAACGAATTGGAACTCCGTCCACATACAATAACCCAAAGACATTGAATTCACACGTTTGATAGTTCATATAGTTATTATATTACGACAAAGGTCAAGAAGACAATGGGCGGGAATACCAACCTGGTTTACAGCTGTACAGCAGGTAGAGGGTGAAAGTCATGGCACTTGGCAATGCAGCTTCAAACACTGACACCTATCTCTGCTATCTGCAATAGAATAAGAACAATTAGCACCAAACATGTAATATCAGTTGTTGATAGACGTTTCAGTTGTCAAAAGCCCATACGGTTGCTCAAGATACAGCTTTCTGATGTGACATATTAGTTTTCAATTGGGAATTGTGTAAACACGACGCGATAGTGTTGGCAATGGTCATATATATATATATACTGACTCAGCTGTTACTGTAGGTCGCAATATAGCAATGAGTCACTTTAAAACGAAATCCAATTCCAATGACAGTTGAACGCATGTCTTTGCTTTGATACCCGATATGAAATTGTGACCTGTTAGGCCATGTTATTGTGCGTGTATTTTCACCATTTTTGTTCAAATATACCACAGGAATATAAGTACCAAGGCTGGAGCTATATATAGGGCCCCAGAGGGGCTTTTTCGACACGGCGACACGGCGATTTTTAAAATCGACAACGCGACATTGGGGTTGTCTTAGAATCGATATGCGACATAAGACTTAGCGACACGCGACATGGAACTTTTCTTAAAATCGACACGCGACATGGACCTTTTCTTAAAATCGACACGCGACATGGACCTTTTCTTAAAATCGACACACGACATGGACCTTTTCTTAAAATCGACGCGCGACATGGCTACACCCCCCCCCACCCCCACCCCCTCAGGGGCCCTATAGGTCTACTAATGATAAAAAATATTAACAATGATCATAAAAGATGCACATTAATGAAGATTCCTCAACACCGACACGATGAAGGCGACACCTACTGAGCCCACTCTGACGCGTTCGTCAGAACCACCTAAAGAGTTTGTAAATTGGTTAACTTTAGTATTCCCTGACGTATTTGTATATATGGCTATACTCCTTAATTGTCTCTTTCAGGTATGGTAGTGTTTGACAGTAGTTTGAAGTTAATTGACGAGTTGGTATCGATTAATATGACCTATTAGCTTTCCAGAACGGTCCATTTAATCTGCGTGGTGCCTCTCAGGGGTATCGGCTGAGTCTAAAGTTATTTTTTTTGTGTTACTCGTAAGAACAAAAAACAAATCCTCAACCTACCCTGATGCCATAGTGAAATTGAGACGTTAGGTATATATGCTAGGATTGCCCACTGTGAGTTATATTGCGGTATCTTATGTTCGATCAATATCGTTTTCCATTATCCATATTGAAATTGGAAAAAAATCATTTGCTATTTATGATCACACAGAATGCTATATGACACCTCGATCTGTGGGAATTAATTACAATGAGGTTCTATACCTTATTCATCCCGTTCTAATATGCATGCATTATTGTCAACTGAAATGACAATACATAAGATATAACAGAGCCATAAATGACTGCGTAAGTCAACCTGTCCATTGTTGAATTGTGATTACGAATAGTCAATCAGCAATCTGTATGTTACATGTGTTCTCTTGGGAAATAATTGCGTCAAATTATTGAAAATCCGTCACATATTCATATCATGAAGCTGCTAAATAC
>OZ025252.1:4168719-4212188 GCA_964019135.1 Arenicola marina | reverse complement strand
GTACTGTTGATTCGCCAGTGTAGGTCACTCAGTATTATGTAAGCTTATATGTAAACGTAAAGTCATGTTCTGATCAGACATCGAAAGTCATTAATAACAAATGCCTCTTATTTGACACGTAGCCGTTGATTAACGTGGAGCAATAGAACACCTTGGCATTCAATGTCAGTGTCCATATATGTATCAGATAAGCTTACACATGTCAAGGAGCTGCAAGGCGAGCGGTTCCATACCCCACGAGAGAGCAGACCAAACGAGCGCACTAGAATGCATGACGCAGTTAAACGGTAAAGCAATATACTTACATACGCCATCTTAGATCTTTTACATTTTAGAATCAAGACTAAAAGTATCTCAAAATGATGATGCATATATGTTTTATATCTCTGAAAGTCTGTAAAACAACAATTTCAATATAAAACTCCGCGGTTTATGTATATCGCGCGCGGACGTGATAGCGAGCCGCCGTCGACATCACACACACAATACTGAACAGCGAACAGGCGCGCAGGGATATAAAGCCGGCCACCAACTTCTGCTCCGGTGACCAAATTGCTTCTCTCCGAGGCCACAGGCTTTCAGGATTTAATTCAAGACAAAATATACTTATTTGACATGGGAAGAGGTTAGTAATACAAAAAATTACAGAATATATTGCTTTAATACCTTATCTGACTGCCGCGTGGTTCCCTGCCCTCCGCGGATCAAGTTGGAGACACTCAACGGTGCAATTCTTTCGCACCAGCGTTGCTGTCTGCACGGGTAACGGAGGAGCTAAGGTCAGGGTGATGGGGGAAGCGGGGGGGAGGCCAGGGTCAGGATGATGGGTGGGGGGCCGGGGGGAGGGGGGGGCGGGGTGTCGAGGTGTAGCCACTGGCCTCGCCAGTGGAGCCTCAGCTGCCCGCAACAGGGTCCAGGTGGGCTGAAGACAGGCCCACCCTGCCCGTGTCTCGGCACCCGAATCGCCCCTTTCACCCGCCCCCAGAGGGACCAAGACACCATACGCCGCCCTCGCGCACCCCCCCCCCCACACACACACCACCCCTCACCACCCCACCCCAACCAGTATCGTCGACGCCATGAATAATCTCCACATCGCAAGACATGACAGTAAGCAGATTCCAGCAATTGATCAACAAATTATGGCATTATTTCAAGTCAATAGGGGCCACTGAACCGGTCGTGGGCCCGGTGGGGATATCACCCTTACTAGACGCCCCCGTAGACGCCCGCCCCTACCCGTCTTCTGTCTGGGTGTAAGTCCAAGTCGAGACGGATACCACCGGAAAAGGTTTTTTGCTCGTCGGATTTCGACAGCCGCTCTATGTATTGACGGGTGGCGCCGCGTAGTGAGGCCGAGTGAGACGAGGGCTCATCGATAGCGCAGCAGCCACCTAGCGGCGTGGGCTTCCAGAGAGTGGAAAGTACGATCCAGGAATCTAATGGACTACGGCCGGCCTGGGCCCCACCCAACGGCCGGGGGTCGTGGGGGGGGGGGGAAGGGCCGGGGGTGTTGGGGGGGGGGGCGTGCTGGTCGCCCCGACCGCCCCGATAGCGCCCGCCTGGCGGATCACGGCAATTTGAGAGGCCGAAGATACAGCCTGATGAGTTACTCAAGCCGTCATCTGACCTAATCCGAGTGGAATTGGCAGACTTCGTACAAGATGGACCGAGTGTCGGGAGTTATTCTCGACGGAGGGAGAGGGAGGGACGGACGGTCTGGGAGGGGGTGAGGGGGCCCCCCGGGGGGGTTGGGTGTCACTGAGACTCACCCAGACGAACTGGGCTGTGGGTGAGATGTGGCATGGGTTAGGGATTGGGTGCATGGACATGGGACTAACACGGCCCAGGGTTTGGGGGAAAGGGGCGGTGGGGGAGGAAGGGTGGGCGCGGCTAAGGGTCATCGATGAGGGCAGCGAGTGGAAAGGATTCGCCGTCGCGGCAGCCGGCTGGGGACAAATCGACCGGAATGATAAGGTGGAGCCATAGACAGGGAAGTTATCTTGCACCCCGCGCAGCCAGAACAGGACGTACGGCGATCTTATCTCGGACGACCAAGGGATGAGGCCCGAAAAGCTCGGTCTCCGGCTCGGCTTGAATTTTGATTGGGTACATCATTTCTCGACACACCCGGCCTTGCATTTAGATTGCCGGCGGACATCATTTGTTGACACAGCCAAAGCAAAAAGGCGGCTAAGTCTTGTCGGCGGCGGCGCAGTCGACAGGGTCGGTAGGCAGGCAGGCAGGGGACAGGGAGTAGTGTAGGGGGGTGCGGGGTAGAGCTGTGGCATGGATGGAGGGCAGAAGGGGAGTGGGGGGGGGGTGCAAGATACGGACGCGGCTGAAATTGCCTGCGCTAATGGCGAGATTGCTCAAAACTCGGAAATGACGGAAAATTAGAAAGCGCCTGCCTCAAACGTTCAGTCTTAATGTCAAAGATAATTTCGTCACAATCACCATAATGGGTGTAGGATAAAAGATCAGATTAAATTTAGGACACGCGCTCCATCGTCGAGGCAGCGAGAGCTGGGGCTGGGCGAGGCCTCGCAAACGAGAGGACAATTACTCGCCGGAACAATTTCCCCATCTTGAATGCGGCAGGAAAGGCAAGTGTAATTTTGATGGGGGACAGCGAGGAACATCCGGCCGCACAGGCGCATGTCACGTGATTGAGGTAATGCGGCCCAATTGTCTTCAATGATCTTTGACATACTCTGTACCTAGGTCGGGTCCGGTGGGGGAGGGGAAGGGGGTCTTCATCCATCCCTGCTGCGACCGCTGGGTCCCCTTTAGCACCCCCCCCCCTCCCCACTCCCCCATGCAGACTTCCTCCCCTCTACTCACTCCTGGAAAGCTTTCGTCTCACTTAGCTACAGCCGCCCTCTCCTCCACCCCCCACTACCTCATTCCCTTCTAACCCCCCCCCCCAACCCTACCCCCCTCTCTCCACCCTGGACGGCCCCCGCCTCTGGCGTCATCTATGCCACATATACCATATTTCTGCACCCCTCATTCGACAGTCTGCACGTCACCACGTCTCCTTCACCAACCTCAGCCCGCCCCACCCCGACCTGTGCCCTCCCCCCCCCCCTCACAATACCCTCCGCATCCTACCCCACCCCATGACCCTTTCCAAAACTCTACTGCCTACATCCCAATCACACGTATTGGGTCTCCAGTTCCAAAGCACATATACCAGCAGCAATTTCATTCGTTGACCCCCCCCCCCACCTTCCACCCCCATCTCAATTACCCCACGCCCACCTCATCTGCACCCCCCTCCCCCCCCCCCCCGCCGTTACATATCGTCTCCCAACGCCCTCACCCCCACCCCATCCGGACTCCCACACTTTCAGGTTACAAACGACCGACCTTGAGTAGGTGTAATTACCACCAAAACACGTCCCAGTCTGAAAGCGACGGAGAACATTTAATGTCGGTATGATAGTCGACCTAATTTTGACAAACTGGTAACGGGGCTATAACCAGTCAGCATCCCCCCCCCCCCCCCCTCGGGCTCCCACCCACTCGCCCACCCACTTGTTCCACGGCGCTACGCCTAACCACTTCTCTTTCGGTAGCATACGAAGCGTGAAAGACACACACTATTTTAACGCCCACTTTGGCTAAGGGGTCAAAGGGTCAGCCGCGTGTGACACAAACCCAGGACCATATCACCCGGATGTCATTACCAACATGTCAGGGCAGGAGCGTCAAATATAAAAAATATATATCTCAAAACAGAAGTGTAGAGGAGATTTTTTTATAAATAGTCAAAACAAATCGTTGAAAACAAATTGTCGGTAATAGCGGTGTAAATTTTACAAATATTTCAAACGATTGGTTGTTTTTTTATGTTCTGAACTAAAGGAGTACTTTGACCGGGTATATATAATGATATAAGTAACTTGCACGCTGCGCAGTGTCACTTTTTTGCGGAGTGTTGAAATTGAAAGAAGAAATATTACTGGATATTCACTATCGTTATTTTGATGCACTACTTATTGCAAAGCGATAGATATCATATTCTAAACGAACGCATATATATGCATTCGGGACTCGTCGATTATGTTTAATCTCTCTGATCAGAAAGCTAATCACAATTGAATTGATCGTGAGTTGTTAATTTTATTTCTTTACTTCACTTGACTCCGTCATGACAAATTACTTAATACATTATTTTACATGATAGTATTATAATCCGAAGTGAGTCACTTTATTATCTGTAGGCCTATCACCCAGAACACATGTAATAGGAGTGTAATTGTCGAGTGACGTGTGCACATTTTACTCTCCCTCTCCCCCTGTCTGTCTTTCTCTCTTTTTCAGTCATGTACGAAAAGGACGTCCGTTTCATTGACAAGTTTCAACAATGATGTGCTATAGTGCACAAGAAGCAAACGATTCATTCAACTGAACGGATGGCCGAGGAGATAGCGCTGTCCTACCTACCATGTACCACACAATGCTTGGGCATGGGGATCTATGAAGTACATTTATTTATGAAAGGATGCAATATTCAATTTTATCCTCTCTCCCGGTCTGCATATAACGGGGAAAGTTGGTTATCACTAGTTACCATACAGGGCGTTGTAGTCGACTTCTACAACTGCAAACATTGTAAAAGTCAGATCTTTATCAACTCCATCTAATTGTATCTAGTAAAATTGATTTTTATAGAAAGTTGCGTTTGGGGACTGCAGCTATTGGAAAGTTATTTGCCAGTGACACCATGTAACTAATGTATTACACGATTCATTATCCGCTTGTCTGTTGTTGTGTCTAACAGCGCGCGAGAGATAGGTGCCCTTATGTAGCGAGAAAAGCCTATAGACCCAGTGGACGCTGCTGTTACGTCTGTAGCGATTAGATGTTTAGTCTATAGCGGTAAACGCGTTGGCCGGTTATTCCTATTGTTCGCAAGGGGAGAATGTTGCTTTCTATTGTCCAGTCGCATTGAGATGTCTTTCCGATAGCGAGGCTCGCTTTTGTCTGCCTCTGCGCGGAATTTAATGACAGCGCACCCGACTGACAGTTTCGCTGGAGACGCCCTTTGTAACTAGCGCCGGCACGACAGGTTGCCGCACAAAGCAATCAGGAGAAGATTACGCAACAATCGGCCGCTTCAGGCAGATATTTATTCTCGTATCTATTAACTCTTAGGAACCATCAGTTGCGCCCATGGACTCGCATCTGTTTCCTCATATCATCGCTGTCTGTCTCAATAGCCAGGGCAAAATTTCTACAATTCAGCTCAATTCACTGTATTTCCGCTTTGCCTCTCTGTTGCGCAGTCCATGGCGTGGGCTAGCTCTGGAATGGCCTCAGCAATTTCCTATGGCCTCAGCAATCTGCGACTTTCGAATAGTTTTCTCCTGATCGTTTTCTCGCAATAACGTTAATTCTTTCGTTGTCACTAAATTAACTTCTTGGTCAAAGCAGTTGATTGACTCATTTAGCGTCGCAATTCTCAAAACTTATTATATATAATAAATGTCATAAGGTATCGCATTTCAGTTCAATTTTAAGCACCACTCCTTCTTTACAAACGATGTATGTTAATTCTTTTGTGATGTTACTTAGATTTGATCCTTTCGTTCTCCTCTGAATGCGATTTTAGCCAATGGAGTGGACGTCGTAATTTAATGTCGCAAATATACGTAAAAAAGTGTTTATTGTCCTCGTCCTTCGGCTCACGTTTCTCGTGACTTTTCTCCGCCACACCTTCCATTCAGCATTGACATGTTTGGAACGACCGTCTATTGGTCGGACAATATCCTAGCGGATAAAATGAGCACTACATATTCACGTGATACGGTCGGCGTAAGACGTCAATGCCTTGATGTAACAAATACTACAGAGACATTACCCACTGGAAGAAATTAGATAGGCAGCCAATTAATTGGCCGACATCACCATCGTTAGGCCACTCGTTTGGAGGCCGCTGCGTCAATTATCGGTTAACCTTCATTGTTTTCAGTCATAATAATAGCAACCACGAGACCTTTTGTTGCGCAATCATGTTGCGAGAGTCCATTCGTGGCTAGGTCAGCGCTGTGGGGTAGGTACAGGGGCGGATCCAGGGGGGGGGGTTAGGGGAGTTGCAACCCCCCCTCTGAACCTGAACATACACTGTTAAAGTCGGCTTCTTCGAGAACCCTCCCCCACCCCTCCCGGTCGCAAGGTTTTCAGAAAGCACCCCCCGCCCTTGGCAAATTCCTAGATCCGCCCCTGAGGTATCACTCAGACCTTATGGGCACGGGTTGGTGTCAGTTCGGTATAGACATAATAGCTAAATAGAGCGATTCATATATGTAGTTTCTTTGTCAATCTCTGAATGTCACGAGACATATAGTGAACACGGCCGCTTCGTTCATCGCACAATACGTTACAACAGATACATACACCACTTAAGTTTACAATTCTCTCGTTAGGCCTACATATAAATAAAATTGGAAAACATCTAAGACTTTTTTTTTTGAGTGAAATTATGGCAGAAAATCCGTGATAAAAAAATTATGATGCAAAGCGACTACCGATCCATTTTCAACATGGTATGGCCTACGATACCTAGCTATGAGTGCACTATCCCATTTCTTTCAGTTAAAGGTATAATTACAGCTAATTACTATACTTATAATACCGCTTGCTTCCTGAACCCTCCCAGTGCATACCGCAGGCGACTCTCCATGCGGGCAGGCTGGTCCGGGTCCCAATTGAGTCGATCACGTGAACTGGCTGGTTCCCGGTCTCACAAGAGTTTATTATGTTGACTGCCTGGTTCCCGGCTAACCATGCGGGCTACGTCAATGTGCTGACGTCACGGGACAACTACATGCGTGCACATTTGTTGTTACTTTATTTAAAGGGCTGGCTCATAATCTTCGTGTCTTATAATTGGGTTGTCACGTGGACAAGGAAGTACATTGATATAGCCGTAAACATATCAATGACAAGCAATTCGTTCACTCACTAAAGGGAAACAAATAGTGATATAATCTCGTTTTATTGATCTCGATTACAGAGGTATCTCCATCACTGTTGTGTCAGTTGCCGAGAAATACCCCCTCCCTCATCCCTTGGCGAGGTTATATCCGTATTATGAACCAAATACAATGGTTTTGGCTTAAGTATAAGATTTCATACATTAAAGAGCAAAGAAATACAGATACGCTGTTTAAATATCTTTATGGCCTTAGCATAACTTTGAAATCCAGCCGTCCGCATGAATATATATGTGCGTAGAACATCTGGTTGATGATGGCTGCCCACCATCTGAATAGACTTGAATAGAAACTCAAAGGAAAATATTTCGATGCGTGCGGCGACTTTCGCCTCAATGAAAGCCTGCCTTACATCGACCTTCTAGAGTTTATCTTGGGCCGATCGCAGGCGGCCACCTGTTGCCTAACAAACAGATCGCGCTTGCTCAGCGCCAAGTGCTCAACTGCTCAAAGGGTGTTTTCCGAGGTGTCCTTGTGTCAGCGACTATAGGGCGAGTTGTCACGGGACCGAGTCATTTAACTCGATCTTCAAAGAAAAGAAAGACTGCCGTGACGGGTCGTGGCGAGCCAAGGGAAGTTATCTATTATTTGATCACATGCAAGCCATGACCAGGAAATTACGACGTTTCGTATCTTCAGTTCTCTTGTCATGTATTCGGTCAAGTGTGTCACCGGCTTGAGCTGTCTCTGTCTCCTCCCACAGCTGCTAACAAGGCTTAAGGAAGAGGAGTACCATGTGGTAGACCCGCATGCTAGTGTTACTATAGGCACCGCGGCACCGCATGATAACTACATGCACTACCGGGACTAGTCGTGTCAAGGGGAGCGCCAAGCTGAGGAAGGTAGAACTAGAGATCTCCCAATCTAGCTGTCTGTGGTCTGTCACCATACACGCCATGGATACCCAACTGGCGTGTTTACGATTGACAGCTGTTATGGACTAACATGGTTGGGTTTTGGTTCACCTTTGCGCACTTCATGATGGCTAAACTGAGTAAAGAATACTCCCGGGACAAGACGATGGGGGTTGGGTGACTCGGGTGGTGAAGGTCTCATGCTAAGGGCGCGAACCCATGACCTGCTGATTTGCAACTCAGACAACTGGAAGCTCCCCCCCCCCACCCCCAACGCTGTGAAAGGGCCGAACCAATTTTCACCCAGATAGTATTTTATATATATCGCCTGAAACCTATTGGGGACGGGTATTAAAGGGAATGAGGCGGTGAGAATGGAGCGGAGTGAGGTGAGGATGGGGTGGGGGTGGGGTGGGGGAGGACGGGGTGGGGTGAGGATGGGGTGTCGATTGCAGAGCAAGAAAAGCAGGGCGGTTCATGAGCCTACCAAGCTGCTTCATTCGCTAGGTGGCGCCACGTCACCAGGCGAACCAGGTGGTGAGTGTCAATTTACTTCTTACCCTTTGTCAACTATTCATTTTGCTTATATGGAATTATTCTCTTCCCTCTGTCTCTGGCTTCCCGCCGACGTTAATATCGCTTGTCAGGAGATATATTGGCATCCGATAGTCGGCGCATGGTATGGTTTTTGAACGGAATTCGAGGTGAAGGCGATTCAGCATCATAGTCTACTGCCTGACAAGTAGGAGGTCATGACTATTTATGTATTACATGTCAGATTTCTCATCAACGCTGCGGGAGACCTTCGCAGCCCACTTCCGCCGCCGCCTTTACCGTATACTCACGATTGACGGCCTCCCAGATCAGACGCGATTTCTGTAATCTGGAGTGAATGAAAAACGAAAATGGTCGATCCCCAGAACCGGGGTGGGGTGGGGTGGGGGGGGGGGAGGGATTTGACAGGGACGTGGCGACAGAGACGGGGTTGGATGGACTGCCTACCGCTAGGCGCATGGTGTCCTAATGAAAACATTAGTTATTGGCACTGAAGACGAAGTCAATATGCAGGACGCACAGTCAGCCGTTTCCGCCTCTTCCATGACTTATTGCCGACAAGATTTCCCAAATGCCTTTTGATACACCCCCGAAATGAATGCGAGGATCGTCCACTGCCGGGCCCGGGACTACTTTAGAGGCGCCGCCCGGTTTTTTTTTCTCCATTGTGCTGCTCGGCCACTTTTCTCATGGCGTCCCTTCGTTATTGGACTCTGTTTATTTCCTTTCCTGTCGCGGAGCCCCACATCAAAACGAGGCGGATTTGTTGGGGGTAAATAAATAGCGGATTCCCTTCTAGCGGGCTGGGCGAGTTAATCACCGTTGTTGGCGGGCATGAATTACATTGTATTCATTCCTCACGTAAGTATTCATGCAGTGAGGCATTTTGGGTTTGAGATTTATGTCTTGTGACGAGGCGGCGATTTTCACTGCCTCTGCGACAGTTCGGCTGGGGTCAAGGGAGGTGCGGGGTGGGGTGGGGGAGTGTAGGGGACGTGTGCGGCGGATCAATGGGAGGAGGGGGGGGGGGGGGGAGGGGAGGGGAGGGGAGAGCAGGACGATAAAAGGACTCTAACGCCGCCCGGGGGTGGCTAGGCAGCTCTGGGAGCATGTGTTACAGTAGGGGAATTGATAGAGCTACTAATATCTTTCTTCGCCATCTCATGCATTTAAGTTGCGCCATAAAATAGCCAGGACGGGGGTTAAGGGGCAAGCACACAATCACATATCAATAGAACAAGACAATAATGCCCAATAACACAAGATCAAATACCTAGCAAGATCTGCATACGAGACCAGCAGTCACAGCGGCCCGTCTCTGACGGGCCCTTAATTACATTTCTGCCTTCAGGCGCTTCCCCTCCCTTCGGCTCAAGTAAAGTACTTCGGTCGAACCGTTTTAATGAATTTGTGTCAGACGGACGCCAGGGAAAAGAGTGATATATGTCACTGACCGGGCCCCAAACCGCCTAAGAAGAAATCACGGCTTCTCCCTCGCTGATTGGTTCAATAACGTCCGCTAGGAGGCGGTGCTTGTCGTCCGCAAATGAATTGTCGTCATAAAGGACTTGCGGCCGGGGTCTCGGCAGCAACACAAAGCACTGCGCCGTGTTCCACCTCACTTTATGTCTGGTGGGCCGAAGAAAAGCACAAGGCTCACGGGACTTGTAACCAATCAGAAGATAATTGATATATTGGCAATTTGCCAGCCATAGACAAGATTGGGAGGCACTTGACAACACTCTTGGCGACGCTTCGTCCCTCGTTATACCGTTCTTGCCGAATGCGACAAGAATACGGACCAAGAATGAAGTCCCGGCCACGGTGGTTAATTATTAGCGGCGCCCCCTACCAAATAACCTCAGGGGCCCCGCCGTACAGCCGTTATTACGAAAGCTTTAGGGCCGCGTCGCTGTCTGCGGCAAGCGAGGAGGAAATGGACGGAAGGCCAAAAACAAATTGCCAACCCATAAAAGTAAACAAGATGTTGTCGGAGAATGGCCTGTAAAAAGAGAAGCGGTCGGGGTCGCCGTACACGTCAAAGTCACATAACAGCGAGACAAAATGGTAACTAATGCACGGTTTGCCCGCATCATGGTGTCACGACCTCATTCCACCCCCACCCGTACCCCCACCCCCACCCCACCCTAAGCCCCTCACCCCTATTCCCTCCGTGACCCCCTGCCCCCTCCAGCCCTCCACCCGCTTCTAATCCATCCACATTAGCTCGCCCTTTAACCACCCTCACCCGCATCCCTACCCCCATTTCTCGACTACCGCCACCTAAACCCCCACCGCTACCACCCCCCACCGCTCCCACCCCCCGGGTTCTGCTTTGCCCATGCGGACACACACACCCGCAGAAAGTGGACTTTATGACATGAAATGGCTGGGGTGAATGGGAGGCGCTGGCTTGCCACATGTGGGCAGCACCCAGGGGGCAAGACATCAGTTTTTGTCTTAGTTTAACAAGTAGATTCGTTTCTGTTGTCACGTTGCCTGTCGACATAAAAACCTTAATATACTTGGGCGATAAAAACTAAGGCCTACCATACATGGTTTGAATACGACACGACTAAAGGGAGACTAGCGGACATTGTGCAAGAGTCCAACCTTACAGAATAACAAAAAGTCACTTATTGCCCGTATTTCTATAGGAAATGCGATTCTACCAATTCTCTTCTTATGGTCGTTCCTCAAATTAAATTTGTGCAACAGACACACCGTCAATGTCATGCGGGAAGGCTTGGTCTCAAGTGATTCGGACAGATAACCGGCATCGAAACCTTATAAGCTAGACAGTCCGCGTCATATCCTATTGTTGAAAGTATATATTATCTATAGGACATGTAAGTGAACGTACAAGTAGCGAGCGAGCATATACCCTCCAGAATACCACAATTTACCGCGCATTACTTTTTCCGCGTTCTAAGCTAGCTGATACCTTTGTTAACCTCAAATTAAAAGGTATTCAAAATTGGTTATCCAAAAATCCCTATATGCAAATTACATGTCAAATGCAAGCGCATGCGTTTTATCATACCTACCAGTAATTCTATGCGAAAATATTTCTTGTGATATTATGTAGACACCTCCATAGACTGCTAGCACCAGCAAACCTCAGTTCCTTGATATAACATTAACAGCCTATTCAGTAGTTAGTCAACAAACCCAAATAATGTTGTAATATCATAGTAATATAAAATATACTAAATCAAGACCTAGATGCCAAAAATGTATACGCGGAGCCATGATTGTGAAAAAAAGGTTGATTCAGTGAGAGGGATGTGGGGGTGGGGGTCTACTGTCTGGCCGATGTGAGGTTCAGGTTCACTTTAAGTGGGGCCAAGCTCTTTGACAGAAAAACGTACCCTTTGGGAAGTGAGGGGGTGGGGGGGGGGGTCCACACGGAAATGGAATGCAATTTGAAACAACAATTTGTTGTAGATACGATTGGACACAAAACGAAAGCTTACCTAATAGCTACAGTTAAGTTTAATAAAATATAATGAATGAGGTGTCTAAATTATTAAATTGGCTAAACATCCGTAGTTGATCTGAGAATTTTTCTTTCCCCATTCTGCAGAATATTGGGCATTTGTGTCGATAGACAGTGATGGTTCTGTTATGGACTGCGCATGATTCACTGTTCAATTATTGGACTTCAGATTTATCTTTTATGTATTAGTTTAATGCTGATTCCTTGCTGAGTAGTGCGACCCCCCCCCCCATCCCCTCCACTCTTTGTTATAATGTAGTCAATTCCTAAGTCCCGATTGACCACGTGATTCACGATACCATCATCAATGACCAGAAGTCAGCGCACATGGGGCAATGGCGCCATCTGACGGCGAACGAGAGAAGGATGGCGGGAGAGAGCGGAGGGGGGGGGGGGGTGAGATGAGGGAGGGGGAAGGAGAGAGGGGGAGAGGACGAGAGGGATTAGAGAGAGGAGGGAGAGAAAGAGAGGATAGAGGGGACGAGATGAGAGAGAGGACAGAGGGGGCGAGATGAGAGAGAGGACAGAGGGGTCGAGATGAGAGAGAGGACAGAGGGGACGAGAAGAGAGAGAGGACAGAGGGGGAGAGATGAGAGAGAGGACAGAGGGGATGAGATGAGAGAGAGGACAGAGGGGGCGCGATGAGAGAGAGGACAGAGGGGGCGAGATGAGAGAGAGGACAGAGGGGGCAAGATGAGAGAGAGGACAGAGGGGGCGAGATGAGAGAGAGGACAGAGGGGGCGAGATGAGAGAGAGGACAGAGGGGGTGAGATAAGAGAGAGGACAGAGGGGATGAGATGAGAGAGAGGACAGAGGGGGCGAGATGAGAGAGAGGACAGAGGGGTCGAGATGAGAGAGAGGACAGAGGGGACGAGATGAGAGAGAGGACAGAGGGGGAGAGATGAGAGAGAGGACAGAGGGGATGAGATGAGAGAGAGGACAGAGGGGACGAGATGAGAGAGAGGACAGAGGGGGCGCGATGAGAGAGAGGACAGAGGGGGTGAGATAAGAGAGAGGACAGGGGGGTCGAGATGAGAAAGAGGACAGAGGGGGTGAGATGAGAGAGAGGACAGAGGGGGCAAGATGAGAGAGAGGACAGAGGGGGTGAAATGAGAGAGGACAGAGGGGGCAAGATGAGAGAGAGGACAGAGGGGGAGAGATGAGAGAGAGGACAGAGAAGGCGAGATGAGAGAGAGGACAGAGGGGACGAGATGAGAGAGAGGACAGAGGGGGCGAGATGAGAGAGAGGACAGAGGAGGCGAGATGAGAGAGAGGACAGAGGGGGCAAGATGAGAGAGAGGACAGAGGGATCGAGATGAGAGAGAGGACAGAGGGGATGAGATGAGAGAGGGGACAGAGGGGGCAAGATGAGAGAGAGGACAGAGGGGGCGAGATGAGAGAGAGGACAGAGGGGGCGAGATGAGAGAGAGGACAGAGGGGGTGAGATGAGAGAGAGAACAGAGCGGGCGAGATGAGAGAGAACAGAGGGGGCGAGATGAGAGAGAGGACAGAGGGGGCGAGATGAGAGAGAGGACAGAGGGGTCGAGATGAGAGAGAGGACAGAGGGGTCGAGATGTGAGAGAGGACATAGGGGGCGAGATGAGAGAGAGGACAGAGGGGGCGAGATGAGAGAGAGGACAGAGAGGGCGAGATGAGAGAGAGAACAGAGGGGGCGAGATGAGAGAGAGGACAGAGAGGTCGAGATGAGAGAGAGGACAGAGGGGTCGCGATGAGAGAAGGGACAGAGGGGGCGAGATGAGAGAGAGGACAGAGGGGGCAAGATGAGAGAGAGGACAGAGGGGGAGAGATGAGAGAGAGGACAGAGGCGAGATGAGAGAGAGGACAGAGGGGACGAGATGAGAGAGAGGACAGAGGGGATGAGATGAGAGAGGGGACAGAGGGGGCGAGATGAGAGAGGACAGAAGGGTCGAGGTGAGAGAGAGGACAGAAGGGGCGAGATAAGAGAGAGGACAGAGGGGGCGAGATGAGGGAGAGAACAGAGGGGGCGAGATGAGAGACAGGACAGAGGGGGCGAGATGAGAGAGGACAGAAGGGTCGAGGTGAGAGAGAGGACAGAGGGGGTGAGATGAGAGAGAGGACAGAGGGGGCGAGATGAGAGAGAGGACAGAGAGGTCGAGATGAGAGAGAGGACAGAGGGGTCGCGATGACAGAGAGGACAGAGGGGGCGAGATGAGAGAGAGAACAGAGGGGTCGAGATGAGAGAGAGGACAGAGGGGTCGCGATGACAGAGAGGACAGAGGGGGCGAGATGAGAGAGAGGACAGAGAGGTCGAGATGAGAGAGAGAGGACAGAGGGGTCGCGATGACAGAGAGGACAGAGGGGGCGAGATGAGAGAGAGAACAGAGGGGGCGAGATGAGAGAGAGGACAGAGAGGTCGAGATGAGAGAGAGGACAGAGGGGTCGCGATGACAGAGAGAACAGAGGGGGCGAGATGAGAGAGAGGACAGAGGGGGCGAGATGAGAGAGAGGACAGAGGGGGTGAGATGACAGAGAACAGAGGGGGCGAGATGAGAGAGAGGACAGAGGGGGCGAGATGAGAGAGAGGACAGAGGGGGCGAGATGAGAGAGAGGACAGAGGGGGTGAGATGAGAGAGAGAACAGAGGGGGCGAGATGAGAGAGAACAGAGGGGGCGAGATGAGAGAGAGGACAGAGGGGGCGAGATGAGAGAGAGGACAGAGGGGTCGAGATGAGAGAGAGGACAGAGGGGTCGAGATGTGAGAGAGGACATAGGGGGCGAGATGAGAGAGAGGACAGAGGGGGCGAGATGAGAGAGAGGACAGAGAGGGCGAGATGAGAGAGAGGACAGAGGGGGCGAGATGAGAGAGAGGACAGAGAGGTCGAGATGAGAGAGGACAGAGGGGTCGCGATGAGAGAAGGGACAGAGGGGGCGAGATGAGAGAGAGGACAGAGGGGGCAAGATGAGAGAGAGGACAGAGGGGGAGAGATGAAAGAGAGGACAGAGGGGGCGAGATGAGAGAGAGGACAGAGGGGATGAGATGAGAGGGGACAGAGGGGGCGAGATGAGAGAGGACAGAAGGGTCGAGGTGAGAGAGAGGACAGAGAGGTCGAGATGAGAGAGAGAGGACAGAGGGGTCGCGATGACAGAGAGGACAGAGGGGGCGAGATGAGAGAGAGAACAGAGGGGGCGAGATGAGAGAGAGGACAGAGAGGTCGAGATGAGAGAGAGGACAGAGGGGTCGCGATGACAGAGAGAACAGAGGGGGCGAGATGAGAGAGAGGACAGAGGGGGCGAGATGAGAGAGAGGACAGAGGGGGTGAGATGACAGAGAACAGAGGGGGCGAGATGAGAGAGAGGACAGAGGGGGCGAGATGAGAGAGAGGACAGAGGGGGCGAGATGAGAGAGAGGACAGAGGGGGTGAGATGAGAGAGAGAACAGAGGGGGCGAGATGAGAGAGAACAGAGGGGGCGAGATGAGAGAGAGGACAGAGGGGGCGAGATGAGAGAGAGGACAGAGGGGTCGAGATGAGAGAGAGGACAGAGGGGTCGAGATGTGAGAGAGGACATAGGGGGCGAGATGAGAGAGAGGACAGAGGGGGCGAGATGAGAGAGAGGACAGAGAGGGCGAGATGAGAGAGAGGACAGAGGGGGCGAGATGAGAGAGAGGACAGAGGGGTCGAGATGAGAGAGAGGACAGAGGGGTCGAGATGTGAGAGAGGACATAGGGGGCGAGATGAGAGAGAGGACAGAGGGGGCGAGATGAGAGAGAGGACAGAGAGGGCGAGATGAGAGAGAGGACAGAGGGGGCGAGATGAGAGAGAGGACAGAGAGGTCGAGATGAGAGAGAGGACAGAGGGGTCGCGATGAGAGAAGGGACAGAGGGGGCGAGATGAGAGAGAGGACAGAGGGGGCAAGATGAGAGAGAGGACAGAGGGGGAGAGATGAGAGAGAGGACAGAGGGGACGAGATGAGAGAGAGGACAGAGGGGATGAGATGAGAGAGGGGACAGAGGGGGCGAGATGAGAGAGGACAGAAGGGTCGAGGTGAAAGAGAGGACAGAAGGGGCGAGATAAGAGTGAGGACAGAGGGGGCGAGATGAGGGAGAGAACAGAGGGGGCGAGATGAGAGAGAGGACAGAGGGGGCGAGATGAGAGAGAGGACAGAGGGGGCGAGATGAGAGAGAGGACAGAGGGGGCGAGATGAGAGAGAGGACAGAGGGGGTGAGATGAGAGAGAGGACAGAGGGGTCGCGATGACAGAGAAGACAGAGGGGGCGAGATGAGAGAGAGAACAGAGGGGTCGAGATGAGAGAGAGGACAGAGGGGTCGCGATGACAGTGAGGACAGAGGGGGCGAGATGAGAGAGAGGACAGAGAGGGCGAGATGAGAGAGAGGACAGAGAGGTCGAGATGAGAGGGAGAGGACAGAGGGGTCGCGATGACAGAGAGGACAGAGGGGGCGAGATGAGAGAGAGAACAGAGGGGGCGAGATGAGAGAGAGGACAGAGAGGTCGAGATGAGAGATAGGACAGAGGGGTCGCGATGACAGAGAGAACAGAGGGGGCGAGATGAGAGAGAGGACAGAGGGGGCGAGATGAGAGAGAGGACAGAGGGGGTGAGATGACAGAGAGAACAGAGGGGGCGAGATGAGAGAGAGGACAGAGGGGGCGAGATGAGAGAGAGAACAGAGGGGGCGAGATGAGAGAGAGGACAGAGGGGGTGAGATGAGAGAGAGAACAGAGGGGGCGAGATGAGAGAGAACAGAGGGGGCGAGATGAGAGAGAGGACAGAGGGGGCGAGATGAGAGAGAGGACAGAGGGGTCGAGATGAGAGAGAGGACAGAGGGGTCGAGATGTGAGAGAGGACATAGGGGGCGAGATGAGAGAGAGGACAGAGGGGGCGAGATGAGAGAGAGAACAGAGAGGGCGAGATGAGAGAGAGGACAGAGGGGGCGAGATGAGAGAGAGGACAGAGAGGTCGAGATGAGAGAGAGGACAGAGGGGTCGCGATGAGAGAAGGGACAGAGGGGGCGAGATGAGAGAGAGGACAGAGGGGGCAAGATGAGAGAGAGGACAGAGGGGGAGAGATGAAAGAGAGGACAGAGGGGGCGAGATGAGAGAGAGGACAGAGGGGACGAGATGAGAGAGAGGACAGAGGGGATGAGATGAGAGAGGGGACAGAGGGGGCGAGATGAGAGAGGACAGAAGGGTCGAGGTGAGAGAGAGGACAGAGGGGGCGAGATAAGAGAGAGGACAGAGGGGGCGAGATGAGGGAGAGAACAGAGGGGGCGAGATGAGAGAGAGGACAGAGGGGGCGAGATGAGAGAGAGGACAGAGGGGGCGAGATGAGAGAGAGGACAGAGGGGTCGAGATGAGAGAGAGGACAGAGAGGGCGAGATGAGAGAGAGGACAGAGGGGTCGAGATGTGAGTGAGGACAGAGGGGGCGAGATGAGAGAGAGGACAGAGGGGGCGAGATGAGAGAGAGAACAGAGGGGGCGAGATGAGAGAGAGGACAGAGGGGGTGAGATGAGAGAGAGGACAGAGGGGGCGAGGTGAGAGAGAGGACAGAGGGGGCGAGATGAGAGAGAGGACAGAGGGGGCGAGATGAGAGAGAGGACAGAGGGGGCGAGATGAGAGAGAGGACAGAGGGGGCGAGATGAGAGAGAGGACAGAGGGGGCGAGATGAGAGAGAGGACAGAGGGGGCGAGATGAGAGAGAGGACAGAGAGGGCGAGATGAGAGAGAGGACAGAGGGGGCGAGATGAGAGAGAGGACAGAGAGGTCGAGATGAGAGAGAGGACAGAGGGGTCGCGATGAGAGAAGGGACAGAGGGGGCGAGATGAGAGAGAGGACAGAGGGGGCAAGATGAGAGAGAGGACAGAGGGGGAGAGATGAAAGAGAGGACAGAGGGGGCGAGATGAGAGAGAGGACAGAGGGGACGAGATGAGAGAGAGGACAGAGGGGATGAGATGAGAGAGGGGACAGAGGGGGCGAGATGAGAGAGGACAGAAGGGTCGAGGTGAGAGAGAGGACAGAGGGGGCGAGATAAGAGAGAGGACAGAGGGGGCGAGATGAGGGAGAGAACAGAGGGGGCGAGATGAGAGAGAGGACAGAGGGGGCGAGATGAGAGAGAGGACAGAGGGGGCGAGATGAGAGAGAGGACAGAGGGGTCGAGATGAGAGAGAGGACAGAGAGGGCGAGATGAGAGAGAGGACAGAGGGGTCGAGATGTGAGTGAGGACAGAGGGGGCGAGATGAGAGAGAGGACAGAGGGGGCGAGATGAGAGAGAGGACAGAGGGGGCGAGATGAGAGAGAGGACAGAGGGGGTGAGATGAGAGAGAGGACAGAGGGGGCGAGGTGAGAGAGAGGACAGAGGGGGCGAGATGAGAGAGAGGACAGAGGGGGCGAGATGAGAGAGAGGACAGAGGGGGCGAGATGAGAGAGAGGACAGAGGGGGCGAGATGAGAGAGAGGACAGAGGGGGCGAGATGAGAGAGAGGACAGAGGGGTCGAGATGAGAGAGAGGACAGAGGGGGCGAGATGAGAGAGCGGACAGAGGGGGCGAGATGAGAGAGAGGACAGAGGTGGCGAGATGAGAGAGAGGACAGAGGGGGCGAGATGAGAGAGAGGACAGAGGGGGCGAGATGAGAGAGAGGACAGAGAGGGCGAGATGAGAGAGAGGACAGAGGGGATGAGATGAGAGAAGGGACAGAGGGGGCGAGATGAGAGAGATGACAGAGGGGGTGAGATGAGAGAGAGGACAGAGGGGACGAGATGAGAAAAGGGACAGAGGGGGCGAGATGAGAGAGAGGACAGAGGGGGTGAGATGAGAGAGAGGACAGAACGGGCGAGATGAGAGAGAGGACAGAGGGGGCGAGATGAGAGAAGGGACAGAGGGGGCGAGATGAGAGAGAGGACAGAGGGGTCGAGATGTGAGAGAGGACATAGGGGGCGAGATGAGAGAGAGGACAGAGGGGGCGAGATGAGAGAGAGGACAGAGGGGGTGAGATGAGAGAGAGGACAGAGGGGATGAGATAAGAGAGAGGACATAGGGGGCGAGATGAGAGAGAGGACAGAGGGGGCGAGATGAGAGAGAGGACAGAGGGGGCGAGATGAGAGAGAGGACAGAGGGGGTGAGATGAGAGAGAGGATAGAGGGGATGAGATAAGAGAGAGGACATAGGGGGCGAGATGAGAGAGAGGACAGAGGGGGCGAGATGAGAGAGAGGTCAGAGGGGGCGAGATGAGAGAGAGGACAGAGGGGGCGAGATGAGAGAGAGGACAGAGAGGTCGAGATGAGAGAGAGGACAGAGGGGTCGCGATGACAGAGAGGACAGAGGGGGTGAGATGAAAGAGAGGACAGAGGGGGCGAGATGAGAGAGAGGACAGAGGGGGCGAGATGAGAGAGAGGACAGAGGAGGCGAGATGAGAGAGAGGACAGAGGGGGCGAGATGAGAGAGAGGACAGAGAGGGCGAGATGAGAGAGAGGACAGAGGGGATGAGATGAGAGAGAGGACAGAGGGGGCGAGATGAGAGAGAGGACAGAGGGGGCGAGATGAGAGAGAGGACAGAGGGGGTGAAATGAGAGAGAGGACAGAGGGGGCGAGATGAGAGACAGGACAGAGGGGATGAGATAAGAGAGGGGACAGAGGGGGCGAGATGAGAGAGAGGACAGAGGAGGCGAGATGAGAGAGAGGACAGAGGGGGCGAGATGAGAGAGAGGACAGAGGGGGCGAGATGAGAGAGAGGACAGAGGGGGGGAGATGAGAGAGAGGACAGAGGGGGCGAGATGAGAGAGAGGACAGAGGGGGCGAGATGAGAGAGAGGACAGAGGGGTCGAGATGAGAGAGAGGACAGAGGGGACGAGATGAGAGAGAGGACAGAGGGGGCAAGATGAGAGAGAGGACAGAGGTGTCGAGATAAGAGAGAGGACAGAGGAGGCGAGATGAGAGAGGACAGAGGGGGCGAGATGAGAGAGAGGACAGAGGGGGCGAGATGAGAGAGAGGACAGAGAGGGTGAGATGAGAGAGAGGACAGAGGGGGCGAGATGAGAGAGAGGACAGAGGAGGCGAGATGAGAGAGAGGACAGAGGGGGCGAGATGAGAGAGAGGACAGAGGGGGTGAGATGAGAGAGAGGACAGAGGGGGCGAGATGAGAGAGAGGACAGAGGAGGCGAGATGAGAGAGAGGACAGAGGAGGCGAGATGAGAGAGAGGACAGAGGGGATGAGATGAGAGAGAGGACAGAGGGGGTGAGATGAGAGAGAGGACAGCGGGGGCGAGATGAGAGAGAGGACAGAGGAGGCGAGATGAGAGAGAGGACAGAGGAGGCGAGATGAGAGAGAGGACAGAGGGGATGAGATGAGAGAGAGGACAGAGGGGGCGAGATGAGAGAGAGGACAGAGGAGGCGAGATGAGAGAGAGGACAGAGGGGATGAGATGAGAGAGAGGACAGAGAGGGTGAGATGAGAGAGAGGACAGAGGGGGCGAGATGAGAGAGAAGACAGAGGAGGCGAGATGAGAGAGAGGACAGTGGAGGCGAGGTGAGAGAGAGGACAGAGGGGGCGAGATGAGAGAAAGGACAGAGGGGGCGAGATGAGAGAGGACAGAGGGGGCGAGATGAGAGAGAGGACAGAGGGGGCGAGATGAGAGAGAGGACAGAGGGGGCGAGATGAGAGAGAGGACAGAGGGGATGAGATGAGAGAGAGGACAGAGGGGTCGAGATGAGAGAGAGGACAGAGGGGGTGAGATGAGAGAGAGGACAGAGGGGGCGAGATGAGAGAGAGGACAGAGGGGTCGAGATGAGAGAGAGGACAGAGGGGGTGAGATGAGAGAGAGGACAGAGGGGGCGAGATGAGAGAGAGGACAGAGGGGTCGAGATAAGAGAGAGGACAGAGAGGGCGAGATGAGAGAGAGGACAGAGGGGGCGAGATGAGAGAGAGGACAGAGGGGTCGAGATGAGAGAGAGGACAGAGGGGGTGAGATGAGAGAGAGGACAGAAAGGGCGAGATGAGAGAGAGGACAGAGGGGTCGAGATAAGAGAGAGGACAGAGGGGGTGAGATCAGAGAGAGGTCAGAGGGGGCGAGATGAGAGAGAGGACAGAGGGGTCGAGATGAGAGAGAGGACAGAGGGGGCAAGATGAGAGAGAGGACAGAGGGGGCGAGATGAGAGAGAGGACAGAGGGGGTGAGATGAGAGAGAGGACAGAGGGGATGAGATGAGAGAGAGGACAGAGGGGGCGAGATGAGAGAGAGGACAGAGGGGGTGAGATGAGAGAGAGGTCAGAGGGGGCGAGATGAGAGAGAGGACAGAGGGGGTGAGATGAGAGAGAGGACAGAGGGGATGAGATGAGAGAGAGGACAGATGGGGCGAGATGAGAGAGAGGACAGAGGGGGTGAGATGAGAGAGAGGACAGAGGGGGCGAGATGAGAGAGAGGACAGAGGGGTCGAGATGAGAGAGAGGACAGAGGGGGTGAGATGAGAGAGAGGACAGAGGGGGTGAGATGAGAGAGGGGACAGAGGGGGCGAGATGAGAGAGAGGACAGAGGGGATGAGATGAGAGAGAGGACAGAGGGGTCGAGATGAGAGAGAGGACAGGGGGTCGAGATGTGAGAGGGGACAGAGGGGTCGAGATAAGAGAGAGGACAGAGGGGTCGAGATGAGAGAGAGGACAGGGGGTCGAGATGTGAGAGGGGACAGAGGGGTCGAGATGAGAGAGAGGACAGAGGGGGCGAGATGAGAGAGAGGACAGAGGGGGTGAGATGAGAGAGAGGACAGAGGGGGCGAGATGAGAGAGAGGACAGAGGGGGCGAGATGAGAGAGAGGACAGAGGGGGCGAGATGAGAGAGAGGACAGAGGGGGTGAGATGAGAGAGAGGACAGAGGGGGTGAGATGAGAGAGAGGACAGAGGGGGCGAGATGAGAGAGGGGACAGAGGGGGCGAGATGAGAGAGAGGACAGAGGGGGCGAGATGAGAGAGAGGACAGAGGGGGCGAGATGAGAGAGAGGACAGAGGAGGCGAGATGAGAGAGAGGACAGAGGAGGCGAGATGAGAGAGAGAACAGAGGGGGCGAGATGAGAGAGAGGACAGAGGGGGCGAGATGAGAGAGGGAGAGAGAGAGAGAGAGCGGAGGGAGAGAGAGGCAACGCGAGCGACAGAGAGGGAGAGAGCCGGAAGAAGGTGGGGACTGGAGTGGGCGTGGCGGTGGATCAGAAAGCAAGGTACCAAAGCGCTCAAAAACACCGTATCCATACATCAGTTACTAGAGATCCCGCACAATCTCGATATTATGTTGATATGACAAAGATAAGGCACCATTTTTTGTTATAGTTATCAATATATTCACATTTGTATCGACCGTTGGGTGACCGTTGGGCGCAAAGGGCACAAGAAGTAATTATCATAAGAACTAACTTCACTCTCCGTGTATAGAGCAGGCGCGTCTGTAGAAAATAATGGCGATAAACCATAATAACATGAAAGACACTTAACAGCTCCATTGTGTTTTTCTTTTTTAGACGTTCAGTATTCTGTGGTTGTTGGTGTACACACCTTGCAGAAATAAAAACATCCATACATCTTTCTTGTAGTAGGGTATACATGTATATCAAATCCATACAGTAAACGTTTGTTCGTCATTAAGCAATGCCACAATGGTCAATCATTAGAAACCATCAGTCTCACGGCCCGCCCCTACCCTCAGTCCCCACCCTCAGTCCCCACCCTCAGTCCCCACCCTCAGTCCCCACCCTCAGCCCCCACCCTCAGTTCACAGTCTCACTATCAGTCCCCACCCTAAGTCCCCACCCTCAGTTCACACCCTTAGTCCCCACCTTCACTCCCCACCTTCAGTCCCCACCCTCAGTCAACACCCTTAGTCCCCACCTTCAGACCCCACCCTCAGTCCCCACCATCAGCCCCCACCCTCAGTTCACAGTCTCACTATCAGTCCCCACCCTAAGTCCCCACCTCAGTCCACAGTCTCACAGTCAGTCCCCACCCTCAGTCCCTACTCTCAGTCCACATCCTCACAGTCAGTCCCCACCCTAAGTCCCTCCCTCAGTCCCCATCCTCAGTCCCCACCTTTAGTCCACAGCCTCACAGTCAGTCCCCACCATCAGTCCCCACCATCAGTCCCCACCCTCAGTCCCCACCCTCAGTCCCCACCCTCAGTCCCCACCCTCAGTCCCCACCCTCAGTCCCCACCCTCAGTCCACAGCCTCACAGTCAGTCCCCACCCTCAGTCCCCACCCTCAGTCCACAGCCTCACAGTCAGTCCCCACCCTCAGTCCCCACCCTCAGTCCACAGCCTCACAGTCAGTCCCCACCCTCAGTCCACAGCCTCACAGTCAGTCCCCACCCTCAGTCCACAGCCTCACAGTCAGTCCCCACCCTCAGTCCCCACCCTCAGTCCCCACCCTCAGTCCCCATCCTCAGTCCACAGTCTCAGTCAGTCCCCTCCCCTTCAGTCCCCACCCTCAGTCCCCACCCTCAGTCCCCACCCTCAGTCCCCACCCTCAGTCCACAGCCTCACAGTCAGTCCCCACCCTCAGTCCCCACCCTCAGTCCACAGTCTCACAGTCAGTCCCCACTCTTAGTCCCCACCTTCAGTCCCCACCTTCAGTCCCCACCCTCAGTCCCCACTCTCAGTCCACATCCTCACAGTCAGTCCCTACCTTCAGTCCCCACCCCTAGTGTCCACTTTCAGTCCCACCTTCAGTCCAGTCTTAGTCAGTCCCCATCCTCAGTCCCCACCCTCAGTCCGCAGCCTCAGTCCCCACCCTTAGTCCCCACCTTCAGTCCCTACCTTCAGTCCCCACCCTCAGTCCACAGTCCCCACCCTCAGTCCCCACCCTCAGTCCCCACCCTCAGTCCCCACCCTCAGTCCACAGCCACACAGTCAGTCCCCACCCTGTCCCCACCCTCAGTCCACAGCCTCACAGTCAGTCCCCACCCTAAGTCCACAGCCTCAGTCCACAGCCTTACAGTCAGTCCCCACCCTCAGTCGCCACCTCAGGCCCCACCCTCAGTCCCCACCCTCAGTCCACAGCCTCACAGTCAGTCCCTACCTTCAGTCCCCACCCTCAGGCCCCACCCTCAGTCCACAGCCTCACAGTCAGTCCCCACCCTCAGTCCCCACCCTCAGTCCACAGCCTCAGTCTCCACCCTCAGGCCCCACCCTCAGTCCACAGCCTCACGGTCAGTCCTTACATTCAGTCCCCATCCTCAGTCCACAGCCTCACAGTCAGTCCCTACCTTCAGTCCCCACCCTCAGTCCACAGCCTCAGTCTCCACCCTCAGGCCCCACCCTCAGTCCACAGTCTCACGGTCAGTCCTTACATTCAATCCCCATCCTCAGTCCACAGCCTCACAGTCAGTCCCTACCTTCAGTCCCCACCTTCATTCCACAGCCTCAGTCCCCACCCTCAGTCCACAGCCTCAGTCTCCACCCTCAGGCCCCACCCTCAGTCCACAGCCTCACGGTCAGTCCTTACATTCAGTCCCCATCCTCAGTCCACAGCCTCACAGTCAGTCCCTACCTTCAGTCCCCACCCTCAGTCCCCACCCTCAGTCCACAGCCTCACAGTCAGTCCCTACCTTCAGTCTCCACCCTCAGTCCCCACCCTCAGTCCACAGCCTCACAGTCAGTCCCCACCCTCAGTCCCCACCCTCAGTCCACAGCCTCAGTCTCCACCTTCACTCCCCATCCTCAGTCCACAGCCTCACAGTCAGTCCCTACCTTCAGTCCCCACCCTCAGTCCCCACCCTCAGTCCACAGCCTCAGTCCCCACCCTCAGGCTCCACCCTCAGTCCACAGCCTCATAGTCAGTCTCCACCCTCAGTCCCCACCCTCAGTCCACATCCTCACAGTCAGTCCCTACTTCCATTCCCCATCCTCAGTCTCCACCCTCAGTCCACAGACTCACAGTCAGTCCCCACCCTAAGTCCCTTCCCCCCTCAGTCCCCATCCTCAGTCCCCACCCTCAGTCCACAGCCTCACAGTAAGTCCCTACCTTCAGTCCCCACCCTCAGTCCCCACCCTCAGTCCACAGCCTCACAGTCAGTCCCTACCTTCAGTCCCCACCCTCAGTCCCCACCCTCAGTCCACAGCCTCACAGTCAGTCCCTACCTTCAGTCCCCATCCTCAGTCCCCACCCTCAGTCCACAGACTCACAGTCAGTCCCCACCCTAAGTCCCTTCCCCCCACAGTCCCCATCCTCAGTCCCCACCCTCAGTCCACAGCCTCACAGTAAGTCCCTACCTTCAGTCCCACCCTCAGGCCCCACCCTCAGTCCACATCCTCACAGTCAGTCCCTACCTTCAGTCCCCACCCTCAGTCCACAGCCTTACAGTCAGTCCCTACCTTCAATCCCCACCCTCAGGCCCCACCCTCAGTCCACAGCCTTACAGTCAGTCCCTACCTTCAGTACCCACCCTCAGTCCACAGCCTTACAGTCAGTCCCTACCTTCAGTACCCACCCTCAGTCCACAGCCTTACAGTCAGTCCCTACCTTCAGTACCCACCCTCAGTCCACAGCCTCACAGTCAGTCCCCACCCTAAGTCCCTCCCTCAGTACCCATCCTCAGTCCCCACCTTTAGTCCACAGCCTCACAGTCAGTCCCCACCCTAAGTCCCTCCCTCAGTCCCCATCCTCAGTCCCCACCTTTAGTCCACAGCCTCACAGTCAGTCCCCACCGTCAGTTCCCACCCTCAGTCCACAGCCTCACAGTCAGTCCCCACCATCAGTTCCCACCCTCAGTCCACAGTCTCACAGTCAGTCCCCACCCTCAGTCCCCACCCTCAGTCCACAGTCTCACAGTCAGTCCCCACTCCTAGTCCCCACCTTCAGTCCCCACCTTCAGTCCCCACTCTCAGTCCCCACTCTCAGTCCACATCCTCACAGTCATTCCCTAACTTCAGTCCCCACCCCTAGTGCCTACTTTCAGTCCCCACCCTCAGTCCACAGTCTCAGTCAGTCCCCACCATCGGTCAGTTCCAACTCTCAGTTCACAGTCGCACAGTCAGTCCCCACCCTTAGTTCCCACCCCTAATGTCCACTTTCAGTCCCACCTTCAGTCCAGTCTCAGTCAGTCCCCATCCTCAGTCCCCACCCTCAGTCCGCAGCCTCAGTCCCCATCCTCAGGCTCCACCCTTAGTCCCCACTCTTAGTCCCCACCTTCAGTCCCTACCTTCAGTCCCCACTCTCAGTCCACAGTCTCCACCCTCAGTCCCCACCCTCAGTCCCCACCCTCAGTCCCGACCCTCAGTCCACAGCCACACAGTCAGTCCCCACCCTGTCCCCACCCTCAGTCCACAGCCTCACAGTCAGTCCCCACCCTAAGTCCACAGCCTCACAGTCAGTCCCCACCCTGTCCCCACCCTCAGTCCACAGCCACACAGTCAGTCCCCACCCTGTCCCCACCCTCAGTCCACAGCCTCACAGTCAGTCCCCACCCTCAGTCCCCACCCTCAGTCCCCACCCTCAGTCCCCACCCTCAGTCTACAGCCTCACAGTCAGTCCCCACCCTCAGTCCTCACCCTCAGTCCACAGCCTCAGTTCACAGCCTCATAGTCAGTCTCCACCCTCAGTCGCCACCTCAGGACCCACCCTCAGTCCCCACCCTCAGTCCACAGCCTCACAGTCAGTCCCTACCTTCAGTCCCCACCCTCAGGCCCCACCCTCAGTCCACAGCCTCACAGTCAGTCCCCACTCTCAGTCCCCACCCTCAGTCCACAGCCTCAGTCTCCACCCTCAGGCCCCACCCTCAGTCCACAGCCTCACGGTCAGTCCTTACCTTCAGTCCCCATCCTCAGTCCACAGCCTCACAGTCAGTCCCTACCTTCAGTCCCCACCCTCAGTCCACAGCCTCACAGTAAGTCCCTACCTTCAATCCCCACCCTCAGTCCCCACCCTCAGTCCACAGCCTCACAACAATTCCTTACCTTCAGTCCCCACCCTCCGGTCCCACCCTCAGTCTACAGCCTCACAGTCAGTCCCCACCCTGTCCCCACCCTCAGTCCACAGCCTCACAGTCAGTCCCCACCCTCAGTCCTCACCCTCAGTCCACAGCCTCAGTCCTCATCCTCATAGTCAGTCTCTACCCTACGTCGCCACCTCAGGACCCACCCTCAGTCCCCACCCTCAGTCCACAGCCTCACAGTCAGTCCCTACCTTCAGTCCCCACCCTCAGGCCCCACCCTCAGTCCACAGCCTCACAGTCAGTCCCCACTCTCAGTCCCCACCCTCAGTCCACAGCCTCAGTCCCCACCCTCAGGCCCCACCCTCAGTCCACAGCCTCAGAGTCAGTCCCTACCTTCAGTCCCCACCCTCAGTCCACAGCCTCACAGTAAGTCCCTACCTTCAATCCCCACCCTCAGTCCCCACCCTCAGTCCACAGCCTCACAGTAAGTCCCTACCTTCAGTCCCCACCTTCCGGTCCCACCCTCAGTCTACAGCCTCACAGTCAGTCCCCACCCTCAGGCTCCACCCTCAGTCCACAGCCTCATAGTCAGTCTCCACCCTCAGTCCCCACCCTCAGTCCACATCCTCACAGTCAGTCCCTACTTCCATTCCCCATCCTCAGTCCCCACCCTCAGTCCACAGACTCACAGTCAGTCCCCACCCTCAGTCCACAGACTCACAGTCAGTCCCCACCCTCAGTCCACAGACTCACAGTCAGTCCCCACCCTAAGTCCCTTCCCCCCTCAGTCCCCACCCTCAGTCCCCACCCTGAGTCCACAGCCACACAGTCAGTCCCCACCCTGTCCCTACCCTCAGTCCACAGCCTCACAGTCAGTCCCCACCCTAAGTCCACAGCCTCACAGTCAGTCCCCACCCTCAGTCCTCACCCTCAGTCCACAGCCTCAGTCCACAGCCTCATAGTCAGTCTCCACCCTCAGTCGCCACCGCAGGCCCCACCCTCAGTCCCCACCCTCAGTCCACAGCCTCACAGTCAGTCCCTACCTTCAGTCCCCACCCTCCGGTCCCACCCTCAGTCCACAGCCTCACAGTCAGTCCCCACCCTCAGTCACCACCCTCAGTCCACAGCCTCAGTCTTCACCCTCAGGCCCCACCCTCAGTCCACAGCCTCACGGTCAGTCCTTACATTCAGTCCCCATCCTCAGTCCACAGCCTCACAGTCAGTCCCTACCTTCAGTCCCCATCCTCAGTCCCCACCCTCAGTCCACAGCCTCACAGTAAGTCCCTACCTTCAGTCCCCACCCTCCGGTCCCACCCTCAGTCCACAGCCTCACAGTCAGTCCCCACCCTCAGTCCACAGCCTCAGTCCCCACCCTCAGGCTCCACCCTCAGTCCACAGCCTCATAGTCAGTCTCCACCCTCAGTCCCCACCCTCAGTCCCCACCCTCAATCCACAGCCTCAGTCTTCACCCTCAGGCCCCACCCTCAGTCCACAGCCTCACGGTCAGTCCTTACATTCAGTCCCCATCCTCAGTCCACAGCCTCACAGTCAGTCCCTACCTTCAGTCCCCACCCTCAGTCCACAGCCTCAGTCCCCTTCCTCAGTCCACAGCCTCACAGTCAGTCCCTACCTTCAGTCCCCACCCTCAGTCCACAGCCTCAGTCCCCACCCTCAGTCCACAGCCTCACAGTCAGTCCCTACCTTCAGTCCCTACCCTCAGTCCCCACCCTCAGTCCACAGCCTCACAGTAAGTCCCTACCTTCAGTCCCCACCCTCAGTCCACAGCCTTACAGTCAGTCCCCACACTCCGGTCCCACCCTCAGTCCACAGCCTCACAGTCAGTCCCCACCCTCAGTCCACAGCCTCACTCCCCACCCTCAGGCTCCACCCTCAGTCCACAGCCTCATAGTCAGTCTCCACCCTCAGTCCCCACGCTCAGTCCACATCCTCACAGTCAGTCCCTACTTCCATTCCCCATCCTCAGTCCCCACCCTCAGTCCACAGACTCGCAGTCAGTCCCCACCCTAAGTCCCTTCCCCCCTCAGTCCCCATCCTCAGTCCCCACCCTCAGTCCACAGCCTCACAGTAAGTCCCTACCTTCAGTCCCACCCTCAGTACCCACCCTCAGTCCACAGCCTCACAGTCAGTCCCCACCCTCAGTCCACAGCCTCAGTCCACAGCCTTACAGTCAGTCCCCACCCTCAGTCCCCACTCTCAGTCCACAGCCTTACAGTCAGTCCCCACCCTCAGTTCCCACCCTCAGTCCACAGCCTCACCGTCAGTCCCCACCCTCAGTCCCCACCCTCAGTTCCCACCCTCAGTCCACAGCCTCAGTCAGTCCCCACCCTCAGTCCCCACCCTCAGTCCACAGCCTTACAGTCAGTCCCCTCCCTCAGTCCCCATCTTCAGTCCCCACCTTTAGTCCACAGCATCACAGTCAGTCCCCACCCTCAGTCCACAGCCTCAGTCCACAGCCTTACAGTCAGTCCCCACCCTCAGTCCCCACTCTCAGTCCACAGCCTTACAGTCAGTCCCCACCCTCAGTTCCCACCCTCAGTCCACAGCCTCACCGTCAGTCCCCACCCTCAGTCCCCACCCTCAGTTCCCACCCTCAGTCCACAGCCTCAGTCAGTCCCCACACTCAGTCCCCACCCTCAGTCCACAGCCTTACAGTCAGTCCCTACCTTCAGTCCCCACCCTCAGGCCCCACCCTCAGCCCACAGCCTCACAGTCAGTCCCCACCCTAATTCCCCCCTCCCCTCAGTCCTCCCCCCTTCAGTCCCCATCCTCAGTTCCCACCCTCAGTCCCCACCCTCAGTCCACAGCCTTACAGTCAGTCCCCACCCTAATTCCCCCCCCCCTCAGTCCCCCCCCCTTCAGTCCCCACCCTCAGTCCACAGCCTTACAGTCAGTCCCCACCCTCAGTTCCCACCCTCAGTCTACAGCCTCACCGTCAGTCCCCACCCTCAGTTCCCACCCTCAGTCCACAGCCTCACCGTCAGTCCCCACCCTCAGTCCCCACCCTCAGTCCCCACCCTCAGTCCACAGCCTCACAGTAAGTCCCTACCTTCAGTCCCCACCCTCCGGTCCCACCCTCAGTCCACAGCCTCACAGTCAGTCCCCACCCTCAGTCCACAGCCTCAGTCCCCACCCTCAGGCTCCACCCTCAGTCCACAGCCTCATAGTCAGTCTCCACCCTCAGTCCCCACCCTCAGTCCCCACCCTCAATCCACAGCCTCAGTCTTCACCCTCAGGCCCCACCCTCAGTCCACAGCCTCACGGTCAGTCCTTACATTCAGTCCCCATCCTCAGTCCACAGCCTCACAGTCAGTCCCTACCTTCAGTCCCCACCCTCAGTCCACAGCCTCAGTCCCCTTCCTCAGTCCACAGCCTCACAGTCAGTCCCTACCTTCAGTCCCCACCCTCAGTCCACAGCCTCAGTCCCCACCCTCAGTCCACAGCCTCACCGTCAGTCCCCACCCTCAGTCCCCACCCTCAGTCCCCATCCTCAGTCCACAGCCTCACCGTCAGTCCCCACCCTCAGTCCCCACCCTCAGTCCCCATCCTCAGTCCACAGCCTCACCGTCATTCCCCACCCTCAGTCCCCACCCTCAGTCCCCATCCTCAGTCCACAGCCTCACCGTCAGTCCCCACCCTCAGTCCCCACCCTCAGTCCCCACCCTCAGTCCCCACCCTCAGTCCACAGCCTCAGACCACAGCCTCACCGTCAGTCCCCACCCTCAGTCCCCACCCTCAGACCACAGCCTTACAGTCAGTCCCCATCCTCAGTCCCCACCCTCAGTCCACAGCCTTACAGTCAGTCCCCACCCTCAGTTCCCACCCTCAGTCCACAGCCTCACCGTCAGTCCCCACCCTCAGTCCCCACCCTCAGTCCCCATCCTCAGTCCACAGCCTCACCGTCAGTCCCCACCCTCAGTCCCCCACCCTCAGTCCCCACCCTCAGTCCCCACCCTCAGTCCACAGCCTCAGACCACAGCCTCACCGTCAGTCCCCACCCTCAGTCCCCACCCTCAGACCACAGCCTCACAGTCAGTCCCCATCCTCAGTCCCCACCCTCAGTCCACAGCCTCAGAGTCAGTCCCCACCATCAGTCCCCACCCTCAGTCCCCACCCTCAGTCCCCACCCTCAGTCCCCACCCTCAGTCCTCATCCTCAGTCCACAGCATCACCGTCAGTCCCCACCCTCAGTCCCCACCCTCAGACCACAGCCTCACAGTCAGTCCCCATCCTCAGTCCCCACCCTCAGTCCACAGCCTCACAGTCAGTCCCCACCATCAGTCCCCACCCTCAGTCCCCACCCTCAGTCCCCACCCTCAGTCCCCACCCTCAGTCCCCACCCTCAGTCCACAGTCTCCACCCTCAGTCCCCACCCTCAGTCCCCACCCTCAGTCCCCATCCTCAGTCCACAGCCTCACAGTCAGTCTCCACCCTCAGTCCCTACCCTCAGTTCCCACCCTCAGTCCACAGCCTCACAGTAAGCCCCCACCTTCAGTCCCCACTCTTCATCCAGAGGCTCTTCCCTTCTATTCGTCTCAGTCTCCGTCTGATGCTGCATCAAATTCCACCAGACGGCGCCACATGACGGGGGGTGGTGGGGGGGGGGGGGGGCGGGTCGCTGCTGGTATCTTGTTCCAGACGGATGGCGAGCCTGGTCACTGCTGCCCCAGACACCGGTCGGCATCGCAAAATGATACGATCACAATATCCTCAACATGGGCAATGACAACCGCTCTCTGATGAAATGTCTTCATGACGCCCAGACGCATTTCAAGCAACATTTAGGCTTTTGAAACTTAAAGCGATTGAACCAATGGTGTCACGACGGGAGCACGAGGCGGGAGGGGTTGCGGGGAGACATCTAAGAATCATCTAATTAGGTCTGAGATTCCAGGTCTGACGTTCCCCGGACAATTACATTCAACAGGAGATGCGGAGCTCAGTGTCTGTTTCCAGCGACGTCACGACGCAAACCGTTAGAAGCTCAAGTTCGCCCCCACCCCCCCTGCCCCCACCCCTCCCCACACACTCAGTGACGGTAACATAATTAAGAGGAGACTGCAGACTAGGCTGATATCTAATCTTATCCATCGACCCGATACCTAGAACCTCCCCGCCACGTCTCCTGCCACCACCCCCTCCCCATCTCTTTTTTAAGCCCCCCCCCCCTCCCCCCACCCTGACAGCACCCTCACCACTCCCAATCCGTTTCGGACCTGAGTTTGAGTATCCACCGTCATTCGAGAAATTCAAAGTGATATTGAAGGATAGTTGATGCGTTATTACTAAAAAAAAACAGGCTGTGGGATATTAGATTTGAAAACTCTTGTAGCTCAAAAAACAACTCATCGCCGCCGGTTCCATATCATTCCCTTCTCATTGTATAGAGTGGCCACTCCGCATTTAAAACCTAGACTTTTACTTGCCGGATAAGAGTCATAAACGACAAAAACCTAGAAAATAAATAAGACTGATACCAGCTGTAGGCGATGATGCCCATTACCATGCTTGGTAAATGAGATAGAAAAATGCAGAACTCTTCGTTTACATAATTGCTTTAAAAGTATCCGTGTTGATTAGACTGAAGATCACGTGACCACTTCTCAAATTTGACGATCGGTGACATTTCTGCGTGAGAGGTCTGGGGATGAAGGGGAGACCATGAAAGCGTCTCTTTAAGGTCCGCGGGCTATTTGTGACCGGTAGATATTCTGTGAAGACATCTTTTTAACCCGTTACATTAATTAACTGATCAAATGACAGATATCATATGTCAAGATTGGAAATTTCTTTGACTTTTTGTTTACCTAGATCTACCTGCCATGTAAGTGTATGTAATTAATAACTTATAATATGAACCTCTCGCCGTACAACTGTTTGATTTATATAATATAGCAATGCGTTGCTATGGGTAACGTTTGTTCTTTCCTACGTTCCATTTCGCCGGCAGACATGCGTCACCTGTCGCAGCAGACGACATTTTTGCAACCAATGAAAACCGCGCGAAAACATATGCCCTGACTGTGGTGACCGCGTCAAAGAGCTTGGGAAAAGTTAATTAGGATACAAGAGCGCTGAGGACGGACTTCACAGGTAGGTAAAGAACAATATCTGTGAAGCTTTACAACCTATAATTGGTGCTTTGTACGACTTGGAGCATTGAAGTGTGTGATGGGGCGAAGTGTTAATTGTTCTTACTCATTAGGCAACGGTGAAACGAGGCTTCAGGTGTGAAGGACAGACTCCAAATCTACAGTCGCTCTGTTTGCCTTGTGGCCTCAACAGCTGACTGCTTTGAGGGCCACGGGTATGCTTCGGACGGTCGAGTGGAGGGTGGTTGTGTATGTGAAGCGGGCTGCGTTTGCACGCCGCGGGGAAGAAAAATCGTCTATATTTGTATTCAGTCACCTGTTACACTTACAAAGAGAACACATTTCCATGTCAAAAAGCTCCCAAGGTGATCGCGCGTGCGTAATGTGACGAGAAGCCGAAGTGGGGTGGGGCCTATAGAGACGCCATCTTTTCAATATAAAACGCTTCGATGCCCATTGGTTAAGAAACACCTGTTCACCCCCGGTATTTCTTAGCTGAAAGACACTTGTGAAGACGTTTGTACTCGAGGTTTTCTTTATCCCGGCCTGCTTTTTTCCACCCATGTCTCGGCATGAAACACACACTTCTTTGTGAGCGTTTATTCAATAAGCATGTCTTTCTTTCTGTGGCGGTAGAATCGATTTTCACCCCCGGACTCCACGCTTCTAGGCGTTAGGAATAGAAGAACTCCGCACCGGCTCACACGACCCCCAAAATTAAATATTTGTCACCCTGGTGTGACCGTGGGACTCAATTAACAAACCAGCAATTATAATTTTCGATTCTCCGATTGTTAAGATATCGATTCGAAATCCTTTTGATCAGCGTCGTTTAATAGGGTGGTGGTGGTAGTGGTTGTGTTGGTAAACGTCTTGGGTAGATGATGGAGGGGTGGTAGTGGGGGAGGGGGGGGGGGTCTTCCCTGTATGGCAGGGGTTAAAATAATAAATGAATGGGCGTGATCTGTGATGGAAGGGAGCGGGGGTGAAGGTCGGGCATGGAGCGCCTTAGATCCATTAAGTATGCGGCCCTTTCAACTCGATGCTTTTAAATTATGCACGGAAGAAATTATGAGTGTTGTCATAGAGCACAAAGACAATTTCGACCTTGTTGTATTTCCATATACCCTGGTTTATTTTTAAATGGATAAATACCTGTGTTGATGAACCGCTGAAAGCACGATGAGCGTATTCCAGTAAGGCAATCATTCAGTTGTGCCCCCTCCCTCCCTAAAACAGAAAAAAATATTAAGCAGCTTTCACCCCGCCCCCCCCCCCCCCTCACTATTTCGGAGGCTACGCTACACAACAATCCATGACGTCACCGCCCGGCATATAGCGTCTGATTCCAAACCCCTTGCTTGGTTCTTTCAAAGTGCGTTTGTCATAAAGAAAAAAAACGTGTTACACCCCCTGTAGTTTGACAGATGTGCGGCCTCACTAGCTTCGTGCTTCCAATACAATAAACATAACAGGTTTTCATAAAACGTTGGTGAAACGCCAATAAAATACGGCTGATTTTCATCTGCTTTTAATGTGCGCCGTCTCATTAGTAGAAGCATTACGGTATCGAAATGAAAAATTACGCTATCAAAATAAAATAAATGTCCGTGTGGTCCTCGTCTATTGATCAACCTACTCCTGCTTTATTTTATTTTAATTATTTATTTATTGCAAGAAATATTATTATTATTATCATAAATGTTACACTTGTATGGTTCTTCGTATGATGATTAAGACAGTAGAAGGTCAAGGTCAAGTCAGGACCCAGAGTGGAAGGGGGCTGTGTGGGTGTGCGTGCCTCACGGTTTCTCACACCTCAGCGAGCCTCTCTGCAACCTTTTCTTCGATGTCCGCCAATATTTTGTCAAAGGGTTCTCGCAAGTGAGCGCGTAAGAGACACTCTGTCACCCTTCTGTGAATCTTTTGTGGGGAGAGAAATCGATGTTGATCGATCTGGAGCGAAGAGCCGACGGAACGCCGGGATCTGTGGAAGCCCAAGAAGACACGCTGGACTGATCAAACACCCAGCGCCGACCACATAATCACTGTTTGCCCATTTCTTTTTTCTTGTCTCCACTATTTCGTTTTCGCTTGAAAGACGTTCTGTGGTAAAGTGAGAGGAGGAGAAGGGAAGAGGTGGGGGGGGGCGGACGGGGTAGGGGGGGGGGGGGAGGGCGGAGTGTGCTGGGAATCGACCTCGTTGACCTGGCAACATCTGTCCCCTCCTGGAATGATGGAAGCCGCGTCGGTTACCCCCCCCCCCCCCCCCCCCACCACCACACACACACACCTCCACCCCGCCTCCTTCACCTTTCCAAATCGCAATCAATACAACGCTCTGATCGTCGTTGGCCGTCCACCCCTACCTGCCCCCCCCCCCCTCCCCCGCCAATCCCAGGGGTCGACGCCCTCTACATACACACCAATACCCGCCCTTCCCTCCGCGCCCCCCCCGTCCCCAAGGGTCGACGCCTCACCATACCCCCTTCCCTCCTCGCCCCTCCCCCCCCGTCCCAAGGGTCGACGCCTCACCAATACTCCCCGAGCTTCAAGCGTAAGGTGATACTCTCATCGATCCGCCTTATTAAATTTCTCAATTAAAAGTCTTTATCGCGGATCCCTTGTTTCCGAGGTGCCTTTGCTTGCTTGCCCTTCACCGCTATTACCCCCCCTCCCTTATTTGCAATACAACCCTCCTCCACCCCATCCATTTCCTCCACCCACCCCTTTCGCCCCTCCACCTCCATCCCGCATTCTACCCATTTGCCAAATCCCGGCCCCCTCACCCGATCCCTGTTCACCAGATCCTTCTATTATCGCCCACCCATTCCGTAGCCACGCTCTCTCGCTTTACATCTCGCCACGCCTCGTGAACTTGCAAGCCGCCTCCAACGGTCCAAAGCATACAGGGGGCAACATCCAGAGGTCAACATTCAGAGGTCAACATCCAGGGGGCGCTAAGATATGAGCTACCGAAGGTGGCCAAGGAAATGGAGACCAAGGCTACAGGACCTCGGTGGTCGATTGAAAAGTGAAAATACGTGTTTCCGTGAGTCGGCAAGAGAAGACATGCGGGCGGCCAGTGTGCCAGCCAGCCACTGGCCTTGTGTGGTCGTGGTCTGGCCCCGTCACCACCTAAAGGTATCTCTTCATCGCGTTTCTTCGTTCACGCCTCATACGCTGTCACACGTGTCATTCTTATATGTTTGACATCACCTCTCCAGTCATATTAACATGTGAAGCAACCACTCCCAGTCAAAATGCTTCATGTCACTATCGCATGCTTAATAACCACTCCCTGTCATTCTTGCAGGTTGAATTGTCCATCTGCCGTCATTAAAGGCATAATAAGCCATCGCAGTCAACTCGCTTAAAAGTCAATGCCCCAACATTTATGAATTATGTGTAATAGTCCCTCCCATGCATTCATGCTAGTATTCATTATTATGTTGCAAGTGAAACGACCTGAACTAATTAAGAAAAATCATGTTACATTATTGCGCAATAAGGCTCCTAAAAAACAGTAATGGACATTTACGTGTTTCTGGGTGAGATAGTTGAGAACGCTGTGTCTTGCCCTTCCTTCGTGACCTTTGTGAAGGTCAACCGTCTCAAATCTAACGCGAAGACTGACAATAGAGTAGGCGGCCATATCTCCATGCACAGGAGACCAACGGGGTGGTTGTCTTTCCCAGACTCATTAAAGCTATTGATATTTTAATCCGGCGATCTAAGCATTCAAGTCACAAGCATGAAGGAATATTAATCTTTTCACGCCGCTTGCTTTTTGGTTCTCCAAAGGCGTCACAAAGCCAAAGAGCAGGCCAATATGTATGCGTCACGTAACACGAGCGGCGTCTAAAAACCGAAAAGATGACAATGATTCGATGAATGTGATCATCTTCCATCCATGCATGATCGATCATTGACGCAAGAACAGTCGCCAGTTTCTCCATTCGCCAAGTTTTGCTACTGCTTCTGGGAACTTTGATTGCTCATTGGCGCAGGTGCTGGGGATGGGGGGGGGAGTCGGCGTAGTTCTGGTTAGATGTGGAACCTGTGTGGGGGTGGGGGAGGGGGGCTCGGGGGTGCTGGCGGGGGTTAGTGGATGCCTTGTTGTCAGGTAGACAACAGCCTTTTAGCCTCATCAATATCGGGGAAGCGCCGTCACAGTTATTGCTACTTTCCATGCTATTAATTGACTTTTATCATTGCCTTTGATTCTGGCGGAGTGGGCGAGTGGGTGGGTGGTCGTGGTAGGGAATGGATGGGAGTGGGGGGGGGGGGGGAGGGGGGGGGCGTGAGCGGGTCCGTGGACGGTATCTGATCTATTTTACTTTGACTTGGCTCCAGCGTATTCAGCCGAAACCTGTCATCATTCCCGTATTCCGCGGGGCGAAAAGTGGCCATATTTCTTTTCTCGTCCCCCCCCCCTTCCCCCTCTCCTCCTCTTCCTCCTCCTCCTCCTCCTCCTCCTCCTGCTCCTCCTCCTCCTCCCTCCCTCCCTCGCCCTCCCCTTTTGTGGCGCTCATTTTGCTTACAATTTAGCAGTCCCTTTGAAATGCAAATGCTAGCGGCGGGTAATTACTTTCTGGATGTAAGTCTATCTCAGGCCCCTTTCCCTTCCTCGTCATGCTTGGCCTCCCGCTTTGTTGGTTCAGCTTTCTTCCAGGAAGTTACAGCTGGTCGCAGATCGGGGCAACGCACCGCTGGCCAAAAGGGGCGCTGGCTGGGGCGGTGGCAGCGTGAGGAGGGGGGGGGGGGTGGGTGAGTTGGGCGATTCTTGTCTTCATCGGGTAGGGGGTGGATGCGTAGGTAGGCAGTGTTGGGCGGGGCGGTCTGGTAGAGTGGGGTGTAAATTCTTTCTCAGACATTAGACGTTATAACGGTCTTCCGTCTGACCTCTCCCTCCACCAATCATACGGAACCGCATCCCCTCTCCCTCTCTCCCTCCCTCCCTCTCTCCCTCACCATCTCCGCCCCCCCCCACCCACTGGCGTCCCCCTCCCCACCCCGACTCTGCCCATTTACCCTCCCAGCTCTTGTCTCCTACCTGCCATAAGCCGCCAGCATTTCTCGGCCGCTTTTCATTTCCGGAGCCCGCCGATTTCTCCGCGTGGTGTCGCTCCAAGCGGAACCTGGGGGGCCGGGAGGAATCGTGCAAGGCAAGGGTGGGTGAGTGGGTGGGTCGATGGGAGGTGTGTGTGTGTGTGTGGAGGGGGGGGGGGGGGCAAGACCGGCACGCCGATCCGCGTCTAATGACAACTACCACCCCACCCCCACCACCACCTTCATCTCCACCCCCACGTCCCCCCTTCCCCAACACGTTGCCCTCCCTCTTCCCCCACACGTACGCCAAGAGCCAGTCAGCCGAGGAGAACGAGCCGTCAGATCACCATCCCATCCCTCCCACCCCCCCCCCCCCTCGCGCCCCAACCCCACCTCCCCCGCCCCCTCCCCTGGCCCATCACCCAGCAACCATTTTCTCCAGTTCGCTGGTAGGCGCCGCGTGCCCCGGGGCAGAGACCGATGGAGTCACCCCCTGGCCACGTGACGTCGTTCACTAGGGGAAAGATATCGCGGGGGGGAAAGGGGAGGGAAGGGGAGGGCAGGGGAGTGTTGGGCGAGACGGGAGGGGAGTGGAATCACAAGTTGCAAGTATTTCTCATTTCAATGATTCCGGTCTTGTTTTAGATGCGTTGAAGCCGTCACACCCTCAGGCTATGGAGTTATAGCGACAATCAACTCCCCTTTCAAAAACAATTTTTTTTGAGGTTTAGAGCCTTGATGCCCTCCGTCTCCTTACCACTCACCCATATACCCATTATTCTATGAGCTCCCCCCCCACCCCACCCCATCTACCCATTATTCTATAAAAGTCCCCCACACCCACACACCCACCCCTCTCCACTCCCCACTTCCACCTTCATCTCCCAGCTTTCCTGAACTGACTTTCAAAGTCCCACCTGTGCTGCGTCAACCGTCTAGTCAACTACTCTCATCACGTCGCCATTTCCTTAAAGCAATCATCCCTTCTCCACGACCGAGGGACCACGGACCCCTACCCAGCCCCACCACTCGCACCTCCATCCCCACCTCATTATCGACCCCCCCCCCCCTACCCCACCCCCTCTCCATCCGTCCTCATCCTAACTTCCTGTTCCACTCACCGCTTGCACCGTCCCAAGTTCATCCTTTAGGGGACGGCGGGGGGTGGGGGTGGTGGGGGGGCATGACTGTCTATAATCGCCACAGCGCCAATGAGCAAGACCCTTTTATGTCCGAATGTTTTTTTGGCGGCCATTATTGTTTTTTGGGGTTTTTTTTTTTCCTTTCTTTCTTTCTTTCAATCAAGTCAGTGGAGCGCGACTGACAGAGAGTCAGCGCGTCGATAGAAGGCAAGAACGGCGGGCGGCCATCGTCTCAAGTTGCCCGACTCGTCAAGACGACGGGAGAAGTGTCACGGTGACAGCATCGCGGGCAGATTCACAATCCATCCATACATTGCCCCTGGCGGCGAAAAAGGATGCCACTTTTATTCCAGCTCAAAGCGCTAGCGTGACATCTTCCGGGAGATTGATTCAAAACTAATCCTTCTAATCATCACGTGATTTTTTTTTTGTGGCGTTCGTTTTTTTTCTTTTTCTTTTCATGTCTTCTTTTATTAAGGTGGAGAGGAAGGGGTCGTGGGGGGGGGGGGGGGGTGGGGTAGGGCGGGGGCTATTAAAGGAGCGGGGAATGTGATGCGGTGTCCTCTAGACCGTGTCGGTGGCGATAGCTTCGTTATAATCTCACTCAAAGGTTTGGTCACGCCGCTAGGCTGGTTTATCTAAAAGTTCCGAACATGAGCCAAGACCATTGCGTTCAAAACTTCAGGGGAGCTGTAAGCGTCTCACTACTTCTATCGACAAGAGAACGGCAGGAACCCCCCCCCCCCACACACACACCCGAAGTCCAGGATTCCTTTTGCTCCTTCAATCCCACAATGACCGTAATGTTACCGGTTTGTTTCCAGTAGTGGTTATGTGGTTATAGTTTCGGTTATAGTTTCGACCAGGTGTCTCCCCATTACAACATGCAAGAAATCTCACCTGGCTGGCTTAAATACGATACATGGTGAGGGTGGGGGGGGGGGGATGTGGGTGCGGCAGAGTAACGAAGGCAGCTGAAATATACATTCTGTTCGTGGCAGAGAGTGTTAAAGTTTTAAGAAACCGCTCCGACATGGGGACGTAACTAGGTTTTACAGTCTAGTTATAAATGATTGATTTCGTATGTTTCGTTTTTTCGTATATTTCGTACGGTTTGCCCTGACCCGGTTTACACACGTGCGTTCGTGCGTAGGCTGACTACGTCACTGATCAACACAGCACGCCTCTGTCCTACTTTAGATCACTTGTATGCTCGGCACGACTAAATATCGTACAGGAATAAAAATCATCAAAACTTTATGATGATATCGGCCTCAGCTATCGAGTATCAAAAAATATCCTGATCACAATCTTTGACATGTGTCTCCCCTCTTGTGCGAGACTTTGGAAATTTATTGCAGACATGTGGGATTTATACACAATTTACATGTAATGTCCTGGTGTTTGATGTATCATAAGCTGTAATATTACTATTATTATAATATTAAGTATAGGTTTGGTCTTAGATATATGTTTTTGTCAAACGACATTAAAATGGCGTGTACCGGTAATACATTTATCTGCTTCTTTTCTGAGGCAGTCTACCAAAATGATGAAAACCTGTCGATACTAATACAGTCTGCGGTCACATAAATGATTAAAAGACAAAAAGGTGCTGCGCTTGTTTCCTGTTTTCCATGTTTGTGGTGCACGCAGGAATAGCAGAGATATATATACCATATTTCAATGCACTGCCACTGCCTATAACGGGAATGCCGGACAAAAAATGCAACAAAGTTGTCGTGGAAGAAGCCATTCCAAGGAATTATAGCTTCTTCTCGTGCCTCCGTCCTGTTCGATAATTTATCGATATGGTTCATTATTGACTAAGGCCTGGCCTTCCCTATGCAAACATCTCCTCTCACTTTGTCGATTACCTCCTCTCTCCAAGCGAGTCTTTGCATGGTCTTGCAGTCGTGGGGCATGGTGGGGGGGAGGGGGAGGGAGGGGAGGGAGGGGACGGAGGGGAGGGAGGGGACGGAGGGGAGGGAGGGGACGGAGAGGATGCGCGCGAGGGGAAGGATAGGTGGAAAAAAAGAGGGGGGCGAGGAGGGGGACGGGGAAGGGAGGAGGAAAGGGGTGGGGAGGGGTGGGGGGCTGACGGCAGCACGTGGAAAGGCAATGGACGATAAAGACAGTTTTGATTAATGCGAGGCGTCCTTTGCCGAATGAAGCGTGAAGTACATTTCGTGATGAATGCTACTGGCCGGCTTCTCCGCCACGAAGGCGTGTCTCCCCCATGGCTGGCCTGGTAGGGGAGGGTCGAGCCGCCAGGCAGCACCTCTTTAAACAATTAACGCCCTTGCCGGGTGTCTCCAGGCCTCAGTGGGCGGCCGCGACAGGACAGTCACAGCCACAGCCAAGAGAGCCAGGCAGGTAGCCGGGTCGGTAGTAGATACAAGACGTGCCCAGATTGCCAGTCTGATCGACACGGTCATCTCGTCTCCGTGCGGCCATTTGGCGACAGAGGTCACGCAGACACAGGGTTGGAGTCTTTGATCAGCCCCACCCCCCCCCCCCCTCTTTTCTTCCCTCCCTCTCCTGACACCCCGACCCTTCGCTCTCACGCATCCCCCCTCCCCGCTCCTCCCTCCTACCCAGGACCCACCCGCTCTGCGTCACAGAGAAGCGCGCGTCATGTTTAACGTGTAGCCTTCTAGCTTGTCCCCCACCAGAGCCTTGCGCGCTAAGATTAATGGGCTTGCTTATGAAAGATGTTTATTATAAAATGGGGTTTAGTGGGCAGATTGGAGACCCTCGGGAGGCCACAGAAGCAGACAGAGCGAGAGGGAAGCGATGGGGGGGGGGGGGGAGGTGGGAGGGGGGGGGGTAGACAGAAAGAGCGAGCGCGAGTGAGAGAGGGAGGGAGAGTCTCAAAGAGTTCAAGGAAAGTCAAAGGAGACTGTCATCGGGTTTGTGTCTGCCTCGACCCGCCCCCTTATGAGATATTATTGGTGATTGTGAGTGCCCGTGTTGGAGGGGGGGGGGGGGCGGCAGAACAGGGCTGGCATTGCAGGGTAAGGAGAGGTGAGGGGAGGAGAGGATATGAGAGGAGAGGAGAGGAGAGGGAGAGGCGGTAAGGAGCGGAGTGGGGCTGAGCGTTGAGGGCAGCTGCGTCGACCGACGTTAGCAGGGAGACGACTGTCGACGCGATGAACTTGACACCCACTTTGTCGACGTCCGAAGCCGTGGCGGTGACATAGCAGCGACACCCAGCGGCGTGACGGGACGACAATAGCGCCCGAGTCCTCCCCAAACATTTGCTCTGGTCGCCATCAGGTCGAGGTTGGGGTCCCAGGGGGCAGCAGGTAGGCTCTTGCATCCATTGCGAGGCGGACACAAGATGGTGGTCATCTTTCATAGCCGTTGGTTCCCTTAGCTTCCCCCTCCTCCCCGACTCCTCCATCTTTCCACCCAGCTGCCAGCACGTCTCTTTCACGGAAATCTTCATTCACCCGCTTCTCTGCGCTTCACCCTCATCTGAAGGACACACCGATGGTCCTCCTAAGCCCCCTCCCCACCCCCCCCCCCCTCACCACCCCCCCTCCCCAACCGGATCAACGTTATACATCCAACTCGACGGTCGCTTGATTTGCAATTCCAATGACAAGGTGAACCCGATGGCTGTTGTGATTGACCTCACAACTCAGAATAAGCCACACGACCTCTTTTCCCCTCTTCTCCCCACCCTCTCTCTCTCTCTCTCCCCCCCTCCATCACACCTCCTTCTCCTCTCTCCCCCTCCCCCTCTCTCCCTTCCACCCACCTCGTTCTCCTCTCTCTCGCCTTCCTCTGTCGCCTCTCCTCTCTGGCCTCTTTACCCCACCGCCTCCTCCGACTCCTCGGCCTCCTCCTCCTCATCATCCTCCTCCTCTCCCGGCCCCCTACTTAAGGTTATGCGTCGTATTGTCTTCCCGTCCACTTGAGGATCAAAGACAGTGACCAGGCCCCGGAGATTCACAAGGGGGGATGATGTCCTTATATGGCCCAAAAGCACCATCCAATGCTGGCCGCCGTGGAGACCAATCCATGTGACATGAACCACTTCTCCACATCGCTGCCTTTTGTAAAAGCGACATCACTTTCGCCCTGAAAACCAACGGGTTATGGCGGATGCGGGCGATATTTGGGGACATTATAGGGCTTATTTCGGTTTGAGCTTCAGCCATACTGTCGAATGCGCGAAAGAGGCGAGACGAGAGCACGTCATCCAGTTTCTTCCCCTCACGGCAATTGAGCCCTCGAAATTCAGAAGGAACCCGGACAATAAACCCTATGATGAAAGGCTGTGTAACGTGTTATGTGGGTCTCATCCCCGGCAGCCATGTTTGTTTCTCCTTTTATTTCACACGTGGCTT
>OZ025252.1:4138064-4168519 GCA_964019135.1 Arenicola marina | reverse complement strand
ATTGTAGCGTTTGTCTGATTCCCCGATTTCCGCCCTCCTCTGCCTCAGCCTCAGCCCCCCCCCCCCCCAATCTCTCTATGTCCACCTACCCTCCTCCCCCCAGCACCCCCCCTCCCCCCCCCCATTCTCGGTATCGAACCTCCCGCGTCAGGTAGCGATAGACCGCTGCCACAGAGGGCGGCGGCCAGAAGAAAAGGTCGGGCCCGGGTCCCTTAGAAATGGCGCGGCCCCCGGTTCTGATCCCTCCTTCAATTCGCCTTAATGGAGAAGCTGAGTGCTGCATCTGACGATTGTTTCCTTTTCGGCTCTGCCTCGCTCTGGAGCCGTGACCGGTTCGGGCACGGGCCCCGGAGCCGCAATCCGTGCTGGATCAACAAAGGAGAGTCGGGAAGCCAGGTCTATGCCGTGTAAGACGGCCCGGATCCCTGGGCACTGGAGACGGCCCGGACCTCGGGCCACCAGGGATGATCCGGGCTGCTGAGGAGGAGAGAGTAGGAGGCGTGGTAGAGGAGGGGGGAGGGGGGGGGGGGTCGGTATGTCAGGTGACGACGGAGATGACAGAGGAGTCACTCACTATGACTGGATAAGACAAGACGCAACATAGACGTGCAGTGACAGCACTCGACACAAGATTTAACATAAATAAACATACAAGGGTAAGGCATCTGAAATAGGCACAAAGTTAACACAAATGTTAAATGGGATAAATGCCATGATGATGACGATGGATGTCGTGATTACAATGATGAATATACAGTCATAGTGATGATAATTGCAGTGATTCCGATAATGATGAATGTTATGGTTATAATAATGACTATTACGATAATGATGAGTGTAATAGTGCAAATACTCACGATTACGACCATGATAAATGATGATCATGATGACAGCCAGACGAACATCAGGAATAGATATCATGGAGAACACCGAACAATTAAGGCAACCGAAAACGGCCCCTCTCTACAATAGCTAGACGGAGACAGGTTGAAGGCGATAACAACCACACCCCCCCCCCTCTCTACACCCCCTCGCTCTCCCCACCCCCTCCTCCCACCCCCCGCTCCCCTATGCTCGGTCCCCTCTGGGAGACGCTGAGACAACACGTACACGTGATTAGATCAGCGCCGACCTCCGTTTCCTCACGAACCGTGCTTCAAGACAGAGACAACAAGCGGAAACCCGCCACGGAGAACGAGAAATGGATATTGAGCGGCGGTCGGGGTGGGACAAGGGGTGGGGGGGGGGAGGGGGGGGGGGTGGAGGGGCGAGGGTAGGGGTCGGTGTAGTGTAGTGGAAGATCAACGCTTTTGTATGATAGCGTCCGCTATTTGCCCAAATATATCATCATCCAGCTCTCCGCTCCCCCCCACCCCCCTGTCTCTCTCATACCCTCCCCCCTCCACCCCCCTGTCTCTCTCATACCCTCCCGCTACCACCCCCCTGTCTCTCTCATACCCTCCCCCATGCCTCTCTCCGCCCCCTCCCCCCCCCTCCCCCCCCCCCCCCCTGTGGCTGCCGCGGACGTCTCGGCCTAATAAGACTTATCAGCTCTCTCCTTGAGTCAGTCACGTTCTATTTGGTTTGAATTTGCCCATAATGGACAGTAGATCATTACCATAGAATCTCTTTCTTGGCGTGTTTGCACAAAGAGTTGGCCTACAATATCGGCAGATGACCACCAGAAAGGTTCCACTGCCTCCGCTGTTTCTCTTCTGGGCCCCACCGTACCTCGCCCTCACCCCCTCCCTCCCCCCCCAACCGACCGCTGGCCCTCACCTTGCCTCACAGTCACCCCCCTCCCACCCACCATTGGACCTCTCCCTTAGCCGACCTCCCTATCACCCCCCCACCCCCTCCCCCCATCTATTCCCATATGCAGTGACTTTCATACCACTAGAACGATGGACGAAGATGTCGCCTAACTTTGGGTCAATAAAAAATATATGAAATTAAGTCTTCTGCTTCTGCCCTCTACACATCACCACTACCGTGGTTGGTTGGTTGGTTTAAGTATTGTGTTACAGAGGTTTAACCTCTGTACCTGATATCGATGGGAATGGGAAGGGTCAAGGCAGAGAGGAGCCATGTCTCCGGGGCGTAAACATTACTCTTTGCGGCGAAAGACAAGGTATCTTCATGCTGTACAAACATTGGCACAGGTGGGGTTCGCACAACACACCGTAACAAACAAAGCCCACCCGACAATAGCCTCGAGCTGTATATATACATGTACTGGACCAGTGGATGGCTGACCCCCGGGGACTCACGTCTACCTGAGAGTCACGTGCACGTGAATGCACACACAATAGGCGCAGATGCGCCACCACACCGAATGGGTCGTGTCTCTAGGGTTAAGGTGGTAGCAGCAAGCCCCCTGCCGCCAGGTGGGGCTGTTGATGTTGTGGTCTGCGAAAAGCGCCCCATTACGCCATCGGACCTCCCTAGGGGCCGCCACCTACACCCCGGAATCTCCTTCACTTTCAAACCTCTACTACCTCACTAATCAACTAGCCGCAAATTGTCCCCCCAACTTCTATTCATCCCCTCTCCTCCGCCGTAATTACCCGCGTCATTCGCACCCCCCTCCTCCCCCCCCCCCCCACACACTGTCCTCCATGCACTACCCCTCCATCTCTTTCCCACCCTCCCCACCCTTCTCCCCCGGCCCACTTGTTTCCCAGCCTCGCGGGCTCTTCGTCTGTCTCTGTGTCGTCTCTCTCACCGGCAGATTTTAACGGTGTCGTATTTTCCCTAAATGACTAGCCTGCCTTGGCCGGGGCCCTCGGGCCATGGTGTCCGGTGAACTTTTAACTGTACTCCTTTTATGACCGGCCATCTCAAAGGGTGACATGCGCGCGTCGGCAAGCGAGTGAGCAACTCGGCCAGTCGAAGTGAACCGAGCGGCGGGGGGGGGGGGGGGGGGGGGGCGGTGGTGTTCGCAGGGTTGGGCGGGGGTAGCTGGGTCCGTATGGTCAGTTGGTCAACGATGCTCGGTTATAACTTGCAGGAGGCTGGCACTTCGTCGCCATATAGCCTACACAGCGAATTTTGATAAAATAACAATAAAAATTGAGATAAAATCTTTAAGTTTTCTTTTTACTACCATATAAAAAACATTCTGACGTTTTGGTTTTGTGATATGAAAAGTTTGGGTATTTTCATGATATTAGGAATTCTTAATGTTTTTCTGTGTTTCAATCCATGCAACACATATATTTTTCACCATATTAAGAATTTGAATCATATTTGCAATGATTAGAATCACGTCTCATGGCTCAAGTTAAGTGTATCTATCAATAACTAATATCAGTAGGTGACATTGACAAGACAGAAATGTAAACTGTGAATTGTCCCAGCACAGATATACATTAAAAGTACTTATAAGCGTCAAGACTCCATTATATTGTCTCGAATAAGATCCTTAGTAGAACAAACAGGGTGCTGGCATGGCATGACTTATATATTGTGGGTCTTCAGTGTCACCCCCCCGCCCCCCCCCCCCCGGCGTCCGCTCAACCCCCGCTCTCACAGCAGTGATCCCCATGGAGAGGTGGGGGGAGGGGGGTAGCCTCAGCGGACAGTGACATAGTCTCTCTCCCGGAGTTTAATCAACTTGTCCAATGCGCCGGGGTTTCCCTGGACTCCAGGGTTTCCCCAGGGTCAGAATAATCACTATAATTTGCCGGTTTTAAGCGTAAGACCGTATGTCAGAGCAAGCGGATGTACCATTATGGGGGGGGGCAAGGGGGGGGGGGTGTTAGAAGGGGGGTGTAGGTGTATTCGGGGAAGGGAGGAGTGTGTGTGGCTAGGGGAGGGGTTTAACTGCGGAGAGCTATTTTTATTGGGGGTAGTTACATAAATATAAAGGTATTTTGCACTCTCTCTTGCAAGATCCACTCTCGCTACCGTTAGGTGGCGCCCTTTATACACTCTACTTCTGATTATCTAAACCGGAAAGACGTCATCATGAATCCTTTTGTTCAGCATTCCCAACGGGGTGGGCTACCTGCCCTGTCTGTCTGGCCTCTACACCCAACCCCAACCACCCTGACCCCATCCCAGCCTAACCTATCCCAGTCAAACCCATCCCACCCCACCCTGACCCATCCCACCCCACCCTGACCCCCTCCCACCCCACCCCTGGCCAACCCCACCCCAACCCATTCCATCCCCCGCCACTCCACCCCACCCTGACCCCAACCTAGCAGTACCCATCCCAGTCTAACCCATCCCACCGTGACCCCTCCCACCCCACCCTGGCGACCACTCCCAGCCCATCCCTGGCCACCCCCACCACACCCTGACTCCTCCCCATCCCCCGCCACCCCACCCATACTCGGACCCCTCCGCTCCACCCCCCCCCCCCCACCCCCTTTATTTCTCCCTCTTGGTCTCTGGCAGACGACATCCCCCAAATGTTGAATATGACAGCCCCACAAAGCACCTTTTCTATCCCTGCTCCCTCGCGGAGGGCGCCACCTAGGGGGCAAATGACACAACAGGGTCACGTGGTCTGCCGTCAGACGAGGTTGCGAGAGCGTGTTTTTTTTCCCGCCGCCATCTTTACGGCTTCACGCGTGAGCATCATGCTTTGACCATCTTCCGTGCGTGGCGCAACGAGCGCCCCCCCCCCTCTACTTAACCCCCCCCCCCCCAGCCCCTCACACGCGCCAACTTGTCCCGCTCCTCTTCCACCCTGATCCTGCCCCGCCCCGCCCCCCTCCTCTCTCTCGCTAACCAGGCATCCTGTCGTTTCGTGAAGGACTGACTCGTTTTCAATAACAATGGGGATGTGAAATCAATTAGAAGTTGGCTACTCCTGAGCGCATCTAGGCGCCCCTACCACATCCACCCCTATTCCCACTCCCCCTCCCTCTCCCCTTTTACCCGCCGCCATTTTAGCGTCACGGCCTTGGCTGAAAAAAAGGCCCCGAATCATAAAGGAAATCATGACTTGGTCATCGAACCGAACGACACGAAAGGAAGGAGCTCAAAGGATCAGGTTTCCGTTTATAGAAGGTAGGTTTTTTTATCACAAGGGACCCCCCCGTTTGGCATATTAACAAGTTCGCGCGTCAATAAATCTTCCAAAACTAGATCACTCGAGAGTTCGGGGAACAACGAGACCGGCAAAAGCTGCTTACAATTTAGTTAACTTAGAACTTGGCTTGTGTTCAGTCCTATGGCTACATTAGGCTGACAAGAGTAGGCAACGTTCACCGCTTAGGATATAGTGTTCAATTATTAGGCTTAATAGCGTCGTGTTTATGGCAGTGTTGCTAAATACCGGATTTGCACTGTTCTCGAACTCATCAGTGCACTTTCCTAAGGCCCTTTGTGACGTCATATCCGGCAAAACCTCGTCCCGCACTCAACGACCGGCTACTGAAAAAAATTGGTGATTTGTCACCTCTAAGGGTTTTACTGAGGCTCGTGCGTGAAAATGCATATGGCAAAGCTTCTAGTGAGAGGAAGTTTATCTCGGCGCAAATATCCTATGCTGCCCCCGCCTAAAGCCGGAGCGAATCCAGCATTTATGGATGGAAAGGGAGATGGGGGGGGGGGGGGGGGGGGTGGGGGGGCGGGGGGCATGATTCCGTATTTTATGAGATGACGAACATGCCGTGTCACACAAAGCCATCTGGATGGTCGTAGTCTGTAACGTTACAAATACAACGAACACACTTCCCTGTTATCGTCCTACTAGACCGACTGGCCGTCGGAATGTTCACTAAATAGCGGAAATACACTGTGGCTACTAGTAATTCTGAGAAATTACTGATTCGTTTATTAATCCCGTATCACCATTGATAGCTTGGTGGGGCAAGACTTAACGCTTATCAACACGCAATCCCAGCAAAACGCGCTTCGATCCATTGAACGCGCCACACAGAAACAGTATAAACGGGGCCCTGAAGGAATCTCGCTAAAATATCACGAGAGTGCCGAAATCTCATGCCCCACCCCAACTCCTCCCCTCCGACTTCCCACCCCCCATGATTTTGTTTTATCTGTGTGGATATATATTACATATTGCAGGTAATCTTTTTGAAGAAAAGCTGTCCATATCAAATTTATTGGCGAAACGCAATGTATCTAATACTATAAGCTCTTGCCGAAACCCATTGATCTAAATATTGACAATTAATATTGAAATGGCCTGCCATTTGTCTCACACAAGGAAAAATGCCGTGTCCTTGACCTGTTTATACCGATGCATGGTCAATGTCAACTGTCTGCTGCACAGCTGTGTGTATGTAGTTATGACAACCAGCCACACCACCACCCGTTAACGAGAGAGCTGGAGACCACAGGAACCAGGTTCGAATCTGGATCAGAAAACTGACCACCGGTGATCGGGATATTACCCCCCCCCCCCCCCCCTATCTTTCCTCCGTCATTACTCCTGTGCATACCACTGATGGGATATCTCTCGAGGCCCCGTCGCACTGGTATACCCCATGTGTCCATAAATATGGACTAAAACGTCCATCCACCCTGCCACATAAAACTGTTGCTCCTCCAGGATGTAGAACTACCTCTCGGCGGCTGATCGGGCAGACACTTCGAAGTCCGAGTCAACTTCTGTACCTGTTTAGACGTCCAACAACGAGAGACACAGATTGTCTCTCACCGCGCATATCTTCCACTTCTATATCTTTTTCTCGTGATGCTGTCCTCATGTCTTCCATGATAGGACAGGTATTTGATCTAAACCTGCCCCAGGTGAGGTCCCCGGCTCAGGCTTGGGTGAGGCTGCGCAATGGTTTCTTTTAATATAGGCAGTACGAGAGCTTGATAACTTTATTACAATAGATAGATACGACGTGTCTCACTCACATAGATGCGCTTCGATGCCGGTTTTCATTCCAAAGGCTGTATCTGCACTGGTATAATAGTAACTGGTTCTCTACAGATGCTTATGCAACCCGGATAGGATACGGGTGTAGTAAGCCCCGGGTGGCGAGGTCATCCACTCAGTGTCTCCGCCTGGCGAGTGTCCAGGGGTGTATATCAGACGCCAGTGGCGCTCTCTACCGAATAACACTGAAACGTCTCGAAACGAAACAGGTTGGGTTCAACCCCCGGACCCCTCAAAACTTTGGATCCGCTGCTAACAGGCTTTGTCGAAAATTTAATTAGATCACGATACTCTTTTAACAAGTTTTATATTGGACAAAACCACGACAAATGAAAATCTATATTTTATTGGTATCGCTCACCACGGCACACCAACATTTTCTTGGCAACATAACGATCCTCGTAGCATGGCAGCCGCAGGAACCCTAGCGACCTATGTTACTATAGCGACCGTGGCATCATACCAATCGCTATAACCATGGCACGATATAGAGGTCATCAGGTGTGGGGATGGAGGAAGGCTCGGGTTCATAAATTAACTTGACAATCCAGACACCAGGACAGATATCCCGAGAGAGGCCAAAGTGCAGTAATTGACCGCGGCACCGCTGGGGGTCGTCGCCTCGGTCACTTCCCCCTCGTCGCCGCCACCGCCGCCTCCGTCTTCGGGATCGGGATTAGGGTCTCTAGATAGGGAGACCCAGTCGGACTTGAGGGAGTCGGCGGCCGCCTGGATACTGTGGGTGATGTCTGCCAGCTGCTGCCCGATCCGGAGCCATTGCACTTCCGGATCCTCGGCATCCGGGAGTCCGGCCACGAGGTCGGTGAGTCCGGGGAAGGAGGCGGCTACGTAGGAGTTACTGCTGCTGGGGGCGAACAACAGGTGTCTGGAGGGGTGGGGCGGGGGGGGTGGCGGGGGGAGGAAAAAAGGGGGAACCATTTAAAAAAAATTAAGTTTAAACTGATGAAGTTAAATTATCTGAACAAGTAGCACTATGGAGCACGACAATACGTGATGTAATCACGGGAGTCATTGATATAACATAAGCCAGCTTTGGCAACCAGATAAAAACCATTAAAAGACATTCTATGAACTATTTGACACACCCTACAAACTCCCTACTATTACTTACCCCGTTGATGCTTAAAGAATTGACGGGAATCCATAATGCAACCGTACAGATAAATAGCGACATCATGACGGTCGATGCGTACCGAAAATAAATAATAAAATAAAATAATTCATTTTAACCATTATATATATTTTGTTCATTATTTAATTTCTACTAGTGTTTCTGACTCACTTCTCGTAGGGGCGGTCCGGCAGACCACGTGGTGCGAGGAAGTTCCTCTCTAGCAGCAACAGTTTGTCGTTCATGGCCCTTACCGCTAGGGGGCTGACAAATAAGTCGTCATATTAAGCTAGGGACATCTGTTCACCAGTTTACTTTGGTGTTACTCTTGACTTTTTGACATATTTGGTCAACTGCAGTGGACCTATTTCGCGTACATAGTTTAGCCGGTTACGGGGCTTAGTCGGCTAAAATCGCCCATCATTTACATGGTAACTTTAGCCGACTAAGCCCCGTAGCCGACTAAACTGCGTTCGTGAAATCCGCCACAGGTATATGTTTGCCAAATCTGTATGAATTTTTCTTTTGGCAAAATGTCGATTAACTGTTAGTGTAGCTTCTTACAAGCAGCAAACAAACAGAAGGTTATAATCAAAAAAGATCTTCCCATCATGGCATGTAAAACTTGAGTTTCAATATTAAGTCGGAAACTCACTCATTCATGTCAAGCGTTTCAAGTCGCTCGTGAAATGCGGTTATTCCGTGACTGAAATTCAAAGCAACCTCTTCCAGTAAATCTGAAATATTAAAACCAAAACAATATCACTATCAGACTATTAATACTAGTCGACAATTTAGATGTTATCTCATAATAGCTGCGCTCTCTACAATGTGAGGTGGTCTGCCTTCTCCCATGCAGAGGTGGGGGGTGAGGGGGGGGGGCTGCCATTTACACAAAATGTGCGGTGTTCTGCCGTGGGGGGGGGGGGCTGCCAGTTACATAAAATGTGAGGTGTTCTGCCTTCTCCCATGCAGAGGTGGGAAGTGGGGGGTGAGGGGGGGGGGGCTGCCATTTACACAAAATGTGCGGTGTTCTGCCGTGGGGGGAGGGGGGGGGGTGCTGCCAGTTGCATAAAATGATCGGTGTTCTGCCTTCCCTCATGCAGAGGTGGGGGCTGGGGGGTGGGTGGGGGGGGTTGTCAGTTACATAAAATGTGCCATGTTCTGCCTTCTCCCATGCAGAAAGGGGGGGGGGGGCTGCCAGTTACATACAATGTGCCGTGATCTGCCTTCTCCCATGCAGAATGGGGGGGGGGGGGCTGCCAGTTACATACAATGTGCCGTGATCTGCCTTCTCCCATGCAGAGGTGGGGGGTGGGGGGTGCCAGTTACAGACTACTGGTCTGGTATTCTCTCCACACGGTGAACATGTTACCTCTACATCAGCCGTATTAATTTTAAGTTATGAAGAAGAGAAGCCTTGTTTAAGGTTTGTTAATAATAATATCATAAAATCTCGGAGAGCGGAGCTTGTAAGCCAATTTCCTTACGCCTACAGTAAAAGAATATGCAAGGTCATTAATCTAGATATAAATGATATTTATCAAGTATTTATCAAACCGATAAAGGCGCCCCTATATGAAATGTGCTAAATACTACATAATGACTAATGGTGGTACCCAGGGAGAATCCGCCTTGTGCGAGCTCGTTGCCATAGCTACGGTTGGCTGCAGACACATATGTTTCCACTGTAGCGCCAAACTCGGTCAGATTATACGGGATAATGACGCTGTCAGCCAAATCTCGCCCCATCTCGGCCATGACGAGAGCCGAGGCGCTGCCGTGTGTGAACAGAGGGTCGATGATTTCTACCAGTCGCATCGTCTCGTAGACGGAGTGGTACAGTGGGTAGGACGGCAGTAGATCCAGAATCTGCAGCCGAAACCAGTGTCATGAATACGCAGGAAAAACCAGTGTCATGAATATGCATGACGAAGGGATTGGACCAATGAGGATGCGATAGGGAGACTGGCATTAATTTGGTATGCAGTCCAAAGATGGCATCGGTAATATTTAAAAACCTCCTGAGCATCTCAATATTTTGCTTGCTACCCAAGGAACACATAATTGTCGGTACGCACACCCTATTTCTTTCCCTGCGTTACTTTATTGTGGGTGTGAATATAACAGAGTTAGGTTCAAATTTAGCCTAAATTTAGTCTCATACTAACCGGAACTGGAATCAAAACCAAACCTACTGGGTCATTATTCAAAACAACGCCTGCGAGTGTGAGCTTTATTCTTATTCCTACATTTACGTAAACCTCAGGTCACGCATTAAGCACGTTATGAGATTCCTATTCGTAGATTAATCATTAATATAATATCAATTAAGTTGTACATATATTTTTCCAGTCTAATTCCCCTTCGCGTCCAACCCATCGAAACGTCATACAAGGTATGCAATATGATACGGCTCGAGTGGGGATCGTAATGGATATGCTTGGCCCCGGTGGTAAATAACATCCTTGACCAGTTGTCGCCTGGTTTTTGACGGTCCGTGACGGAGGTCCTTACTTTGTACAGATACGTATGGTCCGTGCACGGAATAGCCACTTGTTGCACAAATGCTGTGAAATCTGTCCCGGAACCCAGGCCTGGAATGCTGAAACAATTTATTTAGTATTAGTACCGGGCAGAAAACACTTTGTACAGTCACAATTAACATGTTTCTAAATATCGCGATCTTTTGTAGGCATGCTATAAATGCAATGAGTGACACGATGAATGTGGTGACATCCAGTACACAGTGGATGTCGCCTGAATCTGTACGTAGTAAGTTGCTGTTTATTACCCTGTAAACTGGTGTTTGTCTGTACTTTTTATTTCCCAACAAAATACTATAAATATCTCTTTTCTAAAACAGGTAAATTTTCTAAAACAGGTACATTTTCTAAAACAGGTACATTTTCCAAAACAGGTACATTTTCTACAATAGGTCAATTTTCTAAAATATGTAAAGGTTTTAATTTTTATGAATAAAGTGCAGGAATGAGTTCACTTTTAGACTTCCCGGCTGTAGTTTGTCCCACTCACATGGGAAGCCCTCCCACAGTGGGGAGTTTCTCAAGCCAGCTGTCATACACGCTGATGGCGGGGTCGTCCGGGTCAGGAATCTGAAACAAACTGTCGGAGCTGTTATTTGTGCTGGGGTCATTCGCAAGACGTCGCCATTGTTGTCCCCACAGGGTACTATAATCATAATGTCACCGTTCATATCGTCTTCGCAAGACGTCGCCACTGTTGTAAACACCCCCATGGTCATAATGTCACCGTTCATATCGTCTTCGCAAGATGGCGACACCATTGTAGCCACGCTCCCAGCAGAGGGCGCTCGTCAATAACAGTACAAGTGCACGTCATAAATCGTGGCATTATGACTATATCACATGGTGGCGGACCATATTACTGAGTATTCTTACATAATTAATGAATAGCCCCAGGACATACCCTCTTAGTGGCTTCTCGCATCACGGCTTTGAGGGACGGGGATGCGCGGCCGCCGAAAACGTAATTTCCTGCGAACACGTATATTACATCCAACAAAGATTCACTTTAATACCAAATTCACTCAAATATGCATTTATTTGCATATCCCATAGCTACCATTTCATATATCATCCCCTTAAGACAGTCGTGCCAATAGCTGAAAATGCAATAAGGCCTTCAGTGAGCATGACCCGATATGTCAGATATTTATAGATATTTATACTTATATTATACAGATATTAGTACTAATATCTTTGCTTATATGACGGAGGCGAAATAGACATATAATCACTGCTTTATTACTCACCTTGCATGGCGTTGTCCAGGTTTAAGTAGGCCACGGTACGGTGACTGAGGTCTCGCACATACTCCTGTGGACAAAAGCAGTGTGTAACTGTCAGTTATAATGCGGAATTTCCCATTTCAAAAATTTAAAAGATGAAGATATGTACTGCAGCTGTCTGTGGAAGGCTCCAGCGAACAGGAAGCTATGTAGAGCCTACCTCGCGATATATATCGGGACTGTTATTCATGTAAGGTGATATTATCAAGAACGTTTTATTGATATATATACAGATAAAAACTACTTAAAATGTACCTTTAATTTGATTTTACGTACCTCGACCCACTCAAACGAACCCAAGTTGCCGAACTCCTCTGCTGCCCAGCTGAGAAATATCATTGTTCTCCTGGGCCGCCAGCCTGGGAAAGACAGTCTTAAGCCACTTTTAAGCCACTTTGAGCTCATAAATGCTAAATTGGGTGCAGAATTTCATGGGACAACGAAATTGGGTTGGATACAGGTACCAAGGCGCGAACCCATGACCCGTTGATCTGAAGCTTAGCCTGATTATCAATCCAGCAAATGTGTAATAATATTACTGACCGTCCTCTCTGACGAGCTTGCCAAAGACACGAGTCACCTCGAGCATCCCGGCCGTACCACTGGACGGGTCAACGGCACCGAACCCCCAGGCGTCTCTATGGTTACCATAGATCACGTAGCGATCTACAGTAAAAGTAAAAGTAACTTATACAAGAAACCATGATCATAAATGTGTTGCAATGTGCAGATTGGTTGGCGTCTTAGCATTTTGCATACTAAAGGGGGGTGACAGGGGAGAGGGGGGGGGGGCTAAAAAAAAGCAGGAAATGATTTTCCCTTTTACTTTTAATCATTGTTTGTGTGTTTTAGGCCGCATTTTTTGTTTTATAATATTATCGTGGAGTCGGGCAACATATTCGGTCCCGGAGGCCAAAACACTCCATATGGCACTAATACGCCGTTCCATATTCCAGCACTAAGCCCCACCCTCGCTGGTGTGACATGCTGCTTAGCTCTTCGGACATAAGGCACGTGGAAGACCTTTTTTCGCCACATGATTGGATAAAAGCAACAGTGACATCAATGAATGATTTTTATCAATGAATGATCGACAGTCTGGATCGGTCTATTCCGGCGTCTTGGTTGCTTTCCTGCTGTGCTTGAACCCGGCGATGTGGTTACCTGCCTCCTGCGATCCCATTATCCGACCGACCACATTGTAGGCTGTGGCCGTCTCCAGATAGTTATGGACCTCCAGCTTCACAGACCTGCCGACGACAAAACAGAAGTCACGAAGATAAAATTAGGGTAACTGATGATACATTTATTGACACAAAACATCTGTAACATTTCATCTAATTAACACTGCAATGTCACAAGAGCAAAAGCTTTATTTGCTCGATCTGGCTATGACATGTTTATCAGGACTTGATTTGTAAGGAAACAATTTGCTAACTTGTTCTGAAAGGAGCTACAAATTATGCATAAATATGTCCACGGGTACCTACCAATTGGTAGATATAGATCTATATAGATATAGACGTACAATAAATATTTATGTAAGATATATATATATATATAACATATAAAACAGCGTTTGCTTTGCAACGACTTTCGTAATTTTTACTCAATAGAGGAGCTACAATTGTATTAATATTGTAACCCAATATTTAATGCAGATGGCCGAGCCTTTAAGTTGCGACTCTGCCCGCCGATCTTCTCGCTATTCAGGAGATCCTCGGATCCATGGAACTCCCTCTCGTGATGCCATGACACTCACTTTTGCATATCTGGATCCTGGAATCCTGGTCCAATCCTGTAGGTGATGTTGAGTCCTCCTTGCCAGAGGAGCGGGGCGACGGGACCCCCAAGCCGGCTAGCGGAGAGCGGTGAGTAAATGAAGGCAGAACAGGTTTTGTCATTGTTAGGAAATGTCATCGGTGTTGTCTTTTGCGAAGCGTATTCGTTCGAGCTTGCACTGCAGAGCTTTTTAAATGGGGAAAATGGCTTCGGGGATATATCACGTACATTAGCTGATCACCTATCCCAATCCCACCCACCCCAAAACGGTGGCGAATCCAAGGTTACGCCTACCCCCCCTCCCCCCTCTCCCGATAACAGCCATCTCCACCAGCGGCCGATTGAAAGGCAGAATACAGCAAATAGGACAAGATGGTATATCAGTAAGGAACCTATCGACGCACAGGACACACAACCTATCGACGCACAGGACACACAACCTATCGACGCACAGGACACACAACCTATCGACGCACAGGACACACAACCTATCGACGCACAGGACACACAACCTATCGACGCACAGGACACACAACCTATCGACGCACAGGACACAACCTATCGACGCACAGGACACACAACCTATCGACGCACAGGACACACAACCTATCGACGCACAGGACACACAACCTATCGACGCACAGGACACACAACCTATCGACGCACAGGACACACAACCTATCGACGCACAGGACACACAACCTATCGACGCACAGGACACACAACCTATCGACGCACAGGACACACAACCTATCGACGCACAGGACACACAACCTATCGACGCACAGGACACACAACCTATCGACGCACAGGACACACAACCTATCGACGCACAGGACACACAACCTATCGACGCACAGGACACACAACCTATCGACGCACAGGACACAACCTATCGACGCACAGGGCACACAACCTATCGACGCACAGGACACACAACCTATCGACGCACAGGGCACACAACCTATCGACGCACAGGACACACAACCTATCGACGCACAGGACACACAACCTATCGACGCACAGGACACACAACCTATCGACGCACAGGACACACAACCTATCGACGCACAGGGCACACAACCTATCGACGCACAGGGCACACAAACTATCGACGCGCAGGACACACAACCTATCGACGCACAGGACACACAACCTATCGACGCACAGGACACACAACCTATCGACGCACAGGACACACAACCTATCGACGCACAGGACACACAACCTATCGACGCACAGGACACACAACCTATCGACGCACAGGGCACACAACCTATCGACGCACAGGACACACAACCTATCGACGCACAGGACACACAACCTATCGACGCACAGGACACACAACCTATCGACGCACAGGACACACAACCTATCGACGCACAGGACACACAACCTATCGACGCACAGGACACACAACCTATCGACGCACAGGGCACACAACCTATCGATGCACAGGGCACACAACCTATCGACGCACAGGACACACAACCTATCGACGCACAGGACACACAACCTATCGACGCACAGGACACACAACCTATCGACGCACAGGACACACAACCTATCGATGCACAGGACACACAACCTATTGACACAAAAACCATGGACACAATCTATCGGCACACAATATTTGGATACAGAAACCATAGACACAATCTATCGACACAGAAGCCATGGACACAGCGTATCAACACGCAATATTTCGATGCAGAAACCATGGAACACAACCATGGACACAACCTCTCGACATACAAACCATGGACACACAATCTATCGACAGACACCATGTACACAACCAATCGACAGAAACCAAACCATGGACACACAACTTATCGACCCAGAAACCATGGACACAACCTATCGACACAGAAACCATGGACACAATCTATCGACATACAAACCATGGACACACAACCTATCGGCACAGCAACCATGGACACAACCTATCGACACAGAAACCATGGACACAATCAATCGACATACAAACCATGGACACACAACCTATCGGCACAGAAACCATGGACACAACCTATCGGCACAGAAACCATGGACACAACCAATCGACACAGAAACCATGGACACAACCTATCGACACAGAGACCATAGACACAATCTCTCGACATACAAACCATGGACACACAATCTATCGACAGACACCATGGACACAACCAATCGACAGAAACCATGGACACAACTTATCGACATACAAACCATGAACACAACTTATCGACCCAGAAACCATGGACACAACCTATCGACACAGAAACCATGGACACAATCTATCGACATACAAACCATGGACACACAACCTATCGGCACAGCAACCATGGACACAACCTATCGACATACAAATCATGGACACACAACTTATCGACCCAGAGACCATGGACACAACCTATCGACACAGAAATGATGGACACAATCAATCGACATACAAACCATGGACACACAACCTATCGGCACAGAAACCATGGACACAACCTATCGGCACAGAAACCATGGACACAACCAATCGACACAGAAACCATGGACACAACCTATCGACACAGAGACCATAGACACAATCTCTCGACATACAAACCATGGACACACAATCTATCGACAGACACCATGGACACAACCAATCGACAGAAACCATGGACACAACTTATCGACATACAAACCATGAACACAACTTATCGACCCAGAAACCATGAACACAACCTATCGACACAGAAACCATGGACACAATCTATCGACATACAAACCATGGACACACAACCTATCGGCACAGAAACCATGGACACAACCTATCGACATACAAACCATGGACACACAACTTATCGACCCAGAAACCATGGACAAATCCTATCGACACAGAAACCATGGACACAATCTATCGATATACAAACCATGGACACACAACCTATCGGCACAGAAACCATTGACACAACCTATCGGCACAGAAATCATGGACACAACCAGTCGACACAGACACCATGGACACAACCTATCGACACAGAAACCATGGACACAACCCATCGACACAGAAACCATGGACACAACCTATCGACATACAAACCACGGACACAACCTATCGACACAGAAACCATGGACACAACCAATCGACATACAAACCATGGACACAACCTATCGGCACAGAAATCGTGAACACAACCTATCGACATACAAACCATGGACACACAACTTATCGACCCAGAAACCATGGACACAACCTATCGACACAGAAACCATGGACACAACCTATCGGCACAGAAACCATGGACACAACCAATCGACAGAAACCATGGACACAACTTATTGACATACAAACCATGCACACACAACCTATCGGCACAGAAACCATGGACATAACCTATTGACATACAAACCATGGACACACAACTTATCGACCCAGAAACCATGGACACAACCTATCGACACAGAAATGATGGACACAATTGATCGACATACAAACCATGGACTCACAACCTATCGGCACAGAAACCATGGACACAACCTATCGGCACAGAAACCATGGACACAACCAGTCGACACAGACACCATGGACACAATCTATCGACACAGAAACCATGGACACAACCTATCGGCACAGAAACCATGGACACAACCTCTCGACATACAAACCATGGACACACAATCTATCGACAGACACCATGCACACAACCAATCGACAGAAACCATGAACACAACTTATCGACATACAAACCATGGATACAACTTATCGACCCAGAAACCATGGACACAACCTATCGACACAGAAACCATGGACACAATCTATCGACATACAAACCATGGACACACAACCTATCGGCACAGAAACCATGGACACAACCTATCGACATACAAACCATGGACACACAACTTATCGACCCAGAAACCATGGACACAACCTATCGACACAGAAATGATGGACACAATCTATCGACATACAAACCATGGACTCACAACCTATCGGCACAGAAACCATGGACACAACCTATCGGCACAGAAACCATGGACACAACCAGTCGCACACAGAAACCATGGACACAACCTATCGACACAGAAACCGTGGACACAACCTATCGACATACAAACCATGGACACACAACTTATCGATCCAGAAACCATGGACACAACCTATCGAACCAGAAACCATGGACACAATCTATCGATATACAAACCATGGACACACAACCTATCGGCACAGAAACCATTGACACAACCTATCGGCAGAGAAATCATGGACACAACCAGTCGACACAGACACCATGGACACAACCTATCGACACAGAAACCATGGACACAACCTATCGACACAGAAACCATGGACACAACCTATCGACATACAAACCACGGACACAACCTATCGACACAGAAACCATGGACACAACCTATCGACACAGAAACCATAGTCACAACCTATCGACACAGAAACCATGGACACAACCTATCGACACAGAAACCATGGACACACAACCTATCGACACAGAAACCATGAACACAACCTAGCGACACGTACAGTGCCGATGGATACATACGTCTCAGTTAGTTACCTGAGCAGTTGAATGGCGTCGCCGTAACCGATTGGTTGACAGGGGATCTGAGGCAGTTTGTCCTTCAACGCGGACATTGGCCACCGGTACGCGTGACCTGCAACACGTGCGTCACTTCCGGTTCATGGCAAGCAGAACAATTTAATCCTTTCGTTTCTCTGTAATACACATCCTATCATTACGACTTTTGACATACGCACAATAGAACGTGCTATCACGTCATCATGGTTTGAAAGTTAGGAATGCTCAATATTAGTAGCCTAAGCTAAATCAACAAATTTGTTTATTTATTCATGTTCTAATACTAATGTAATTATGACGATTATTTATAGAAATAACTTGTGAGGTATAATATGTTGCTAAATACGTTGTCCGTATTATAAATCGATGGGAGCTAATTAGTTCAAATCTATTGTTATTTTGCACGTTGAAAGCAGGCATTGAAAAGGTCCTATCGCCGGGCAGTAATGTAATTGAAAGGATGAAATGGTTTGTGTACTATTTGAAGGTCGCTCCGGCGTCTGCGCGTCGCCAAACGTCTTGGAGATGCGTCCTCTCTGGGTTCCGGAGCCTGGCAACCACCACGTGTTGGGGTAGACGTTGTCAGGGTGACCGCCGTCCTGGGCGTACTCGTCAGGATCCGAGTACAAGATGATCCCGATCGCTCCGTGTTCCTCAGCGGCCTTCACCTGGGTTCAAGAGGGGGGGGGGGTGGTGGGAGGGGCGAGACGGAGATCTCACAGTTATGTAGGTCCCCGGAAAGTACACTACACATGGATGAGACCGGCTTTTCAACATGTCCAGAGGCGGGTCTAGGGGGGGGGGGGTTACAGGGGTTGCAACCCCCCCCCCCCCCCCTTGGGAACCTGAACATACACACGGTTAAAGTCGGCTTCTCCGAGCACCCCGCCCCCCCCCCCTCCTCCGGTCGCAAGTTTTCAGAGAGCAACCCCCCCTTGGCAAATTCCTAGATCCGGACCTGATTTTCTTTGTCCCTGGCGAGTCAGATAGACTAACATAATGAACAGCGTTTCAATAAATCCTTGACCCAGGCTAGCCAGATAAACAAAAATACCAAAAATCACCATACGAATGCCCCGCATGACAAATGTACTTTTTCTGCTTTCTATGATGTGTAAACCGGTCTGCTTGTCACTTATTGGCAGCACGCTAACCCTCCGTTTGTACAGTCCCTATATGCCTATCGGGAGAGGTCCCTCGGGATTGTTCTAACCCTTGAACGATTAATCCGCCTGCGGCCTATGGTGGACGGCAGAAGGGACGCATGCTGGGCATATGCTTTTGAATGGCATAAACAATATAGACCGCATGTTCTGGCAATGGATACCTTTTATTTACAGTTATCTGACCTGTTCTAGACACAGCCCGGTCTATAATAATGTATTTCTTAGTCAGCTGATGTATTGAGCTTCCAATTAGTGAGGTAACTATATTGCAATGGTGCGACGAGAAGATACCTTGTGCAGACGGTACACCGACCTTGTTACCACGGTTTCCGTTTCCGTATCTGGCGATGACTATTTTGCCCGTGGCGTTGTGTCCCAGTTCCTCCAGAGTGTCGTAGTCAGAGTTACGACCGTGGTTCACATAGATCAGGTCGCCCTGGCGATACACTGGACAATGTATGGCAGTCGTTATGCACACTTGAACCCCCTGGTATCGTGTGCATGGTTACAAGGTTGGCCGATTTTATTTCGGTTCATAGGGGTCTGGAAGGGGTAAATGGCGACACGCGACACAGGCATATTTGAAATATCGACATTTTTGCCCCAAATTCCCACACTGAGGATCTGGAAAATCGACAAAAAGCAAAAAACGACACGGAGCGACGAAAATGTCGAAAAATCGACACTGGACACTGGTAATACAGCTCCTCATATTCACTACAGAGGAGCTATACCTTCGTGGGGTAACCTCCTGCTCTTTACAAAGAGAGATGTGGGATCTATATTGCTCACATACTAAAGCATTTGCACAGGTAGGGCCAATGGGTCATAAGGAGCTGAATAATGATAAAACCATTACCAAATGGTAGATTCCGACCACTAGTCACTTGGTCTGATCCCAGGTCCGTGTGCTTTTAACATAGTATGTAAAGCGTCATGAACAAATATATGGGCTGTTACCATATATTTAAATGTTATGTAAATTAAAGATGACTAATTCATAAAAAGTTTAATTACAGTTCAAGTTCAAGTTCAAATATGTTTTATTATAGTGGGTATAGTTTATATATAATAAACTATTAAATAATGTACAGAGATCACGTGACACGCACCTCCACCGTGGCGTTGGGCGAGAAGGCGCTGTAAGGCGGTATCATGTTAGTTACATTCTCCTCGGATGTCAACGGTGGTTCGTAGGGGGCGCTGCTGAAGATGGATTCTCCATTTTCATCGAGGATGTGAACCTGAGACAGATGGACGCTAACCACGATTATGTAATCGTTGATCATGTGAAGAATCGTTACATACTATTATTACGTCACCCAAGACCATCTAACTCTTGTCAAACGAAATTGTTTCTTAGCTACTGAATGTACCCAACTTGTGACAATGTTCTTCAGGGCTTCTCGATCGGGCTGCGCTGAACACCAATAAAATGTTCACGCCTGCCCGATGCATTTTAGGGGCAATGGAACGAGCCAACACCGGTGCAATCCGCCATCTCCCGAACACCCCGGGCTGTTTTGAGCGGGATACAATCGGCTTGTCGAATGAATGCGCGCGCACCCGACACGGGTGGAAGAAGTGTCGAGAGGTATACCGATGCGTAATGTGCGTCTTCGGCTTACCTTGGGGACATACACGGGGCCTATTGCACGAACATAGTTTAGCCGGCTTAGTCAGCTAAAATCGTCCATCATTTACATGGTAACTTTAGTCGACTATGCTCCGCAGTTGGCTAAACTGCGTTCGTGAAATCCGTCACAAATATGCTACCAAATAAATGCATCCACTGTAAGACGAGAGAGCCTGCCCTGTGAGTTCTGACGTACCAGGTTGGGCTGGTCTCTGTCGGGGTAGGACAACAGGAGCTCGTAGGGTACGAGTTGGACCGAGTCAAGGCTCTGGTCGAGCCAGGTCTGCCTGATATAGTGGGCCAGCTCCACCTGACGCGACGTGCCCGCCATGTGTGGCTCTGTCGTCAGATAGCTGCAGGCATCAAGCAAATACGCCAATTTTGTATATGTCCTTGTGACGTAATATATACATGAAGCTGTGAATGTCGTTCTCATTTCGGGAGTTTTCAGTGCCCGCCCGTCTTGTATTGCGCGGTAGCTATAAGCCGGTGTATCATTCTCATGTCTCAGAAGTGGCAAAAGTGCGTACTGAAGCATGCGGGCTGCCATATTCATCTATTATCGTTCAAAATCCATGAGAAACATACTTTACAAATATTTCGTCAGAAGGCCCTGTAATCGTGCACACCCGTCTCTTCGCAATGTCCTTAATAAAAACACTTCATTAAACTGAGAAGCACAAATAAAAGAGTAACAGATTATAGTTGAAACTTACTGAAGGAAATGTCCAAAGTTTTCTGCTTGGTATTCCTCAATGATCTTCTCTGTGATAGTTTCATCTTCCTCAGCCAGAAATTGTCTGGTTCCTTCCCGTCCAGCAGAGCGTACCTTACGTGACGTCACATCCGGTTGGGACTGATATTGGAATCCGATGAGCAAACCAATCGCTACCCCCAGCACGGCGGTTGTCATGGAAACAAGAATCACAAGTCTGCCCTGCATTTTGAGCGAGTTAAAAAGTTCATGTTATCAACACCGATATATACCCGATGTTAGATGATGTGGATGGCCACTGGATTGATCACTCTTTAAGCTTCCAAATGTCTAAACCACTGTGATGACAATGAGCGGTGTTTGATCACATACCTGGACGTTATCAAGCATACAAAGTTCTACTACACGGATGATGGTCAAGGGTGCTAAAAGGCTTATCAAGGAGTTGCATAAACCTTGCCGAGTATATCGTTACATATAGGCCCACCTCAGAATGCAGGTCTACCGCCAATACTTCTGGGCTTTCGGGTGTAAAGTGTTCTTTCGTGAGATCTACATCGAGGCCGGGCTCATGTATCTTACAATATCTTAGTATCTTACTATCCCTAGCTCTATGGTCGTGGGACGGACTATGCCCGACCAGTTTATCATATATGTTTGGAAACAGTTTTCCTTTAAATAACAAGTGCAATTCTCTCTTGCACTTGAACTATTTATATGGCAGTGTAGTTCTTTCGAATTCTATTTCAGACTTTAAATAAAAGTGCATTGTGGAAACAACGCTAGTTGCACAAACTGCCAGTGTAGGTGAAACTATTTTTGTTTACTTCTAACTCGAAGGTAATGCAACCTCAGATACTCACAGAGACGTTGAGTTGGCGTCTGTTGTTGTCGACTTCTTTGTCAATTCTGACCCAAAGGCAGTGGAAAATTAACTGCTTCTTGTAGTAATATTGGGATTATTTACTTTGTGGACGAATGTTATGTACGCGGAGGGATACATGATTTAGATGTAGTAAACCAGCTTCCTGTATCCGTCTCACTTCTCCATACACAACCGACTAATAAACATCCAACTTAATAACGAAGACTTGGTCATATTATTACATGGTGACAGCGGTGGGAGGATAGAACTAAATTCTTCCGAAAAACAAAAGGAGAAGAGGAGCCATTGTCTTATTATTACACTCATTTTTTTCGAGACTGTTGTTGGGAGCATTGAAGTTCATAAGGGTCAAGGACATACGACAATTTCACAACAGTAGTAACATGAATAATTTGCTATATATCGACTGATGTCAACATAGTTGAATGAGAAATGAACAATGAGATTTAATTTAAGGTCGTGTTTTCTGCGTGGATGGGCAGCGTTCAATTTCGCATACACTTTTTACAGTGGCTGCACCCCCCATCTAGTTAACTTATTATATCTCATAATCTACATTGGATGAGTTAATGATGCTTTACTACGCTAGTGGATATGGCAATGAAAAAAGAAATTACCAGTGGACGAATTTCCTTATGTTTATACAGGGTCGAGAATTGACAAGCCAGGTCAGATTTGATAACCACAGGCGTCAGCACGTGGAGTTGCGTCTGCCACCCCGAAGCCAAATCCTCAATCTCCCGTCCTTAAAACCCAAGTTGAATCTGGATTCATTAGAGAAAATGATCTCGGTCCAATGATCCCGGGGCATCCAGTTTGTGAAACTCCCTCAATGTTATCGACTTTCGTTTGGAAGTCCACAGCATTCATCCCAAGCAGTCGCCCCTCAACAGTTCACTCGCAGGTGTCGATACCAATGTCCCTCTCTCGACCTCGCCTCATGCCGCCAGGGGCTGCGCTGTAGTCAGGCGCGAATCCAGGGTGGGGTGGGAGTAGGGGTGACAACGTACCCCACACCTGACCCCTCTGGAAATCTCAGGGCGTGGCTGATTTACACAAAACTGACGGAAAACCGGCAATTCCGCATGGTCCCTTCGAAACTTAAACGACATTTGGGTACCAAAAGTAACAAGAACATACTCCTTGAATTCTTTGGCACACGGTTGGCGAATGTAATGGCTTATCACTAGACATCATTGGCATGTTTCATCCCTCTCACAGTCCAAAACCAAATTTAAGTCCGAATTATGATATGTGCAACCTACAGTGTGGTGCTGAGTCGATCTACCACGCTCGGCTCCGCATCGGCTTAAACGGTCTGAAGGCCCACCGTAAGAAGTATGTCTTTATTAACGACAACCGCTGCCCTAAGTGCAATTTAAAACCCGAAGAGAATGCTTACTTCCTACTGCATTACTCCCGGGACATACCGTTTATTCGTTTTTCCTTTTGTTTCTGAATATTATAAAAGCACATTTAATTTCTATTTAACTCTGTTCGTAAATATATCGAACGTACTGGTGGTAGGTTTGTTGTGCGGGCATGTTAGATTTTTTACTTAATTACTATTGTTGCGATTGTGTCACGTCCTGTCACGTACGCTCCTATATGGTTACTTGGTATATATAACACAGACACATTATGCTTGTAACAATTTTTTTAATTATTACAAGGACTAAATGTAAGAACGTTGGAGGCGAGCATTTACAAGTGAATTCGTTATGGCAAACTTCAGAAAATAAATTATGTTTAAACTAAAGAGGTCCGTACCCCGATTGATCGCCTGTAATCTCGTAACCTCTTGTTATATTACTCCGCATTCACAGTAACAATACGGTATAAATCTTGAGCGTTAAAGTCAAAAATATCTTCTATATCAAATTTATTAATCCAACAATATATGTTCTACTTTTTTCAACAAGACGTGAGTTTACAATTTGTTGATGTTGACAACCAATAAAAATAAATGTGCCAAAACGATGCACCGATCATTCTCTAGTTAGTTTGATAATGTTTATTCTAGCAGTTACGATGTAACAAATTTGTAAATTTGATATTAAATACATTATAAATTAAATACAAACTGATTTTTTTTTAAAAATAAGAACCTAATAATGAGAAACAAATATTTTATACAGAAAGGTGTATCTTACACGAACGACCTTTTGAACAATGAAGGGTCGCTGTTGGGCTGAAAAGAATTTACGGATAAATATAATATTAGTATTAACTTTGTTTACTTTTACGGAATAGTGCACGCAGTAACGGAGGAATGGCGAGTCCAATGTATAAATAAAGGACATAAGTCACTGGATGTGCCGCGAACTTTTTCAAAAGAGATATCTACGTCAACACATCACATCAGCTTATGTAATAAGATGTACAACATATGGGTGGAGTCTTTGCAGTATACCACGAACAATGAAAGTAAGTGGTCAGAGGTTTTAGGAGTACAAATTGATAAAAGTAAATGGTATTATGTATGCACTAGAGCATCAAAGGCTACTGTAGACTAGGAGCTTCCAGTTTTTAATTCTGCAAAGAGCTTTAGTAACAAATCGATTCTTGTACAGAAGCAAACTAGTACCCGTCTTACACTGACATCAAACATGTTTGGAATAGATCTGTACCCACATATCCAACTTATTAATCATGTGACTTTAATTGTTGAAAAAAAATATATATTCCTGCAAGTGGTCAAACATGGTTCCAGCTTTTCAGGCTGTGGAAATCTGTATCAAGCATTACTATAGGCTCGAAAAGAGTGCGGTAGAAAGGAAACCGAATTGTAGTACAGATATGTTTTATAAGAAATGGAGACCACTATCAGACTCTATGCAACACTGAGCAAATAATGTCATGTTTTTGTGGATTTACTGTGTATGCTCTCTTCGATTTCTGCTTGGTATGATTCATAAGCGAATTAGAGTAGAAGAATTGTTTTTATCAAAACAAATACTTCGCCCACATAAGTATCTTTAGTTATTATCACTATATCAGATTTGTTCAGTTACTAGACTAGCTGTCTTTTCTGACGCCACACAGTTGACGACACAATTCAGTATGAGATTTCATCACAGACTCTGGAGTCCATTCCCAGATGGGTCGCCGTTCTAGTACCACGGCCTTGCGACTCTCGGCTATACCTGGTCGCAAGGTCCTCGCGGACCGCGGCGGTATGACCTCCGACTCTCGTTCACCGTGCAGGAGCGCGCGTTCCACGGCTTTACCTCTCCCCCCACGCTCCAGATGATGCAACAGCTTCCGGAGATGCGTAGCGACGCTCGTTCCGGATCGGCCCTGCTCGTCGAGTCCTGGAGGGGATGCGCCGGATGCAACTGGCGCCGGATGGACCGCCAGCCGGCCACTCAGCAGGTCCCCGAGCACTAAGTTCTTGATGGAGGCCGAGTTGAGATCCACATAGGATGCGGCGGAGATGCCGAGGACTTCGCGCACGGCTGGCTGCAGTCTCGTCGGTGACTCTGTCAGCTCGAGCAACTGGCGGCGCAGGTCTTCACACAGGGAGCAGGTGTGACTCGAACCTGCGACTTTCTCGCTGTGGAGCCTGTGCGTTGTGGCCACCACCAGGGCCGATCGGTTCTGGTACATCCAAGTCGAAGGTTCAATTCTCTCTTCCCCTTCCAACACTTCTGGTAAGTGTAGGCGCCCTGTCTCCAATGAGAGCCGGACGGAGTCGGTCACCCCATCCATGTTTATCCAGCCCCCGACGACCTCGTCGTCCTGCTGTTGGCTGACCGCTCCGCTCGCCGCCTTCACCGTGGTGAGGTCGCCATCTCCGCGGTTATAAACCACCATCTCCTTGCCTGTTTTCACCAGCGCCAGCTCCGCTTCCGTCATGGGCGTCGTCTCCCATACCTCACTTGCCTCCTGGCCTGGTACTTCCCCAATGGCCTCCTCTGTGTCATTAGAGACAGCGACGCATGAAGACTGCGTGCGGGATCTTCCAATACCGTCAACAGCTTGCGAATCCGACGTTTCCCCGGAAGGCCACAGGGACCCTCCCTTCACTGCGGCACAGCTAGCTGCTTCCGTATCGGTTGGCGCCTCAGCCGCATCTTCCGCCACGGCCCCCGCCATGTCCAACAGGGCGTCCCGAGCCTCCTCGATTTCACTGGGAGGAATCTTCCAGTGAAGATATCTGCGGACAAGAAGCTTGATTCCCCGGATGAGCTTGACAGGAGAGGAGTCGGGTCCCATGGCGAATAAGGCGCGAGATTCGAGCGCCGATGTGGATAAAGTCCACTGCAGTTGCTTGGGGATTAAATGAGCGGGGAACGCCGGGGAAGTGGGCAGCCCGGCTTTCTCCAATAAGGAATTGATCGATACTTTCGTCTCATGATCTAAGGCTTCCCAAGGCACGGGGAAAGCAGGGGTGAGATCCATAGTGAGCGGGATGGTGTCATGCCATATCAGCCTCGGGGTGACAGTCGGGTCCTTTATGGCCACCCCGCTGTAGTGCGGAGAAAAGAGGCCATCGTGAGTCAAGCCCTCCGGCAGAGGGACCGTGGCCAGTTTGTTCACGAGGCAATCCCTCCACAGGATATAGAAGCCTCCTGGATTGATCTCCCCTCGTCCATTCTCCTCTATCTTCAAGATGCTCATTTCCTGGCCCAGTCCTAGGGCCCCTGAGCCTCGACAGGCCTCAAGCGCCTCTCCACGGACCCACACACACCACCCTCCTCCCTGCCTCTCCCTCCCGACCGTCACCCCAGGATTATTAACACACAAATACATGTCGTATTCGTCCGGGGATTCGCTCACCCTGGTACCGTCATAGTAGCTCCCGCAGCCATGGATGGCGGCTTCAGACCATAGGAGGTGGTCCCCTGCGGCGGCGTCACGCACGTCATCCACCCACTGCTTCAGGGTGGATGCCAGGGCAACCGTCTCCGGGTCGCTATATGAAAAGGTGTTCCTCTCCAAATCCACCACGTCTTCGTCCAGATCCGCCAAGGGTCGGTTATTTATCCTTTCTCTGTAAGGCGCCACGAGATTCACTGTCCATTCCAGCCCTCTGTTGGTCAGTCGCCAGGGATTGACCCGTACAGCGTTCCCAGACGCCATTGGAGTTATCAGCTACGCAGGTTGCTGCGCACGCCAGCCTAATTCTCCTTGCGTACAGCAGCTACGAATCTTAGACGCGTCCAAGCGCCATGCGGTGAGTTTCTAGGCGAAAACCTAGAGGAAATAACAAGGAAAACATTGAGGAATACAAGCTTTCCTTGGCGCATGCGCAGTGCAACCTGACGTGTCTGCTGCGGTGGTTGCGCGTCAGGATTAGAGATCAATGATAAATACGTTTTGCCGCTCGAATATTACTTTTCATCCAAATTACCTTACCAATTCGCTATTCCAAGGCCCAACGTTCTCCTGTAAGTATCCGCATGTCTTCCATTTCTGGTATCAATTGTGTAGCTCGTCTATGGATATCTGCGATAAACATTTTCGTCTTCTATTTGGGGGTAATGCAAGGGTACAGTGAAGAGTTGTTTGATGGTCCAACCATCAAGGGCCATCAAGATAAGATCATCGAGACAAGGTAAAGTATATCCTAATCAGAACAAGGTTCTGGTCTTTTTTTCAGGCTTATCTCCTCATGTACCGTGCGTCTCCGTCTAGCATTGTGTTTCTTCCTAGTGTTGATGTTTTCTGATGTGTATTTGCCGGCGTTGAACTGGATTTGACACTTATTGGAGTTTCAGTTTGCCACTATGCCAGATATTATGTCACTGTCGAGCACGAGATAACGTACAAAAAGCGAGCAAAAGTCTCAATAGTACAGTAAGCACCGAACTGGTTCTGTCACAGCTCTATGGCAGGCCGACAGGGCCATAAAGTCAGAAGCTTCCCTCGGAAGTCAACAGCTTTCCTAGGAAGCAACACATTCGTTACCAGAAAACGAACGCCTCTCTCTTTGATCCTGCTGACTGTTTTCAAGAAGCTTAGCTAACCAGGCCTGGCGCTCCACACATCTCCTTCCATTGGTATGAGCCTGGCCTGGTTAGCATTTCGCCTATTTTCGAGCCAAAGTGGGCCACGTGCATCCTGTGCCCCCCACCCCCCCTCCCCACCATCCCGGATCCACCACTGAAGCGTACGAGTTTTGCTTGTTCTCACATAAAACTGCACCGCTGATAGTCGACACACAACGACACGCTTAACGGTGGTAACAGCTATTGGAGCAGGTTGTTTTATGATGTTCATGCAGTAGTCCAACCACTGTTATTTAGATTTTCGTAAGCCTGCTGGGTACAAGTGGACAGTGGAGCCCCGCTTAATTAATTCCATGTGCACTGAAAACTTGCGACCGGGGGTTGGGGGGGGGGGGGGGTGCTTGGAGAACCCGACTTTAACATGTATGTCTGTATGTTCAGGTTCCTAAGGGGCGGGGGGGGGGTTGCAACCCCCCAACCCCCCCGCCTAGATCCGCCCCTGGTGTTACAACAATTGTAATTAGCCGTATCCATGTTAGGCTGGGAACCGGCCTAGAGCTGCTCGCAGCATACTAAGCCAGTAACTAGTAATTTTTAAGCCTCCGTGATTGGTTGAGCGCCAGTTGTCGTGCAGATGCTATGGCAAGATTTCGGTCCCCGCCTCGGCCCCATGCTTTGGTGGCGGGCAGCTCCAGGCCAGTGACTTCGGCCCCCGTCTCGGCCCTATGCTTTGTGCCGGGCAGCTCGCGGCCAGTGACCTCGGCCCCCGCCTCGGCCCTATGCTTGGTGCCGGGCGGCTCGCAGGCAGTGACTTCGGCCCCCACCTCGGCCCCATGCTTGGTGTCGGGCGGCTCGCGGCCAGTGACTTCGCTCTCCGCCTCGGCCCCATGCTTGGTGTCGGGCGGCTCGCAGGCAGTGACTTCGGCCCCCGCCTCGGCCCCATGCTTGGTGCCGGGCGGCTCGCAGGCAGTGACTTCGGCCCCCGCCTCGGCCCTATGCTTGGTGCCGGGCGGCTCGCAGGCAGTGACTTCGGCCCCCGCCTCGGCCCCATGCTTGGTATCGGGCGGCTCGCAGGCAGTGACCTCGGCCCCCGCCTCGGCCCCATGCTTGGTGCCGGGCGGCTCGCAGGCAGTGACTTCGGCCCCTGCCTCGGCCCCATGCTTGGTGTCGGCTCTATGCTTGGTGGCGGGCGGCACGCGGCCAGTGACTTCGGCCCCCGCCTCGGCCCCATGCTTGGTGTCGGGCGGCTCGCGGCCAGTGACTTCGCTCTCCGCCTCGGCCCCATGCTTGGTGTCGGGCGGCTCGCAGGCAGTGACTTCGGCCCCCGCCTCGGCCCCATGCTTGGTGCCGGGCGGCTCGCAGGCAGTGACTTCGGCCCCCGCCTCGGCCCTATGCTTGGTGCCGGGCGGCTCGCAGGCAGTGACTTCGGCCCCCGCCTCGGCCCCATGCTTGGTATCGGGCGGCTCGCAGGCAGTGACCTCGGCCCCCGCCTCGGCCCCATGCTTGGTGCCGGGCGGCTCGCAGGCAGTGACTTCGGCCCCTGCCTCGGCTCCATGCTTGGTGCCGGGCGGCTCGCAGGCAGTGACTTAGGCCCCCGCCTCGGCCCCATGCTTGGTGCCGGGCGGCTCGCAGGCAGTGACTTCGGCCCCTGCCTCGGCTCCATGGTTGGTGCCGGGCGACTCGCAGGTAGTGACTTCGGCCCCCGCCTCTGCCCCATGCTTGGTGTCGGGCGGCTCGAGGCAGTGACCTCGGCCCCCGCCTCGGCCCCATGCTTGGTGTCGGGCGGCTCGCAGGCAGTGACTTCGGCCCCGCCTCGTACTTCTTGTCAGCTCGGGACACGAGGGTTAAATTAGGCCAAGGGGGTGGGCGGAGGGGATACAGCTCCTAAAGATTTTTAGGAACCGTGCGTTTGTTAGTTGAAATGA
>OZ025252.1:4066645-4137864 GCA_964019135.1 Arenicola marina | reverse complement strand
CTGCGAGCCGCCCGCCACCAAGCATGGGGCCGAGGCGGGGGCCGAAGCCACTGCCTGCGAGCCGCCCGGCACCAAGCATAGGGCCGAGGCGGGGGCCGAAGTCACTGCCTACAAGCCGCCTGCCACCAAGCATGGGGCCGAGGCGGGGTCCGAAGTCACTGGCCTCGAGCCGCCCGGCACCAAGCATGTGGCCGAGGCGGGGGCCGAGGCGGGGACCGAGGTCACTGGCAGCGAGCCGCCCGGCACCAAGCATGGTGCCGAGGCGGGGGCCGAAGTCACTGGCTGCGAGCCGCCCGGCACCAAGCATGGGGCCGAGGCGGGGGCCGAAGTCACTGGCCGCGAGCCGCCCGGCACCAAGCATGGGGTCGAGGCGGGGGCCGAAGTCACTGCCTGCGAGCCGCCCGGCACCCAGCATGGGGCCGAGGCGGTGGCCGAGGCGGGGGCCGAAGTCACTGGTCTCGAGCCGCCTGCCACCAGGCATGGTGCCGAGGCGGGGGCCGAAGTCACTGCCTGCGAGCCGCCCGGCACCAAGCATGGGGCCGAGGCGGTGGCCGAGGCGGAGAGCGAAGTCACTGCCTGCGAGCCGCCCGGCACCAAGCATAGGGCCGAGGCGGGGGCCGAAGTCACTGCCTGCGAGCCGCCCGGCACCAAGCTTGGGGCCGAGGCGGGGGCCGAAGTCACTGCCTGCGAGCCGCCCGGCACCCAGCATGGGGCCGAGGCGGTGGCCGAGGCGGGGTCCGAAGTCACTGGTCTCGAGCCGCCTGCCACCAGGCATGGTGCCGAGGCGGGGGCCGAGGTCACTGGCTGCGAGCCGCCCGGCACCAAGCATAGGGCCGAGGCGGGGGCCGAAGTCACTGCCTGCGAGCCGCCCGGCACCAAGCATGAGGCCGAGACGGGGGCCGAAGTTACTGGCCGCGAGCCGCCTGCCACCAGGCATGGTGCCGAGGCGGGGGCCGAGGTCACTGGCTGCGAGCCGCCCGGCACCAAGCATAGGGCCGAGGCGGGGGCCGAAATCACTGCCTGCGAGCCGCCCGGCACCAAGCATGGGGCCGAGGCGGGGGCCGAAGCCACTGCCTGCGAGCCGCCCGCCACCAAGCATGAGGCCGAAGCGGGGGCCGAGGTCACTGCCTGCGAGCCGCCCGCCACCAAGCATGGGGCCGAGGCGGGGGCCGAAGCCACTGCCTGCGAGCCGCCCGGCACCAAGCATAGGGCCGAGGCGGGGGCCGAAGTCACTGCCTACAAGCCGCCTGCCACCAAGCATGGGGCCGAGGCGGGGTCCGAAGTCACTGGCCTCGAGCCGCCCGGCACCAAGCATGTGGCCGAGGCGGGGGCCGAGGCGGGGACCGAGGTCACTGGCAGCGAGCCGCCCGGCACCAAGCATGGTGCCGAGGCGGGGGCCGAAGTCACTGGCTGCGAGCCGCCCGGCACCAAGCATGGGGCCGAGGCGGGGGCCGAAGTCACTGGCCGCGAGCCGCCCGGCACCAAGCATGGGGTCGAGGCGGGGGCCGAAGTCACTGCCTGCGAGCCGCCCGGCACCAAGCATGGGGCCGAGGCGGGGGCCGAAGTCACTGGCCGCGAGCCGCCCGGCACCATGGATGGGGCCGAGGCGGGGGCCGAAGTCACTGCCTGCGAGCCGCCCGACACCAAGCATGGGGCCGAGGCGGGGGCCGAAGTCACTGCCTGCGAGCCGCCCGGCACCAAGCATGGGGCCGAGGCGGGGGCCGAAGTCACTGGCCTGCGAGCCGCCCGGCACCAAGCATGGGGCCGAGGCGGTGGCCGAGGCGGGGGCCGAAGTCACTGCCTGCGAGCCGCCCGCCACCAAGCATGAGGCAGAGGCGGGGGCCGAAGTCACTGCCTGCGAGCCGCCCGGCACCAAGCATGGGGCCGAGGCGGGGGCCGAAGTCACTGGCCTGCGAGCCGCCCGACACCAAGCATGGGGCCGAGGCGGGGCCGAAGTCACTGCCTGCGAGCCGCCCGGCACCAAGCTTGGGGCCGAGGCGGGGGCCGAAGTCACTGCCTGCGAGCCGCCCGCCACCAAGCATGGGGCCGAGGCGGGGGCCGAAGTCACTGCCTGCGAGCCGCCCGGCACCCAGCATGGGGCCGAGGCGGTGGCCGAGGCGGGGTCCGAAGTCACTGGTCTCGAGCCGCCTGCCACCAGGCATGGTGCCGAGGCGGGGGCCGAGGTCACTGGCTGCGAGCCGCCCGGCACCAAGCATGGGGCCGAGGCGGGGTCCGAAGTCACTGGCCTCGAGCCGCCCGGCACCAAGCATGTGGCCGAGGCGGGGGCCGCGGCGGGGACCGAGGTCACTGGCAGCGAGCCGCCCGGCACCAAGCATGGTGCCGAGGCAGGGGCCGAAGTCACTGGCTGCGAGCCGCCCGGGGGCCGAAGTCACTGGCCGAGGCGGGGGCCGAAGTCACTGGCCGCGAGCCGCCCGGCACCAAGCATGGGGTCGAGGCGGGGGCCGAAGTCACTGCCTGCGAGCCGCCCGCCACCAAGCATGAGGCAGAGGCGGGGGCCGAAGTCACTGCCTGCGAGCCGCCCGGCACCAAGCATGGGGCCGAGGCGGGGGCCGAAGTCACTGGCCGCGAGCCGCCCGGCACCATGGATGGGGCCGAGGCGGGGGCCGAAGTCACTGCCTGCGAGCCGCCCGGCACCAAGCATAGGGCCGAGGCGGGGGCCGAAGTCACTGCCTGCGAGCCGCCCGGCACCAAGCATGAGGCCGAGACGGGGGCCGAAGTTACTGGCCGCGAGCCGCCTGCCACCAGGCATGGTGCCGAGGCGGGGGCCGAGGTCACTGGCTGCGAGCCGCCCGGCACCAAGCATAGGGCCGAGGCGGGGGCCGAAATCACTGCCTGCGAGCCGCCCGGCACCAAGCATGGGGCCGAGGCGGGGGCCGAAGCCACTGCCTGCGAGCCGCCCGCCACCAAGCATGAGGCCGAAGCGGGGGCCGAGGTCACTGCCTGCGAGCCGCCCGCCACCAAGCATGGGGCCGAGGCGGGGGCCGAAGCCACTGCCTGCGAGCCGCCCGGCACCAAGCATAGGGCCGAGGCGGGGGCCGAAGTCACTGCCTACAAGCCGCCTGCCACCAAGCATGGGGCCGAGGCGGGGTCCGAAGTCACTGGCCTCGAGCCGCCCGGCACCAAGCATGTGGCCGAGGCGGGGGCCGAGGCGGGGACCGAGGTCACTGGCAGCGAGCCGCCCGGCACCAAGCATGGTGCCGAGGCGGGGGCCGAAGTCACTGGCTGCGAGCCGCCCGGCACCAAGCATGGGGCCGAGGCGGGGGCCGAAGTCACTGGCCGCGAGCCGCCCGGCACCAAGCATGGGGTCGAGGCGGGGGCCGAAGTCACTGCCTGCGAGCCGCCCGGCACCCAGCATGGGGCCGAGGCGGTGGCCGAGGCGGGGGCCGAAGTCACTGGTCTCGAGCCGCCTGCCACCAGGCATGGTGCCGAGGCGGGGGCCGAAGTCACTGCCTGCGAGCCGCCCGGCACCAAGCATGGGGCCGAGGCGGTGGCCGAGGCGGAGAGCGAAGTCACTGCCTGCGAGCCGCCCGGCACCAAGCATAGGGCCGAGGCGGGGGCCGAAGTCACTGCCTGCGAGCCGCCCGGCACCAAGCTTGGGGCCGAGGCGGGGGCCGAAGTCACTGCCTGCGAGCCGCCCGGCACCCAGCATGGGGCCGAGGCGGTGGCCGAGGCGGGGTCCGAAGTCACTGGTCTCGAGCCGCCTGCCACCAGGCATGGTGCCGAGGCGGGGGCCGAGGTCACTGGCTGCGAGCCGCCCGGCACCAAGCATAGGGCCGAGGCGGGGGCCGAAGTCACTGCCTGCGAGCCGCCCGGCACCAAGCATGAGGCCGAGACGGGGGCCGAAGTTACTGGCCGCGAGCCGCCTGCCACCAGGCATGGTGCCGAGGCGGGGGCCGAGGTCACTGGCTGCGAGCCGCCCGGCACCAAGCATAGGGCCGAGGCGGGGGCCGAAATCACTGCCTGCGAGCCGCCCGGCACCAAGCATGGGGCCGAGGCGGGGGCCGAAGCCACTGCCTGCGAGCCGCCCGCCACCAAGCATGAGGCCGAAGCGGGGGCCGAGGTCACTGCCTGCGAGCCGCCCGCCACCAAGCATGGGGCCGAGGCGGGGGCCGAAGCCACTGCCTGCGAGCCGCCCGGCACCAAGCATAGGGCCGAGGCGGGGGCCGAAGTCACTGCCTACAAGCCGCCTGCCACCAAGCATGGGGCCGAGGCGGGGTCCGAAGTCACTGGCCTCGAGCCGCCCGGCACCAAGCATGTGGCCGAGGCGGGGGCCGAGGCGGGGACCGAGGTCACTGGCAGCGAGCCGCCCGGCACCAAGCATGGTGCCGAGGCGGGGGCCGAAGTCACTGGCTGCGAGCCGCCCGGCACCAAGCATGGGGCCGAGGCGGGGGCCGAAGTCACTGGCCGCGAGCCGCCCGGCACCAAGCATGGGGTCGAGGCGGGGGCCGAAGTCACTGCCTGCGAGCCGCCCGGCACCAAGCATGGGGCCGAGGCGGGGGCCGAAGTCACTGGCCGCGAGCCGCCCGGCACCATGGATGGGGCCGAGGCGGGGGCCGAAGTCACTGCCTGCGAGCCGCCCGACACCAAGCATGGGGCCGAGGCGGGGGCCGAAGTCACTGCCTGCGAGCCGCCCGGCACCAAGCATGGGGCCGAGGCGGGGGCCGAAGTCACTGGCCTGCGAGCCGCCCGGCACCAAGCATGGGGCCGAGGCGGTGGCCGAGGCGGGGGCCGAAGTCACTGCCTGCGAGCCGCCCGCCACCAAGCATGAGGCAGAGGCGGGGGCCGAAGTCACTGCCTGCGAGCCGCCCGGCACCAAGCATGGGGCCGAGGCGGGGGCCGAAGTCACTGGCCTGCGAGCCGCCCGACACCAAGCATGGGGCCGAGGCGGGGCCGAAGTCACTGCCTGCGAGCCGCCCGGCACCAAGCTTGGGGCCGAGGCGGGGGCCGAAGTCACTGCCTGCGAGCCGCCCGCCACCAAGCATGGGGCCGAGGCGGGGGCCGAAGTCACTGCCTGCGAGCCGCCCGGCACCCAGCATGGGGCCGAGGCGGTGGCCGAGGCGGGGTCCGAAGTCACTGGTCTCGAGCCGCCTGCCACCAGGCATGGTGCCGAGGCGGGGGCCGAGGTCACTGGCTGCGAGCCGCCCGGCACCAAGCATGGGGCCGAGGCGGGGTCCGAAGTCACTGGCCTCGAGCCGCCCGGCACCAAGCATGTGGCCGAGGCGGGGGCCGCGGCGGGGACCGAGGTCACTGGCAGCGAGCCGCCCGGCACCAAGCATGGTGCCGAGGCAGGGGCCGAAGTCACTGGCTGCGAGCCGCCCGGGGGCCGAAGTCACTGGCCGAGGCGGGGGCCGAAGTCACTGGCCGCGAGCCGCCCGGCACCAAGCATGGGGTCGAGGCGGGGGCCGAAGTCACTGCCTGCGAGCCGCCCGCCACCAAGCATGAGGCAGAGGCGGGGGCCGAAGTCACTGCCTGCGAGCCGCCCGGCACCAAGCATGGGGCCGAGGCGGGGGCCGAAGTCACTGGCCGCGAGCCGCCCGGCACCATGGATGGGGCCGAGGCGGGGGCCGAAGTCACTGCCTGCGAGCCGCCCGACACCAAGCATGGGGCCGAGGCGGGGGCCGAAGTCACTGCCTGCGAGCCGCCCGGCACCAAGCATGGGGCCGAGGCGGGGGCCGAAGTCACTGGCCTGCGAGCCGCCCGGCACCAAGCATGGGGCCGAGGCGGTGGCCGAGGCGGGGGCCGAAGTCACTGCCTGCGAGCCGCCCGCCACCAAGCATGAGGCAGAGGCGGGGGCCGAAGTCACTGCCTGCGAGCCGCCCGGCACCAAGCATGGGGCCGAGGCGGGGGCCGAAGTCACTAGCCTGCGAGCCGCCCGACACCAAGCATGGGGCCGAGGCGGGGGCCGAAGTCACTGCCTGCGAGCCGCCCGCCGCCAAGCATGGGGCCGAGGCGGGGGCCGAAGTCTGCCTGCGAGCCGCCCGGCACCCAGCATGGGGCCGAGGCGTTGGCCGAGGCGGGGTCCGAAGTCACTGGTCTCGAGCCGCCTGCCACCAGGCTTGGTGCCGAGGCGGGGGCCGAAGTCACTGGCTGCGAGCCGCCCGGCACCAAGCATGGGGCCGAGGCGGGGGCCGAGGCGGTGTCCGAAGTCCCTGGCCTCGAGCCGCCCGGCACCAAGCATGTGGCCGAGGCGGGGGCCGAGGTCAGTGGCTGCGAGCCGCCCGGCACCAAGCATGGGGCCGAGGCGGGGGCCGAGGCGGGGTCCGAAGTCACTGCCTGCGAGCCGCCTGCCACCAGGCATGGTGCCGAGGCGGGGGCCGAAGTCACTGGCTGCGAGCCGCCCGGCACCAAGCATGGGGCCGAGGCGGGGTCCGAAGTCACTGGCCTCGAGCCGCCCGGCACCAAGCATGTGGCCGAGGCGGGGGCCGAGGCGGGGGCCGAAGTCACTGGCCTCGAGCCGCCCGGCACCAAGCATGGGGCCGAGGTGGGGTTCGAAGTCACTGGCCTCGAGCCGCCCGGCACCAAGCATGGGGCCGAGGCGGGGGCCGAGGCGGGGGCCGAGGTCACTGGCTGCGAGCCGCCCGGCACCAAGCATGGGGCCGAGGCGGGGGCCGAAGTCACTGGCTGCGAGCCGCCCGGCACCAAGCATGGGGCCGAGACGGGGGCCGAGGTCACTGGCCGCGAGCCGCCCGCCACCAAGCATGGGGCCGAGGCGGGGGCCGAGGTCACTGGCCGCGAGCCGCCTGCCACCAGGCATGGTGCCGAGGCGGGGGCCGAAGTCACTGGCTGCGAGCCGCCCGGCACCAAGCATGGGGTCGAGGCGGGGGCCGAGGCGGTGTCCGAAGTCACTGGCCTCGAGCCGCCCGGCACCAAGAATGTGGCCGAGGCGGGGGCCGAGGCGGGGGCCGAAGTCACTGGCCTCGAGCCGCCCGGCACCAAGCATGTGGCCGAGGCGGGGGCCGAGGTCAGTGGCTGCGAGCCGCCCGGCACCAAGCATGGGGCCGAGGCGGGGGCCGAGGCGGGGTCCGAAGTCACTGCCTGCGAGCCGCCTGCCACCAGGCATGGTGCCGAGGCGGGGGCCGAAGTCACTGGCTGCGAGCCGCCCGGCACCAAGCATGGGGCCGAGGCGGGGTCCGAAGTCACTGGCCTCGAGCCGCCCGGCACCAAGCATGTGGCCGAGGCGGGGGCCGAGGCGGGGGCCGAGGTCACTGGCTGCGAGCCGCCCGGCACCAAGCATGGGGCCGAGGCGGGGGCCGAAGTCACTGGCTGCGAGCCGCCCGGCACCAAGCATGGGGCCGAGGCGGGGGCCGAGGTCACTGGCCGCGAGCCGCCCGCCACCAAGCATGGGGCCGAGGCGGGGGCCGAGGTCACTGCCTGCGAGCCGCCCGACACCAAGCATGGGGCCGAGGCGGGGGCCGAAGTCACTGCCTGCGAGCCGCCCGGCACCAAGCATGGGGCCGAGGCGGGAGCCGAAGTCACTGCCTGCGAGCCGCCCGGCACCAAGCATGGGGCCGAGGCGGGGGCCGAGGTCACTGGCCTCGAGCCGCCCGGCACCAAGCATGGGGCCGAGGCGGGGGCCGAAGTCACTGCCTGCGAGCCGCCCGCCACCAAGCATGGGGCCGAGGCGGGGGCCGAAGTCACTGCCTGCGAGCCGCCCGCCACCAAGCATGGGGCCGAGGCGGGGGCCGAAGTCACTGCTGCGAGCCGCCCGGCACCAAGCATGGGGCCGAGGCGGGGGCCGAAGTCACTGCCTGCGAGCCGCCCGGCACCAAGCATGGGGCCGAGGCGGGGGCCTTGACCAGAACCTTGGTCTCATTAGGATATACTTTACCTTGCCTCGATGATCTTAGCTTAGCTTTGCGGTGCCTGATGTGATACACGTTTATACGACCGTTTTAATAGTTCCCTAATTGTTAAATAACCTCAAAGATAGTGGCTCTGTTAACAGTGTTCCTCTTGACACCACAGTGAGTTATGCCTCCCCCCCCCCCCACACCCTTCGGGTTCCGCCAATACAATAACACTAGCTGTTGTATGTTTTGTCTTAGTTGTGTGCTACGATTGATAGGCTATATTATTTAAATTATTAACATGGATGGGATTGCCTTGAACTGTGCATAAATAGATACGCATACAGTTAAACACGTTTCATTAACTAGCCTCTAACATTATTTTCGACCTTTTCTGTATCCTTTATTCGGAATCAACAGGTCGCACTGGGCTAAGATGCTTTTATCTCCCAAGGAATATGGCATTATCGTGCGTGGGGGTGAGGGTAGTGGGGTTGTAAAGGTACCCAACCCTAATATAGACTAGAAAGCTATCTTGACGGAGGCGTTAATCTTCTAAGCATTCATGGCCGCACCGACTTGAACCTTTTATGTGGATTAGGATCACGAAAATAAAATGGCTCAGAAGGCGTGCACCATTGAAAAGGTGCTGATTGACAGTTAATAAGTGTACTTATGAGTCTACCGGGCTAATCGGGCTCAGCAGACACTGTGAACCGGACATGAATCGACTGAATGATGTGCTAAAACCTTTCTCTGGTCAATGGGTGGAGGGTAAGATCGAATCCCCTTAAACCCGTGTAACAAATATGGCCACATATACAACGTTTGTTTGTAGAAATCCCTAATTCAAACTGTATAGTAGAGATAGAGAACAGCGGTTTTAGAACTTACGGGTTGACAAACTTCAATTGACCTATATAATATCAGGGATTTATATGGATCTGGACTCAGCGCTCCAAAACGTGTGCACTTCGACACAATTCCAAAATAAATGTACAATATTTTCAATATCCTTACCGCAAAATGTACAGGCATCCATGGTTTAAATATCCATATTTTAAGTCAATAATTATTTTCAAGAAACTATATTGAAACACCCGCTGTGTCTGTTGACAATTGAAAGCTCCACTTATAGATACGTGAATAGTCTAGATCTCCCTCTGTGTGCTTACAACATTTAGGTTTTACTACATTTCCCCTAACTAAATTATCTCTGACACAACAACTAGATTTGTCAAGCGTAGCTTGAGAGGGAAGACGAAAATCGGGGTATAGGTGCAACTGACCTTGACCCGATAACTATGAAAGGTCGCAGATAAAGTTCAGAGGCCGTATTAATAAACCCGCGTATAACATAGCTGGAGGATAGCGAGAACGTATGAATCTCAAAAAAAGTCACTGAGCGTCAAACCCGTACCGAACGAGGTCTATTGCGAAATCGGTCACCGCGCTGGCAGTCATTTGGCCTGTCGATGCTTCACAATGGGATTGGCCATGTTAAAGTAAGAATATTTTTTTGCGTCATAAGTACCGGTTCGATTTCGATGGGATTTGGCACACATGATGTCAGTAATATTAGGACATATTCCACCACACATATTTAATCTAACTACATGCATGTTGTCACATCGGTTTTTGTATCATTTTCGTTAAGTGAAAATTAGATCATCTAATAACTCGAAAACTATCAATGTGACTTGAAATCTGAGACCACATCAATGTGACTTGAAATCTGAGACCAGATCCTTTGCGCCTCACTCTGAGGAATACTCTGAAACAAACCGCGGATCTCTAGACCCAATATTAACGGAGTTACTGCTAAAATCATGTTCCGTGACCTTGACCTTGATTTGACCTTGACCTTTTATGCGTGACCTAGATCAGTATCGTCATCCGACCCTAAATACTAATCTTATGTCCTATGCAAAGCGTCGTTTGTCTCACTTGTACCCTTCATGGAGAAATTGAGGAGCCATTGTCCCGCCAAAATCCTCTCATAGGGGTCAATGTTAAAAGTTTAAGAATTTTTTGCATGAAAACTATTCGGGCGATTTGCAAAATTTAAAGACGACATACATGGTACTGATAGGCCTAATGCGTGAAATAATTTGCAGCGCGAATAAATGGAAACTGTGAACGTTATAGCGACTTGTCCGATTTTTGGTCCTATCTATCAATGGTTAAGCGAATTTCAAAAAATTCCTGTGACCTTGAAATTTGACCTACATTGCCCATCTGATAATTGGGCCTGACGATGGCCACTCCGCATCTTTTTGTGAATTAGGAAGTCGATATCGTGAGGCGTTGGAGAGATAATGCGTGACAAGACAAACAGACAGACAGACAGACAAACCGAACACACCGACATAAGACGAAAATCGCAGATTTTCGTCTTAAAAATAATCTCACGTCACATCAGACACACACGCCCGGTGCCGCGGTTTGGAGCTGCCCTACTCTCCGTCTTCGACTAACTCCGCTAGGGGCTCTGTCTGAGCGGAGGAACGGAGCGCCACCTAGCGAATAAGACCTCTTAAGCCGCCCGTTGTGCATCCGATATTGGAGCCCAGTCATAACCGTGCCTTATTATTCGCACATGATTGGTTGGTTGGTTATTCAGGACGCTTTAACCACTTTTGGTCATATCGCGTCAATGGGAGAAGGAAGGGAGAGTGGAGCCATGTCTCCGGGGGGTAACCCCCTACTCTTGACGAAGAAAGACATGGGCTCGTTATCCTGCGACCACACAGACATGGCCACATCAGGGCTCGAACCACCGACCCAGGTGCCGTTAGGCTCTCAGGTGACCAGAACACTCAATGCGAACGCTCTAGCCCACTGAGTCGCGCCGGCCCCTATTCGCACATGAACGCATATTTGTGACACACGTCATCACAATACAATCGCGTTGATCATGTCCGCCATGAAAGGAGATAAAATACCAAACCTGCACCCGTCATCTACGGTACAGCTAGAAGATTCGCGTGCCATATAGCGACCTAGACGTCGGCCATATCGCCGCTAATTAAAGAATCGTTCGGGTCGTCTTCCGGTGGTTCATCAAACTATGATATAATGAGTCCCAGTGAAATGAGATAAACACGTGGCGTGCGTTGTAAACATTTATTGCACATCTGCTAACAGGATGATAAATATGACACGTTAAAAAATCGAAGTGCACTCACTACGTCATTACCACCTAATGGCAGCTCAATAATGGAAATCAATTAAAACCTACCAAAATACATCATAAATACATCAATTCTATTTAAATGCCCAGCAATGTGCAATATCCTGGGTGGCTTAAAAACAAGGACCAATTCCAATTTATTCCACTAACTGAACAAGGGCCTACAACCACAGATCGGTTGCTCCGCACAAGCCTCCTCGTTCTCCTCAAGCACGCCTTCCCAATTACCAAATACACCAATGACTGTGGTATGAAACTGTGCCATTTGGTTTCTTAAGGAATACTCCCCCCACTGGTAAGTTTCATATCACGTGGTTCCGATAATTAGACCCCCCCCCCCTCCCCCTCTCCCTTTGCGTTGTATCATTCCTGGATTCAAGTCCAAAAGTAAAACTGCTTCTTCGAGTAATTTCGAGTGAGTTTGGCAATAATGTACTCTATGCCGTGAGGCTGCAAGAAAATCAGTCCATAGAGTCACGTGGGCTGCACGTGTTCAGTGGGCGGCGGATCCTCGCTCTCCGGTTTTAGTTCTTCTGTTGGCGGTTGGCGCGGATGGCGTCCAGAGCCTTGTTGATGTCACCCCCAGAGACCTCGAGGAGGCGCGTGAGCCAGCCACCCTCGTCACCGAACCCCATGGCGGCCATGTCCTCCACGGCCTGAACCACGCGCGGGTTGCTGCTCGGAGGGGGCGTCACTTGCGGGTACAGGCGGCCGCCGTTAGGGGGCGTGTCCGCATTGGCGCCGCTGCCGTGGATGATGGTCCAATCGCAGTCAGGGGTAGAGGAGTCTCGAGGAGGTTTGGCTCCGTCCTGTTGGGGAAGAAATAATAATGCATACGTGAGATCTCCATCGCCGAAGCCAGGATGATGTAATTAAATTCTCAGGTTTACTTCCAGCTATATAGCTAATGGTGTTACATCCGCCATTAATCAAACCATGACCGAAGCGGTTAATTCTTGTTCCCCAATATATTCTAGAGATGGGGAGACTTACAGTAGCAGGAGCATCTGCGGGTTTCCCGGGCGTGGTTGGCTTAGGGCCTGGACCCGCGCCCTCCGCGGTGGCAGCAGTCTCCGGCATCGCCTCCTCTCCCGTCTTCGCATTGGACGCCACTTCCATTTCCGTTTCCTTGTCCTTGGTAACGGCGGCGCTGGGGGTGAGTTTGGTGGCCGGTACTTCCGTCTTCACGGTCTCTGGCTGGCCGCTGGGGTTTGTGTTGCTGGTCCCAGCAGTGGAGGCGGATTCCGCAGACCTGTCGCCATACCCACTGTAGCCGCTACCCCAGGTGGCTCTCTGCGAGCAACGTGGCACTGAATTATCCCGACCCTGGCCGCGGCACCGCCTCCGCTGACCGTTGTGCTCAACATCCACCTCCACGTCTATACCTGGAAGCGTGAAACAAAGACCCAAAATAATGTGTGGCCTATAGAGCTGATCACAACGTACGTGCCAATAATTATATTATACTTCTAGCCTATACCATAATTTATAAAATCCATAAAATCTAGGCTTTGGTAAATATCTTAATTTAATTACCACTTGTGAATTAAATGCATCGTCATCGTAAATGTAATGTATTGTACCAGACTGTAACGCTGAAATTACGGACTCAATGACAGATACGTACAGTTCCATCCGTTGCACATACATGCTTAATAATATTAAACAGATGGAGATATTTTTGTAACAGTAAGTTTACCGAGGGGGTCCAACATGGCCGCCACTCTGGCCCCGACGTCCGTCAGGTAGTCTCCCGTGGGACTGGCTTCCCCTTCGTCGCTACTGTCAGACTCCATCTTCTGGTTCTTGCCTTCCTCCTTGTCACCCTTCTTCTTAGCCTTGGTGTCACGTCCGTTCGCGCCGGACATAGTCTTCATCAACTTCCAGAAGGTACGTCTCATGTGCCCAGGGCCGAAACCACCGTAAGGATTGGAACCCAGGGGGCCGGGGCCTTGGGGACACGGGCCTTGGGGAAATGGGCCTTGGGGACACGGGCCTTGGGGAAACGGGCCTTGGGGACACGGGCCTTGGAGACCCGGGCCTTGGGGACCCGGGCCTTGGGGACACGGGCCTTGGGGACCCGGGCCTTGGGGACACGGACCTTGGGGACACGGGCCTTGAGGAAACGGGCCTTGAGGTAACGGGACTTGGGGACCCAGTTCTCCGCCCTCTTCCATGTGAGAAGGGGGTGGCGGGGGTGGGCCGTGGTGAGGGGGGCCGCGGTGGTGGTGTCCATGGGGATGTCCTTGGTGCGGTCCACCGTACGGAGGTGGCGGGAAGAAGCCGAAGTCCTTTAGAGCGAAAGCAAAATACATTAATTTAGTAAAAAAAAACATTTTTAAAGAAACAAGCAATAAAATTTGATCTCTGCATACCAAAGGGCGAGGGATGCAAACTATCCACATTTCGGGAGGCAGTTTAGCCTTTATATGCATAAATAATGTTCTAAAATAACTTGTTGATTAATGACCTTACTCGTGACCTTAGAAGTGATCCTTACCATGAATGCAGCGAATCCTGGGGAGGAGATCCGTATCATTGCGTGTTCCTTGTGCACCCCACTGACCTCACACTTGGAGCAGAGGTCATAGTCGGGGCAGATGACACACTTGTAGCGGATGCCACAGACTGGTTGCTCACAGCCATCGCAGGTAACACCCGGGTGAGGTACCCCGCCATCACTGTCTGAGGTGGCCTTCCTCGCAACGTCAGACTCTGAGGACCCAGCACACCAAAAACATGAAGGACAAGCAAACCTGTTCAGGCATATTTCAAGTTTTTGTATTCTACAATATATTAATCCAGTTTAACAAACGGTAAAAGACGTCGACAACGAAGTAACTTGTCACATTTTGATCATTTGCTTTGAGAATTAAATATATATAATTTGTGAGAATATGCTTTGAGAATCAAACGTTTGTAATTTTTGAGCAGTAGCTTTGCAAATTGAATGTTTATAAGATTTGAGCACAGGTTTGAAAAGTAAATTATATCGAATTTGAATTTGTTTTGCAAATTAAATGTACATGTATATCAAATTTGAATTTGGTTTGAAAATAAAAAAATTAATTCTGAGAATTTCCTTCAAGCATAAAATGCATGCCATTTCACTGTTGTATGTTGCACATACTTTTGATGAACAGTCTGAAGACACCATCATTCACGAAACCCAGAGCTTCTGTCAGTTCGTCATCACTGGAGAAAGCAATGTAATCATTCTCAGGATCTGAAATGAAAAATATCAATGATAAATGAAATACGTTGACGACTACAACATACATTTTTATCTTCCTCAATGATACCTTGGTTATCAAATGGTCGATCCCTAAATCTCTCCACTTCACCCTTCATGTCTGTCTGTTTTAAGTTGTGATGCGCGTATATTGCACAAATGGCTTGCAATATACGCGTTTATAACACCTAAAACGAATTTTATAAATAACCAGTTTTAGGTCTCTGTCTCCTTGATATTAACTTACCTTTCCACAGCGTTTCAAATGATTGGTTGACCAGTCCTGGAAAGATCGCAGTCACTTTGTTCGTCAAGTAGGCATAATTTGTTGATACATCTTGATCGACCGCAAATCGTCGAATCTCATTCTCCGTGCCCTCTCGGAGCAACACTGCTTTCACCGTCAGTGACATTTCGTCTGATCGTTTTGGCTGTCCGTGAATTATAATGTGAATGTAATTTAAATCGTGTAGGCTATTATAGCGATGATGTGTTCGATCCACAGGTTCTGTAACAGGTGCGCGTCTTGTCGGGGTCGGGCTGCAGTGGCTGGCGTCCAGTTAGCGACTGACTCGGGACACACGCGGTCTCAGCCCTATACCCGACGCAAGCTTCTGCTGACGCTAACCAGTGGTTTCTAGAATGGTGAGTCAGACGCACACGACGTCGACATGGTCGCCTATACTGCATCGTCACGTCTGTATCGGTCACTGGCATCGAGACCGGTGGCGACTGGAGTGACGACAAAAAGTGACGGGGTGGTGTGGGGAGCGGGTGGGGGTGGGGAGTCGTGTGACTGTGATGGAACGCTCAACTTGATTTAACGGGAGGGCGGGAGCGAGTATGTATATTGTTTGGGGAGGGAACGTGCATTGGATTGGTCAGTGTTCCTACAAGCGGGGAAATGTGTGTGTGTGTGTGTGTGTGGGAGGGGGGGGGGGGGGGTAAGCAGTTATCAGGTCTAATACGGATTGATGTCATTCACCAATGTGTAACCTGTAGTAATAGCCATGAGTTATCAAGAGGTCGAGAGTGAGGCAGATAGGAACATCGAGTTGCTACAGGGCCACAAGTCAAGACGAGCACCCCGCGATGGCCGTGTGTGTGTGTGGGGGGGGGGGGGTACGTGGTGAGGATAAGTGGGTCCGACATTTGTGTGTGCGGGGGGAGGCGAGGGTGGGGTGTGCAGGTCGTGGAGGCCTAGGATTCGGAGGTCGTGGAGGTCCAGGTCGTGGAGGTCCAGGTCGTGGAGGCCTAGTATTTGGAGGTCCGGGTCGTGGAGGTCCAGGTCGTGGCGGCCTAGGATTTGGAGATCGTGGAGATCCGGGTCGTGGAGGTCCAGGTCATGGAGGCCCAGGATTTGGAGGTCGTGGAGTTCGTGAAAGCTTAGGATTTGGAGGTCTTGGGGCTCCGCTCTTTGATCACGAACACCCCTACCCTATGTCCGCCCCCGGTCGCGATGACTCCCGGTCATGATCTAAGTTGGCCGCATGACACAACAACAATGTATCAACCCAAAACCGGAACTGAAGACAAAGATATTGGCATCAATCACAGAATAATTGGCAGATAACGAAATTGTCTATATATATCCAGCAGTGTTATCATGTAAATAAATATTATTATATTATTGAACCTAAATGGCTGATTGTGTTTTTTCATATGCACTTCATTTGCAATCTGTTGCTCTGAATATCGTTTTCTTTGTATACAATGCACATTTCACAAATATCCGCTGTCAAATCTATTAGTTCAGACAACGAACTCAATTTTTAATGCAATCAAGCGCTCAACATAAACCCCAAACAACGATATACTTGAAAGCCTGGTTCGGATCAGGCTAATGCCAATTTAAAAACACGAATGGAATTACTATATCAACCAATATGACCGGAAACCGAGATTGATTTGGTCATTTGTGTAATGATGCGATATTTTCGAACGTTTTTATTCAAAGTTAAAATTCCATTATTGACACTGATATCTATATTGTAAACTACCATAGATCTAAAGACTGGGCCTCAATGTGAGTGTGGAGGGGGTGTCTTGGAAGAGCCGTAGACATAACACCTGGACGTTGTAGATGAGTAACAGCTAGGCCCCTAGTTTACTGCGTGCGGCGGGAGGCATAATGGACGGACCAGCGAGGATGTTGGTGTCAGTGGCCAGGTCAGTCTATAAATCCTCTTCAATAGTTTGTCAATCGAGGAGTCATGCATATTAACTAAGAGACCACTAAGAAGGGAAGGGGGTGTGGGGACCAAGAACTGACGCCTGACCCGTAACGTACCAAGGCACTGCTTCTTGGTACCAACATTAAAGGGAACCGCCAGCCTGGCCTCTAACGCTGCTTTACCGATAATACCCAATTATCTATCCTCCAAATTACAGAATTTTTCGTTCTATCTGTAGCTAACAATAACATTTAGAAGTGACCACCAGGCACGATTTCGCCGCCTACCCAGGCGGCAGCCTTTTGTGGAGGCGTGTCCGCGATTGACCAATCAGGAGGCGATTCTCTAATTTATTCAAACCCGAAATTGCGCCTATTGTGTGAGCAAAACCAGAGCGCATGATAATCGCTAATATAAATAGCTGCGATTCTAAGCCTGGAGCCATAGCCCGTGACCCGGAATCATAGCCTGGAGCCGTAAGCCTGGAGCCATAGCCCGTGAGCCGGAACCATAGCCTGGAGCCGTAAGCCTGGAGCCATAGCCCGTGGCCCAGAACCATAGCCTGGAGCCGTAAGCCTGGAGTCATAGCCCGCGACCCGCCGCCGGGAGCCATAGCCCAGCGCCCGGAATTATGGCCTGGAGCCGTAAGCCCTGAGCCATAGGCCGTGACCCGGAACTATAGCCTGGAGCCATAGCCCGCGACCCGCCGCCGGGAGCCATAGCCCAGCGCCAGGAACCATAGCCTGGATCTGTAAGCCCTGAGCCATAGGCCGTGACCCGGAACAATAGCCTGGAGCCATAGCCCGCGACCCGCCGCCGGGAGCCATAGCCCAGCGCCCGGAATTATGGCCTGGAGCCGTAAGCCTGGAGCCATAGCCCGTGACCCGGAACTATAGCCTGGAGCCATAGCCCGCGACCCGCCGCCGGGAGCCATAGCCCAGCGCCAGGAACCATAGCCTGGATCTGTAAGCCCTGAGCCATAGGCCGTGACCCGGAACAATAGCCTGGAGCCATAGCCCGCGACCCGCCGCCGGGAGCCATAGCCCAGCGCCAGGAACCATAGCCTGGAGCTGTAAGCCCAGAGCCATAGGCCGTGACCCGGAACAATAGCCTGGAGCCATAGCCCGCGAACCGCCGCCGGGAGCCATAGCCCAGCGCCAGGAACAATAGCCTGGAGCTGTAAGCCCTGAGCCATAGGCCGTGACCCGGAACCATAGCCTGGAGCCGTAGCCCGCGACCCACCGCCGTGAACCATAGCTCGCGCCGGGAGCCATAGTCCAGCGTCGGGAATCACCTTCGAGAGAGAGATCGAGAGGGCAAGACCGCGAGAACGCAAGGAAGACACCGCGAGAACGCGAGGATGAGACCGCGAGAACGCGAGGAAGAGATCGCGAAAACACGGTAAGTCACGGAGACTTTTAAAAACTGTTATACCTATGTTCACAGGAGGCTTCCGTATCCGTGGCCCAGGCGAGCGCCACATTTGTGATGACGTCAGAACATTGACGTAGTCCGCATAAAATTAATCTCCCGATATCACAATATATATATATATATATATATATATATATATATATTGATATATACATAGAGAGAGAGAGAGAGGGGGAGAGAGCCAGAGAGAGAGAGAGAGACAGTGATAGTATGAAGCTAGAGCAGTTTACGGATTCTCCAATATATAACTATATCTTTTATTGGCTGCCTAATATAACAGAATCAGATGTGGTATCTGCATTGAGGGCGAAGTTGAAATTGTGTTACTGTAATATGCTGACCATTTCCTTCAGCAGGAATGGCTTTACACCAAAGGACGGTTCCTACCAAAGCTAAGATAATGTTAACCCTGACACGCTGAATCTCTTGTGTCTCATCTCAGAGTTCAAAATAAAAACTACGACACTACCTATCACCATCTTAACTGAAATGAAACACCAATATATTTCCAATGTGATTCCAATACAGTTAATCAGAAGATGAACAAGTTATCGCGTTATCATACAGTTGAGTTATGTTAGTTGGTTGTGTCTATCATAAGCGGCTACCGCCCGCTATAATTAAGTGATTAAGTTCATATTATCTGACTAACTCAGTTGCAAAGTGCTCGACACCCGTTTGTACTGTTTTACTGTTCTGAGAAGAGCCGATGGAAAAAAAAATCCCTTAACTTAAACACATATACGCAACCACTAGACATATTGCATTCACATTTATTTTTATTATGACCAGTAAACCTTTTACAGAACCACCGTGGTGTATCAATCGTTAAGGCTAATTCAAACTCAACATATGATCCTTTTTGCCATGTCAATCAATTTAGGAGTGTTTGTCTCCGAAAGAAAGGTTATACAACTTCAGTGCGCAGTACATGAAGTACATATTAAGATCCCTAATATTAATACGTTGCCCAGGTAAACCTACATATAGGCTAAAGTGATTAGTCACAATAGCAAAATTCATGCCATCAATCGACCGTGCGTTATACCTAAACGTTTATCTTACTAATTTTAATGACACGTGTACCATTATTTTCTTCATTTGCCATCGGGATTGGCCAGCACAGTGTTGAAGACGTTACCGGCAAACTTATACTTCTCGTCAGATCTTGTGGAGAAGTGGAGCGACATGTCCGGGGAGTATTTACTGGCGGCTGGCGAGCGACCCAGGGCCTCCGCCATCGACCGGATGTAGGTGGCGCGGTTACCGCAGCACAGACCCATGTACAGCACGCCCGCCTCGCGCAGCGCATGCGTTAAGCGCACGATGTGGCTGCGCGCGCATAGCCACGAGTCCAGGTCAGCGGGGAAGGACTTTTCGCCTGCGAATTCGAACAAAAAAATCGTTATCACTTTGGCGCATCTTTATTCATCTTGAAGCATCATTATCCATCTTGACAATTCATTTTCATCTTGACAATTCATTTTCATCTTGACATTTCATTTTCATCTTGACAATTCATTTTCATCTTGACATTTCATTTTCATCTTGACAATTCATTTTCATCTTGATAATTCATTTTCATCTTCACAATTCATTTTCATCTTCACAATTCATTTTCATCTTGACATTTCATTTTCATCATGACAATTAGTTTTTTCATTCATCTTGACAATTCATTTTTCATTCATCTTGACACTTCATCGTTCACATTGACACTTCGCTCGTTTCCTTAACTGACAAGGCAAGTGGTAAATAAGGGATCAAAGGGATTAAATAAGGTATAAGGGGTGAGAAAGGATCAGGGGTGAAGAACGATATACCTTATATTTGAACGTCACTACATTAAAGATCAGAAACGATGTGTCATGTGTTTTAGCTAGCACTGACCGGTGATTTGGTCTGTTAGATCCACCATGAGCTTCTCTTTCTCGTGGGTTCGGTAAGGCACAGGCAAGCACGCCAACGGCCCCTGGATGCAAAGAAAACCGGCTGGGTGACCTTTTACAACAACCATTGCCGCAACAGGGGTGAGATTGGAAGCCTAAGCTCGTAGCGTGATCGAAATTTGAACTATAAAATACTATAAAATAGTCTGCAGCCGACTGCGTGGTAATCGTGATCATACTATTTGGAATCACCTTGACCTTACTGCTTCGACTGACCTTGGGCATGCTGCTTGGACTGACCTTGACCATACTGCTTCGACTGACTTTATTCTACTGCTTGGGCTGACCTTGACCCTGCTGCTTGGACTGAATTTTACCATACTGCTTGGAGTGACCTTGACCATACGGCTTCGACTGACCTTGCCCATACTGCTTGGACTGACCTTGACAATACTGGTTGGACTGACCTTGACCTTACTGCTTGGACTGACCTTGCACAGGGCCCTGGCCTCCTTTACCAGGGGCAGAATGGTTTCCGGCCCGCGGTGACAGTTAAACCCCACGACGTCTGCGCCGGCCTCCTCCAGCTGCCGAAGAGCCTGGGCCAAGGGGATGCCCTCACCAGTGGCCCCCTTACCAACGGGCGACAAGGTTATAACAGCTGGAACACCTACAAAGACAACAACATTTAGAACTAACCGAGCAGGCCATGGTCACGCAATCCAGTCTCTCCTATTCGGCCTCGCGACTTATATGACCAATTTGCTTTACAATATATATATGTTTTTTTTCTTGTTGTAATTAGCGGTTGTGCAAAGACAATCTACCTTTTCCGTATTTCTTAATGGCCTCCAGCGCCAGCTTGGCTTCTCCGAAAGTGCTAAACGTCTCCCCGATGATGTAATCCGCCCCGGCCTCTGCCGCCCACTCTACCTGCTCCTGCAATGTCAAGGCCACATGATTGGTTCCCAGACGTACCGTTAGCCGGTCGTCAACATCTACCTTGCAAACTGGCTGAACTGAATAGTCTGGACGACAAGGATCGCAACATGAAAGACGGGGTAGCCCACCCAGTCACGCCGCCATGTCTTATGCGCGGATCAATCATACAGAGGCGGATCCAGGATTTTTAAAAGGGGGGGGGGTCCAAAGTTGCGACACCGCGGGGGGGGGCTCCGCAAAAAATTGCGACCGGGGGATCCACCTTTTTGACGACCGGGGGGGTGGGCCGGTGGTCAACGCCGCCTCCGATAGCGTTTTTCCTCAAAAGGAAGGGGGGGGGGGGGGGGTCCACGCCTCAGATGGCTTAAATTTTTCATTGAAAAAAAACGCTAAAAAACTATTTATCCGCCCTTGATCATGCAATATATTTATTTCCATGGGGACGGCGGCTAGACGGACCGAAGCAATATTATTTCATCTAAGTTAATATAAGAAAAGTACTGCTTATAATATATTATACTTTACATTGTCAAAAGCATCGCGGACGAACTGAGAGCCGTCAGTGAGACTGGCTTGAGGCCGAGAATTTCCCTTCCCTGGCTGACATCTTCACAGGGGTCCAGTGAATAAATACCCTGACCGGTCTTATCAGTACGGTGATAAAGCTTGACACACTAGCTGGGCATTAAGTTTTGCTATGTCTGTCTTTGCCGTGCCACATGCATACTCAGCGTCGCCGCCATATTTGCCAGTCGTCTGTGAGTTCAGGACTGGGAAATAGATTGTGATCTATTCACAATTATATATAAAGAAAATGTCACTTTAAAAAGACACTCCATGGCCACGGCTGAGCTCGGGTCAAATATGTTGTGCAGTGTCAGTGTCAAAAGTTAACAGCATTGACCACTATTTTGGCTACGTATGTCTTCATCATGTCATGTAACCCTATTTTCTACATAATAATTTAACTACTGATTGGAAATAACACTTTCAGTAAGTTTAAACAGTTGATGTCACGCCAACACAATTTTAGCTCATATAAATCTTCTGTCTTTCCACGCTTATATTATCAAGCTATAACGCCCCAAATAGTAGAAGGGAATACTTTTTCCACTTCTTTTCGCACATGCCGATTTAAAATCTGGGAGCGAGAAAAGTGACGTCAAAGGGGAATACAAACGCATGTGCTTTTACATTGAAACTCAGATTCTCTCTGCCTATTGGCTTGAACTCAACGAAAAGCACTCAGCCATGAGAACAATACACGCCCTCGACCACAGATGCCTACGCGCTGCATCAAAGCTCACCTGTCAATCTTGTCACATCATTGGGGAATTTCTAAATAACCCTCAGATGCAATGCTCCCAGAATTATCCCGCCGGACCTCATTTTTACTACTTTGACGAACGCGTTTACAGTGATATCGTGAAAAAAAACTGTAAATTTAAAACCAATTCTTACTTGTTTGTCTTCCCTAAACAAAGTTAACTCTGAGCTAAACAAAATCGTGGCACGAACACTTCAAACGTTATATACAGCGTTGTCCGAACAAAAGCGCCTTTGTAACTCTGCGGACAATCATTTTGGTTTAAAAAAATGGGGTGTCTTTCTTTCAATGCACGTTTGCTGTCAACGAGGTGATAAATTATTACGCTAGCAGTGGTATAAGTCGCTGGCACCCCTGGACGCGAACAAGGCTTTTGACCGGGTGGAGTTATCTCCTCTAGTCCTAAGACTGGTTCAGAATGTACACGCAGCAGAAAGTCAGCGTCAGTTGGAGTCAAGTACAATTCTACTACTTCACGATATCGAACGGAGTTAAACAGGGTGGGTTTCTCTCCCCTGTGCTTTTCAGCATTTATATTGACGAGCTGCTTGCGCGCTTAAAACGTTCATGCCTCGGGTGCTGCTTCGGGCATATCTTCGCAGGGGCATTTTGGCATTCCGACGATCTTAACGTTTTATCATTTACTTGACTATAATCTATGATAGTTTGCTTTATTTATGTACGGCGTAAGTTCGTTTAACTTGGTCGTTTTTTTTTTCTTTCCTTGTATGCTTTTCTTTTCTTTTTGTGTTCTACGAGTACGAAATAAATAAATAAATAAGTGTTGTACAGCAATGATTATTGTGTAGCCATCTTCTTGTAGTGCGTGTCTATCCAAAATTATTCAACTGGTGGTAGCCAATATGTTTATAATAAATTGAAAGGCATAATAGTAATATTCCGCTTAGATTGTCCAGTTTCTGCGTAAGTTGTACCTTAAACGACGCGGCTACACTCTCCAGTGCCTCGGCGGAGTTGGCGTCGTAGATTGTCGTGTTGCTGATGTTTCCCGCCATCAAGGTGCCGGTGTCGTCTGCCACTTGGCGCGCGATCCTCAGCGCCTGGCGGTTAATCGTCTCCAGCTCATCCTCGCGTCCAATCAGACGCATCTTCTCGCGATGGGCGTAGTACTGAGCACATAGGAAAATGTTCATAGGAAAGTGTTCATTTCCATCAGGTGAATCATCACTGTGATCAATGTTCATTCAATCGCTTTAAGTTTAAATGAAAGTCTTAAGAGAATAATGTCATGTGTGTGTGACTGGTCCTATTGGCCATAATTCGGCATAGGACCTATGACACAAACTATAGAATACTCATCATTGTGTAAACATACTTCCAAAGTAATATTTAATATTCAGTCATCTTCTTAATAGGCTACACGGGGTCATATTTGGTTTATTCTGGCCTAGAATTATCTTCGCGATCTAGCCCCCTCAGACAGTATCAAATCGTATCCACGCCCTATGTAATATAAAGTGGCCTTTCATGGTAATCCGGTATTTTGTGTTTTCGTGTATCTGTGTTTGAATGGGGGTAGGAGTGGGGAGGCATGCAGGTAATCTTAATTTGGTTTAGTTTGTTTCTTGTTGTTTTTGTGCAGGGGCGTAGCTAGCCGTACGCACGTGCGTACACATTGGGCTGTGGAGGCACGTAATTACATAAATTTTAAAGTCTTTACGCGTCGGAACCTGTTACCATTTTACGTATACCGTATACGGTATACGGTATACGGTACGGTCCTGCTCATGACGTCATCATCAGTGCACTATTACGCAATCATCACGTGTTTGTTTTGTTTGTGCTAACAATCTGACGACGTGCCGGATGTGGAGGGAGAACTGACCATGCCTTTCGTGTTATAAAGCAAGAAGTTAATACCGACGTACGGGACCCAACCACTAGAGTCTCTACATGAGGAGCGACTAGAAGATTTTGATATTATAGTAGTTTAATTGTTGGCGAGAAAAAACGTTACCAACTCTAAAGGAAGAAAAGCAGCAAGCAAAAAATCATTGCTTTTGAATCTCACATATATTTCTCGCTTGGGTAGACTCTGGCAATACGACTGGCTCCGTTACTCCGTCTCGCAGCGCTCAGGTGCGTTCAGACAAAAGAAAACTGTTTTTTCGCTGTCATGTTATCCCTTTGCTGGCAGGAAACCCAGACGATTGACATTAGTTTTCAATCTTGTTGTTCGGGAGTAAGTGCGTACACTTGCTCATGTGTCTACCGACGCCCCTAGCTGTTGTGTTTTTTTTTTTTATTATGTTCGGTATAGCTGTGATATTAACCTATATATTAGCGTATACACCTCGGCTTCTGCTATTAGCTACAGGGTCGGATCCAGATATGGTGGAAAAGGCGGGGGGGGGGGGGGGCGGGCCGGTTTCGAGTAATGGCCTAGCCTTTTGGTTTTCATATGTTAAATGGTATAATTTTGGCCCTAACAAGGGGGGGGGGGGCGAGGCCGCCCCCCCCCCTGGATCCGCCCCTGATCTATTGCATTTTTTTATTCATTCACTGGAGATGTAGAGCTGGTGGATAATTCACGTTATTATTATTATTATTATTATTATTATTATTATTATTATTACAAGTGAAGGTTACCTACCGTAAATGCTTCAACTACGTCACTACCGCAGTGGACGAACTCCTCGTGCATGACTTTGACGAGTCCCGGATGTTCGATGACCACTTCCGGTACAAAGGATCCGGCCTTCAGGTAGCCGCGTCTCTCGAATTCAAACAGATATCCCTCCGCCACGATGACCTCTTCATTGTCGCGGAGGCGTTCCAGCAATCCTAGGGTGTAATCAGGTTTTGAGCTGAGATATTACACATTAAAAAACGAGTCACATATATTATATATGCGATCAATACGTGCAAGACCATGAAGTATTACGTTAGAAAGACGCGTACGTACTTTCGCTGCCATAACGATCAAAATTGAGATAATCTTGCTCATTCGGCTGAATTTGCAAACACAATACTTTACCTTTGACTTGACCTGGCATCTTCGTTAGAAAGCGGGGTACGATGTGCTGTGGTCTGAGTCAGTGTCGGCACTGGACCTACTCCAATCTGAGAAAGGCGGATAAGGAGGTGTACGACATCAAAACTGGTACATACAGGTTATCATGCACAAAACAGCCCAGGGCGAGCGGCCCGTCAACATCAGTGTTTTATCCGTGATGTTCTTCTGTGAATCGTTGCTGTACTCTGGGTGGAGGGCACTACATTACTACGGTGGTGGGGGTGTGCCGCCCATGCCATAGATAGCATTTGGAGAGAAAAGTATGCGATTTTTTGGTCGTTGAGAGATAATTTAATTACTGGTACAAAAAGGCATCTAAAATAGAACAATGACAGAATTGTTTGCTGAAAAAAGGCATCTAAAATAGAAACTGACATTCATGACGAAGTGTCTGAAGAGGAATTATTTGAACACTTTAGATATCAACTGGACTAAGTTGGGACTATATATAGTCAAGAACTGCAATTTTGAAAAAGGGCAGTCTCAGATGGGCATCTTGAGAGAAATGGAATATTTCTGCTTTGGGGTTTGAGAGGGAAAAGGGGCCATTTGGGCGGCACATATGTATATACCTAACTATATGTAGTGCACCCCCTGCCCCCCCCCCCCCCCGGATTGTGCACCAGATGGCTAAGTTCCATGTAGATAGATAGATAGATAGATAGATAGATAGATAGATAACTTTATTGTTTCGAGGCCATCTGGCCCACAGAACATGTACATCAATGACATATCACATGGTAACACTGGTTCAAGTAAACACATTTGGATTATTTTAGTGGGTACATATAGTGTTGGATTGGACATACTCGGTTCTCTTACGTAAAGCTTTATAGATAAAGATTGACAAATTTTTGAAAGTCAATTGCTTTTCCGATGCCATTAATTCCATAAACTTTTCATACGTTGGCTGATTCCAAAACATCGGGTCTAAATACACTCGTCGAAATTCTTTGTATAATGGGCAGACTAATAAAAAGTGGTACTCATCCTCTAAAACAGTGGTATCGCGCTTTTCACAACTAACGTTAGGACATATTCTGTTTTCTATTGGGGTGCCGTCGCGTCTTCCCTTTTCTATTGCTAGGGCGTGTGAAGAACATCTGAACTTAGCAAGAGCGGTGCGAAACTTTCTTATCTTGATACAAAACAGGTACTTCTGCTGTAAGTTATCTCTTAATTTTGGGGAGTCTTGTACACTGCTATACCACTCCTGGGTTAAAGTATCCTTCAGCCTGATCTTTAATTCATTGAGAAACGCCGACTGTCTGCTGAGTCCACACGAGTCCAAATCCGAGGTTTACAAGAATATTCTTAACACCTCTTGTCCATGTTTGCCTGCCGTGTTCGCTTATGGTGAATAACATGTTAAAACAAGTTTTTGGATATCGATCGTCGGGCATGTTCAACAGCTTGAACCAATACGAAATACATCTGGTTGAATAATTGTAGGCCAGTGCCATGTATGTATACAACGTTATCAACGTACCACGCCACCTTAAGACAGTGTTCAGTATGTAAGACACTAATTGGAGACAATACTTGTAATATGCTCGCTAGACTGGATACCGTTGGGGAGGTGGTGGTGGGGGGGGGGGGGGTACTTTATACATTGCTATGGGCGAAGAAAGGGCCCTTTTTTTCACCACCGAAACAATCTGAAGTTATTATTATTCAGAGAGCAAACTGTTGTAAGAATAATTTCAATTCCACAGAAAAATCACCGAAATTAAGCAACATCGGGCCCGGTAAGTACTTTGATGGGTGACCGCCTGGGAATACCGGGTGCTGTAACCTTTCTTTTATTATATACTCACAGATTATAACATCGATCCAAATAAGTCTTTCATATAGGGAATATTTACCAGTGACCATGGTGACATCGACATGTTGATCCCATAACACCGCCCAGTGACCATGGTGACGTCGACATGTTGATCCCATAACACCGACCAGTAACCATGGTGACGTCGACATGTTGATCCCATAACACCTTCCAGTGACCATGATGACGCCGACATGTTGATCCCATAACACCGACCAGTAACCATGGTGACGTCAACATGTTGATCCCAGAACACCGTCCAGTGACCATGGTGACGTCGACGTGTTGATCCCAGAACACCGTCCAGTTACTATGATGAAATGTTTTACTTGTTCCCTCAAATGTGAGGTTTCTCTTGAACACGTGTTGGGCTGCTGGCCTCGATTGGTCGGGAAAATCCCCCTTAATATCCCACCCCACACGCCTAATTTGTAAACTGGAGTTTCAAGATTCGCAAACATGACAAAATTCGTCATTAAAAAGGCAGAATTCCAGAAACAAAATCTCAACCCTTTACTATGGACCAGCATCTGACCATCCCAGACCCCTGATAGGCTAGAAGAACGCGCATCGACTCTCAAGCGTTTTTTCCCCGTTCGTTCTTCCTATTAATATTATTTGCGAGTCCACAATTACGGCTGTAAAGTTTATTTCCTTAGGCTATTACCCATAAGCCGAACCCCGTCCTTCCACGAACAAAATAACGCATGTTTTAAGTAGAAAAATATATCTTGTTTATTTAGCCACCAATATTTAAATCAATATACAATGATAGTGTATACACCAGATCTTTAATGTGATTAAGCGGGAGTTCGGGTATGCGAGCGGATATTTCGGGCATGCGCGAGTGAATGTTGCACTTGTTGAAATGCACAAACCATGAAGAGCGTTAAACAGTACTATAGCTATAATATCAACAGATACGTTTTGTATTATTCATTTTTATCCTCCTGGTAATACTATTTACAGATTTTTTATTAAAAGTCAAAATGCAACGTTATGCAAATTTAACGTAATGTTGGGCTTGGACTCCAAGTTGGAAATCTTCGTGACCTTGCTCTGAGTGGGGAGTAAGGTCCGGGAATAAAATGTACCACGTGACCGCGCTATCGGGCCACACTCTGCGCGTTCGGTTAAGACCCGTGCTTATTTAAACAAATCCGCTCGCATACCCGAACTTACCCTAAAAGGGTCTCTATGAATAGACCGATCCAAACGGTCTGCTCAGATATTGAGCCCCGCCAGACTTGATTCCTTTTCATTAATCGCGAGTATGAAATCGTGACATAGCTGATGGTAGGTAGAAGTGAAAAGTACTCATCTCTGGAACTGACAAAAAAGCGACATGCTGCTTTGTTTGTGCGACTTGTTGTTCCGACATTACGCACGTGGAAGACCGTTGTTTTTACCACATGATTGGATAAAAGTAAGTGACGTCAAATGAATGATTGACAGCCTGGGTAGGTCCATTGTGACAGACGGTATCCACCAATATAGTGCCGCCCTCTAGTGAGCCATTTCATAGTTAACTGATGAATTGCGTGAGGTAACAGCGTTGCATCCGTGTGACGATAAGATACAGTCTAATAGAGTCTGACAGCACCTATCCGTAAAACCATTTCCAACCCTATGAGTTTCCTATCACACTGGACCAATAGGTTTGTGCATCACACTCTGGCCTACGGGTGTGTATGTGACCTCATCAGCTGGATAGCCAAACGCTTGCGGACCAATCACAGCCAGAGCTTCAGGCGTCCGTAGCAACGGTGGCGCCGTCATGGCCACCACCGCCACGCGGAGGCCGTAACGCACTTCTTCCGTAGCAACCGGTTCGCCATTGTCGATTTCCACAAGCGATATGATGTCTGGCGTACATGCCAACACCTAAAGCAAAAAAATAGGCCCGACATCGGCTAAGGTTTTTCATAATGTAAGCCCAAATCAAAGTTTTAAAGTTGCATATCGAACTCTTTCCCGTCAAAAGTCAGCCCCGGGAAAATGGATATCAAAATTTGCACAAAATTCGATTGTTTTATTCTATACATTCAAAAACCTGATAAACGAGATGTGGCAAACGTGTCTATCCCTGTTACACCGCAGAACTCTGTAGCGGCGCTGCTACTTATAACAAAGCATCGCGAAGCACACAAACAGATGACGTTTACCACTAAATTGAAAACTTGCGGTAAATTGATATCTCGGGTAAGGCTAAGAGACTTTATTTGACCGTCTGGCATGGGTGGAGTATAGACAAAAGAAATCCTGATGATTTAAGGACTGATTCTTATTTATATTTTGACCTCTTCAGTTTTGGCGGGGGAAAGGGCTCGATATGCAACTTTAAGTGAGGTAGTCGTACTCGTCAGTAGACATTAACTTTTTCCGATGTAGGCCTCTTATTCCACTCCATACATTCCAGTCGTTTACTACATCTCTTGGTGCGTCCATTGAACCAAACATTGCAAAAGGTTAACCACCCCAGTTCAAACATTTCATTGTCTTAATGACAACAGATCCTTACCTTTTTGGCACCGTCCGCGTATGTGACGGTTGCAACCAGGTTTTCGTTCTGAAACTTGACGTTGAGAGTCTGTCCGGAGAATTCGTTGATACCCTCTAGTTCCAGTCTCCCCCGAGCGAAACCGCCACTGGTACTTCTGCTCACATCAAGGATCTGCAGCAGCGCGAACCAAGATACGGCAATCAGAGATATGTATATCATAGATCAGATATATTATACATATAAGTGATACCTAACGTGTGCTTCGCAAAACCAACATGAAGATTATGCTACTTTCAGTGTGTAAATATGGCGCTCAGCAAAAATCATTTTTTTGTACCCAGGCGTCGTGGTCCAGGATGATCTGTACTGGAGCCGTACGTACCTTGCCGAGACAGACAGAGGAGTACCCCGGCCTCTTGGTCCAGGATGGTCTGTACTGGAGCCGTACGTACCTTGCCGAGACAGAGGAGTACCCCGGCCTCGTGGTCCAGGATGGTCTGTACTGGAGCCGTACGTACCTTGCCGAGACAGACAGAGGAGCACCCCGGCCTCGTGGTCCAGGATGGTCTGTACTGAAGACGTACGTACCTTGCCGAGACAGACAGAGAAGCACCCCGGCCTCGTGGTCCAGGATGGTCTGTACTGGAGCCGTACGTACCTTGCGGAGACAGACAGAGGAGCACCCCGGCCTCGTGGTCCAGGATGGTCTGTACTGGAGCCGTACGTACCTTGCCGAGACAGACAGAGGAGCACCCCGGCCTCGTGGTCCAGGATGGTCTGTACTGAAGCCGTACGTACCTTGCCGAGACAGACAGAGGAGCACCCCGGCCTCGTGGTCCAGGATGGTCTGTACTGGAGCCGTACGTACCTTGCCGAGACAGACAGAGGAGCACCCCGGCCTCGTGGTCCAGGATGGTCTGTACTGGAGCCGTACGTACCTTGCCGAGACAGACAGAGGAGCACCCCGGCCTCGTGGTCCAGGATGGTCTGTACTGGAGCCGTACGTACCTTGCCGAGACAGACAGAGGAGCACCCCGGCCTCGTGGTCCAGGATGGTCTGTACTGGAGCCGTACGTACCTTGCCGAGACAGACAGAGGAGCACCCCGGCCTCGTGGTCCAGGATGGTCAGTACTGGAGCCGTACGTACCTTGCCGAGACAGACAGAGGAGCACCCCGGCCTCGTGGTCCAGGATGGTCTGTACTGGAGCCGTACGTACCTTGCCGAGACAGACAGAGAAGCACCCCGGCCTCGTGGTCCAGGATGGTCTGTACTGGAGCCGTACGCACCTTGCCGAGACAGACAGAGGAGCACCCCGGCCTCGTGGTCCAGGATGGTCTGTACTGGAGCCGTACGTACCTTGCCGAGACAGACAGAGGAGCACCCCGGCCTCGTGGTCCAGGATGGTCTGTACTGAAGCCGTACGTACCTTGCCGAGACAGACAGAGGAGCACCCCGGCCTCGTGGTCCAGGATGGTCTGTACTGGAGCCGTACGTACCTTGCCGAGACAGACAGAGGAGCACCCCGGCCTCGTTGTCCAGGATGGTCTGTACTGGAGCCGTACGTACCTTGATGAGACAGACAGAGGAGCATCCCGGCCTCGTGGTCCAGGATGGTCTGTACTGGAGCCGTACGTACCTTGCCGAGACAGACAGAGGAGCACCCCGGCCTCGTGGTCCAGGATGGTCTGTACTGGAGCCGTACGTACCTTGCCGAGACAGACAGAGGAGCACCCCGGCCTCGTGGTCCAGGATGGTCTGTACTGGAGCCGTACGTACCTTGCCGAGACAGACAGAGGAGCACCCCGGCCTCGTGGTCCAGGATGGTCAGTACTGGAGCCGTACGTACCTTGCCGAGACAGACAGAGGAGCACCCCGGCCTCGTGGTCCAGGATGGTCTGTACTGGAGCCGTACGTACCTTGCCGAGACAGACAGAGGAGCACCCCGGCCTCGTGGTCCAGGATGGTCTGTACTGGAGCCGTACGTACCTTGCCGAGACAGACAGAGGAGCACCCCGTCCTCGTGGTCCAGGATGGTCGGTACTGGAGCCGTACGTACCTTGCCGAGACAGACAGAGGAGCACCCCGGCCTCGTGGTCCAGGATGGTCTGTACTGGAGCCGTACGTACCTTGCCGAGACGACAGAGGAGCACCCCGGCCTCGTGGTCCAGGATGGTCAGTACTGGAGCCGTACGTACCTTGCCGAGACAGACAGAGGAGCACCCCGGCCTCGTGGTCCAGGATGGTCTGCACTGGAGCCGTACGTACCTTGCCGAGACAGACAGAGGAGCACCCCGGCCTCGTGGTCCAGGATGGTCTGTACTGGAGCCGTACGTACCTTGCTGAGACAGACAGAGGAGCACCCCGGCCTCGTGGTCCAGGATGGTCTGTACTGGAGCCGTACGTACCTTGCCGAGACGACAGAGGAGCACCCCGGCCTCGTGGTCCAGGATGGTCAGTACTGGAGCCGTACGTACCTTGCCGAGACAGACAGAGGAGCACCCCGGCCTCGTGGTCCAGGATGGTCTGCACTGGAGCCGTACGTACCTTGCCGAGACAGACAGAGGAGCACCCCGGCCTCGTGGTCCAGGATGGTCTGTACTGGAGCCGTACGTACCTTGCCGAGACAGACAGAGGAGCACCCCGGCCTCGTGGTCCAGGATGGTCTGTACTGGAGCCGTACGTACCTTGCCGAGACACACAGAGGAGCACCCCGGCCTCGTGGTCCAGGATGGTCAGTACTGGAGCCGTACGTACCTTGCCGAGACAGACAGAGGAGCACCCCGGCCTCGTGGTCCAGGATGGTCTGTACTGGAGCCGTACGTACCTTGCCGAGACAGACAGAGGAGCACCCCGGCCTCGTGGTCCAGGATGGTCTGTACTGGAGCCGTACGTACCTTGCCGAGACAGACAGAGGAGCACCCCGGCCTCGTGGTCCAGGATGGTCTGTACTGGAGCCGTACGTACCTTGCGGAGACAGACAGAGGAGCACCCCGGCCTCGTGGTCCAGGATGGTCTGTACTGGAGCCGTACGTACCTTGCCGAGACAGAAAGAGGAGCACCCCGGCCTCGTGGTCCAGGATGGTCTGTACTGGAGCCGTACGTACCTTGCCGAGACAGACGGAGGAGCACCCCGGCCTCGTTGTCCAGGATGGTCTGTACTGGAGCCGTACGTACCTTGCCGAGACAGAAAGAGGAGCACCCCGGCCTCGTGGTCCAGGATGGTCTGTACTGGAGCCGTACGTACCTTGCCGAGACAGACAGAGGAGCATCCCGGCCTCGTTGTCCAGGATGGTCTGTACTGGAGCCGTACGTACCTTGCGAGACAGAAAGAGGAGCACCCCGGCCTCGTGGTCCAGGATGGTCTGTACTGGAGCCGTACGTACCTTGCCGAGACAGACAGAGGAGCACCCCGGCCTCGTGGTCCAGGATGGTCTGTACTGGAGCCGTACGTACCTTGCCGAGACAGACAGAGGAGCACCCCGGCCTCGTGGTCCAGGATGGTCTGTACTGGAGCCGTACGTACCTTGCCGAGACAGACAGAGGAGCACCCCGGCCTCGTGGTCCAGGATGGTCTGTACTGGAGCCGTACGTACCTTGCCGAGACAGACAGAGGAGCACCCCGGCCTCGTTGTCCAGGATGGTCTGTACTGGAGCCGTACGTACCTTGCCGTGACAGAAAGAGGAGCACGCCGGCCTCGTGGTCCAGGATGGTCTGTACTGGAGCCGTACGTACCTTGCCGAGACAGACGGAGGAGCACCCCGGCCTCGTGGTCCAGGACGGTCTGTACTGGCGCCGTACGTACCTTGCCGAGGCAGAGGAGCACCCCGGCCTCGTGGTCCAGGATGGCCTGTACTGGAGCCGTACGTACCTTGCCGAGACAGACAGAGGAGCACCCCGGCCTCGTGGTCCAGGATGGTCTGTACTGGAGCCGTACGTACCTTGCCGAGACAGACAGAGGAACACCCCGGCCTCGTGGTCCAGGATGGTCTGTACTGGAGCCGTACGTACCTTGCCGAGACAGAGGAGCACTCCGGCCTCGTGGTCCAGGGTGGTCTGTACTGGAGCCGTACGTACCTTGCCGAGACAGAGGAGCACCCCGGCCTCGTGGTCCAGGATGGTCTGTACTGGAGCCGTACGTACCTTGCCGAGACAGAGGAGCACCCCGGCCTCGTGGTCCAGCGTGGTCTGTACTGGAGCCGTACGTACCTTGCCGAGACAGACAGAGGAGCACCCCGGCCTCGTGGTCCAGGATGGTCTGTACTGGAGCCGTACGTACCTTGCCGAGACAGACAGAGGAGCACCCCGGCCTCGTGGTCCAGGATGGTCTGTACTGGAGCCGTACGTACCTTGCCGAGACAGACAGAGGAGCACCCCGGCCTCGTGGTCCAGGATGGTCTGTACTGGAGCCGTACGTACCTTGCCGAGACAGACAGAGGAGCACCCCGGCCTCGTGGTCCAGGATGGTCTGTACTGGAGCCGTACGTACCTTGCCGAGACAGAGGAGCACCCCGGCCTCGTGGTCCAGGATGGTCTGTACTGGAGCCGTACGTACCTTGCCGAGACAGAGTAGCACCCCGGCCTCGTGGTCCAGGATGGTCTGTACTGGCGACCGCTTTCCGCCACGTGCCTCTAGCACCGCGTTGCCCAGGCGCCACGCTCGGCTGATGGAGTGATGGATGGTCTTCTCCATCAACTCTCCGCGGTCCATCAGCCGAAAGTTGAAGGCGGATGAGCAGCTGGAACACGTGGACATGATGGTAATAGGCGGAGAATTAGTACTTCATAATGCGTGGAAAACTAACAAAAATCTTATTTCACAGTCTATGTCACCAAATTCTACGTATATGTAAACTCTTTGCCCATCCATTTTCACGACCATCATACATAATACAACCTTGATAGGTTAGTGTTATTTACTGTAACTATTTGCCAGGAGTATCAAACGCACTCTGATTATTATTATTACAACAGATCTGAGGTACATTCATTGTACATATACTAGTTAATATTAGAGTCTTAGAGTCGCAGGTAGGCGGGGCATCAGACCGAACTTCGAATGAACCAGTATGACCTACTGACCCCATTTTAACACAGATCTTCCGGAAGTGATCTTCGTATTGCTTTGGGGTGTCCACCTGTAATATGACGTCGGTGACGCCGTCATAATCCGACTGGCAGGCGGGGTAAGGCCGGTGGGCGAACATCATGGGAGTCATGTGCTGTGGAAGCGGGAAATAACAACACATGTTATGGATACTCCACTATAAAACTTGATGCATTCCCTCCACTATAACGAACCTACTTGCTGAAATCGTATTTCTTAAAGCAATGTCGAATGACACAACATCAAGATGACGCAATGGGAAACACGCAACTTTTTATGGTGTGCTACGTATTGTATGGTACAACATTGCACACTACAACACAGTGATTTACAGATGCAGGCGTAAGAATACTAGATGAATAAAGTGGTTTTTACGAGGGGAGAAGTTTATCATTTCATTTTTGAATGGTGAATAATACGAAACCGCGACAGAATAAGCACTCAAAGCCATTTTATTCCCCATTAAAAGATCAACTTCTCCCCTGTAAAAAGTTAAAAGAGATGGCCATGTCACGTGACCTACTTGTAGTTCGGGGAACGCTCGGCCCATCGTGTCACAGTCGACGACAGGAACGTCTAACTCCGCTGCCACGGCCAAGCCAGAGAAGCCGTTGGATCCGCCGATCTCGGCACTGAACACCCCCACCACCTCCCTCCGCCCACACTCCCGGTCCTCAAAGACAAGGTCCGGCGCCAGACCGCCAGGGGGCGCTGGTGGGGTACCCGGCTCAGTGGCGCCACGCAGCGGGTTATTATACTGGTAGTCCGTCACATATCTGATTCCTGGCTCCTCTTGCACGCCTACGCCTCCTAAAATACCAAAGAAACAAGGTGAAATGCAACTATTTACTATTACTATTTATATACTGTCAACTATTTCATATTACTATTTATATACTGTCAATTATTTACTATTACTATTTATATACTGTTAACTATTTACTAAGCTTATTACTATTTATATACTGTCAAATATTTCATATTACTATTTATATACTGTCAACTATTTACTATTACTATTTATACACTGTCAACTATTTACTAAGCTTATTACTATTTATATACTGTCAAATATTTACCGTTTACTGCTTAGTTGCGAGGAAACGCAATATACCATGTATTCCATGTGGGCCGATCAGAACCCATTGTCGGCGATAGAGTACATGGGGTTCACCCCCATTTCACATGCTTCTGAGATATTCCCTTATACTGCAAAGATTGCGGGTTCAACCCCCCACCCCACCCGCGACCGTGTCTGAGGCGGAGTCATTCTTTCCTATCGTTGAACCAGGCATTCCTTAGTGCTGAATCACTCAGTCCTAGGGGTATTTTTATTTTGTCATAAAATCCATTCAGTGAGGGTTGGATGGAAAGCCGCGGCAAAAACCGTGAATTACCTCAATGAAACGGCGCTTCAACGTCTGGAGACGCAGTCGCTACATAGAATAAAGGGATGTATACTTGAAAAGGCCAAAGAAATCGCTCATATACCTGATGGAAATTAATCCAGGTATTAATAGATTTGTGAGTCGCGTATGGTTTTCTCACCGGCTTTTGCATAACCGGAGTCATCACTCTGTTCCCTGGGACTGAGTGATTCAGCATTTGGCATTCCTTTGCCTTAAATAGGCCGTTCAGCTTTCATGGCTAAAATAACTCGATCCCCCGTCATCTGCCACTGGTACCTTCTCTCTCGAGGCGTCCGGCCTTGTAGCCACCGACGTTGTAGAGATGCTGGGTGGCCAGGAGGGTGTAGATAGGTTCCATCCCACTGCAGAGCCTCTCGAAGGCGACGGTCGGCGCGCCCATGAACATCATGGGCGCCACCCAGTCTGTGGCCGCCATCTTGGAAGCCAACCTGACGACAACAAATGAACGGAACATGACTAGGTCGGCCACCATGGCAACCACAGATTTGGTAGATCTTATTTGATCTGTGACAGACGAGTCACAACAAGGCTAAAAAAACGGATCCTCACTTGAGAAAAGAATGATTAAAATCTTATAGAGCTTCGATGCCGTTCTGATATGATTAGGTCAGAAGGTGTCAGAAGATTAGGCTTATAATAGGGCTCCTCATATCACAAAATCAACCATAAAATAGGGCTAATCCTTTCAGAAAGGTATGGATAAAATAGGGCTCCAAATCAGAAAAGAGGGATAACAGGGCTGTTAAGTTCTTAAAAGTATCGATAAAGTATGGCTCATTTCAGACTAGCAGGGAAAGCAATAGGATCCTTATTGCAGCAAAGTAGGGACACAATGGGGTTCCCCATTTAAGAGAATCCTCAATCAGAAAAGTAGTGATATCTTCAAAAAGTGTTCTGCAAATTGTGATATATATGTCGCCTCGGCTTAGATCGTAACTTTACTCGATATGCAAGTGTAAGCGGTTTGTCTTGAACAAACCAAACCATAACTCCCCTCACCTCTCCGGGGTAATCACCCTGATCCGTTTGCCCTCCTTCAGCTTCTGAGCGGCCCACAGTTTGCCGTAGTAGGGGGTCCCACCCCCACCTGACCCCAGGATGCCCGCCCCCACCATCACACACTCCAGGTCCCGGGGGGTCAGGGTCCATTCCCCCGTGGAGAGGTCGATGTCTGGCGCTGTGGGCTGCCCGCTGCCCTGTGTCTCGGTGTTAACAGTCTGTTCGCCTGCATCTGTCGTTGGCCTCAGATCATTGCCCTCCACTTCTGCTGCAACGAATACAGACAGCGGATTTATTATAAGACTTTCCTGTTTCTTTACTAAGGTCCAATAGTCCTGTTGACGCCGAACTCATTGAGCTTTAACCCAACTTTGTGGGTGAGTAATGCATGAGCTATGGCGACGAGCGCCTTTTTGTGTGCGGGTAAATTAAATGCAAGTGTTCTTTCTTCACATCATAAGGATCATGGTTCGAATCCATAACCTGTTGGTCTGCTCACAGCCTACTTACCAGCAGAGCTAGATGCGTCATAAATATAAAAACAGCCAATCCTTACATGAGATGTTTACACTCTATATAACTAACATACCCTTAAGTAATCCAGCAAAAGGAATTAATGGCTCTTCAGGTGTACGTGATATTCCTCAAAACTCTCATAGATATTTCAGATTTAGTAGATTTCATACAAAAACACCAATCGCGTGTTATACTGAAACCAGTTCGCATATTTACCTTTCTTCGTTGGACAACCCCGCGTTGCAGTAAACCGCTTTGTCTGATTCCAAATAGCTCCGCCAGTTATCTTAGTCAGGTCAAGGTCACCGACGGCCTTGACCTTCACCCTGGTCACCTGACCAGGGATATAAGGCAGAGGGACCTCAAAAACATCGACTACCTGAAAGAAAATAATAGCCCGAGATGTTTACTGCACTATTCGTTACAAGATATCTGGGAATGATTAGTTCAGCAGAAGCAACACCAAATCGAAGACATAACCCAGGGTTTGATTCTCAGTATGCTACCAATTGCATTGCCATGCCTCCCTCCCCACTCCGTGTCAATCACAGCGGGCGCCCCAGTATGATACAATAACCAATAACCAGCAGTAACCACCCTTGCCACACCTGGACTGTGCCGGGCGACGCGCCCGCCTCTACCGCCCCCTCAATGGCCTTGACCTTGGCCTCCTGGATGGCCTGCTCCCGGCTGATGACCTCGACGTTGACCGTGGAGTCCACCTGGGCGGCCACCTGGCTCAGGGCGGCACCCACGGCGTTAGCCACCTGGTGGAAGGCCGGCTTCAGCAGACCCGTGGCTCCCCTCAGTGGCTGGCGGGTGTCAATCAACACGCTGCCTCCGCCCACCAGAATCACAGGCACCGCCTCCGAGCTAGTCTGAAGTCCACAGAAACCTAGATAAATTCACCTTATTCTGTTGTAGTTTTGAAACTAATTTATATAATCGCAATCGCACAGTTTGAGCAAAATTTAGCATTGACATAATGGTATGCCAAGAATTTTATGTGAGAACTCGCTTTAATAGAGGGAGGGTCTGTTAATAACGGAGCTTAATAACTGAGCAAAATAATTGTTAATAATTATGCTTAGAATCCGACTTGGCATGACTGACCTTGACCTCTGCTCAATGATTTTCCGTGACCTGATAAATGACTGACCTTGACTTGATCAATGACGTCCTCTGCCATGCGGCGTATCTCCTCCACGGCCCGCTTCACGGCATCACGTGGCAGTGCGTGACCCGTAAGTAGGTCAGGCTGACCCATTTCGGTCAGACCGGCGGCCACGGCCACGTCACTGGCGGTCAGGACGGTTCCGCCGAACACCAGGGCTTCAGCCTGGAGCCGGTGACCCACGCTGCGCGGACCAACCGTCACCTGGACGACACGAGGCAAAATGGGGGGTGTATTAAACATACACCGAAAATATAGACTTCTATCGTAACGTAACCCAAGCATGAATTCTTGTTAAGGTCGTTTGCAAAACACATAACGTTGGATAGCTCAAGTCGATTTGACTAAGATGGGGTTTAATGGCACTTTCAGGTTGTATACAAACTATATCGTGCCTACCAGTTTTTTTGCTGGGTACGGTGGACAAGTGATTAAATTAATAATTGTTTGTATGTATAGAAGCAGACCTACATACCGTGGTGCCCCCTGTATTGACCAGCGACCCCCCGCCGAGTCCCACACTGATGACGTCAGGCATCCGAAAGTTGGTTCTCACGCCGCCAACCTAAAACAGAAACAAAAAACAATGGGGAAGAACAGGAATGCCCTGCCAACGAACTCATTGTGTTGGCTGACAACATCCTACACTCAATGAAGAAATATTCAGCATCCGTCATTAAGTAGTTATAAAACGGACCACAATCCGATCCAATGTTGATCACTGTATGCCTTGGTTTTACGATTGACGGGTTCGCTGGCCTTGGATTTTCAATGCTGATAATGGGAGACATGTTTTAGGGGGAAACCGGGTCCTTCATGCTTCACTGACCTTGACCTTGAAAGCGGCCTCGCGGGGGAATCCATTTATCAGTACACCGCAGTCGGTGGATGTCCCTCCGATGTCTACCACCACTGCATCCTTCACTCCTGGAGGGTCACAGTCAAACATTAACAACAACACTACCGCGTTTTTCACACCCGGTGGGTCCATCTCATCATCATAGTTACACTTGCAACACCCGTAAAAGGAATTGTTAAATAGTGACCATCGCACCTTTAACTCTTTTACACATTATATTATCAAACATGTGTAAATAGTTTGTAGTTTAATTCTCGAAGATATGGTGAACCAGTTTTCTCACCGGATATGAACGCCGCTCCACGCATGCTGTTTGTCGGACCGGAAGCGAAAGTTGCCACCGGAAGTTGCATTGCTTGCTTGGCACTGCAAAATCATAAAACATGTTAAAGGCAAAGTGGTGTATTTCACGGAATTTTTTACAGAGTACATTATATTTGAGCATCATTATTATATCTTATCTTCCGACATATGTAGAGTCCCAACCTAAAGAAAGTCCCGACCTAAAGAAAGTCCCGACCTAAACAAAGTCCTGACCTAAGTAGGATGGTTGTATATTCAGGACACTTTAACCACTTTTGGTCATGTCGCGTCAATGGGAGAAGGAATGGAGAGTGGAGCCATGTCCCTGGGGATATTCCCTCTAGTCCTTGCGAAGAAGGATATGGGATCTTTATCCTGCGACCACACATACATGGCCACAGCGGGGAGCGAACCACCGATCCACGCGCCGTTAGGCTCTCAGGTGGCCAGAGCACTCAAGGCGAGCGCTGTAGCCCACTGAGCTATCGAGGCGGCCCCCCGACCTAATCAGAGTGCTGACCTGAGCAGGGTGCCGTCATTCTGGGTGAGGAAGAAGGGACAGGTGAGGCCCAGGGTGTCCAGAGCCTCCCTCAGGGCCGCCACCGTCGCCTGGCCCAAGGGCTTCAGGCTCTCGTTGAGGATCGTGGCGTTCTCCCGCTCCAGAAAGCCCAACTGGCCCACCTCGCAGGAGAGACTTAGGCTAGCCTCAGGGTAGTACTCAGCGAACAGGTCCCGCACCTTAAACAATAATCAAAATGTCGGTCTGTATCTCGGTATGGGTACGTAATAGACCGTCCTGAGCGTCATAAGCAGGTATCGGGTATAGAGAGGGTTGTTGTGAACCTGACGAGGAACGGTTGCTTTCAGGAGTTAGGGGGAGGGGAGGGGGGGGGGTCTTTACGTCTAACTGGCCATTATGTCAAAGATTTGCGGTTTTACGAAACTGAATATTACCAAAAGTATCTAATATGGGTGAAAGAAGTATGTATTACATTTTTATTTACTTCAAAAAGAAAAATACTACGCTCTTCCAATTCAATGGAGGGTGAGCTGATCGTGTTTGCTCGTCAACGCCAAACCAGGTTTTCTAATTCAAACCCTCTTCTATCAACTTACAGAATCATGAACACAAACTTTGCGTAGCTTATCTTTGTAGCTCAAAATGGATAAGATACATGTCATGACGCGATATGGAATCTACGTTCCATGAAGCTAAATGTCTTACACATCTGTTGGTCACAATCAGCACGCACATAAGCTCGCAGCGTCGCCCATTATTATAACTAAGTGTATATAACCACACGACAGATGTTCCACTGACGTAGCGTTCTTGGGTTCCATTGACTGGCGAGAAGACGCCGCACACAGCCACATTCTTCACACTTCTCTCTTTCAAGGTCTTAATGGTGTCCAGAATCTCCTGTCGATCCACTGGTCGAATCTCAGCAACGCCGTCATACTCCAAACCACCACGTAGACGATAGGCCTCGTCGCATATCACCTGGCGAGACAAACACAAAATGACTTAATTAGTATTTTGAAAGCCGATGCGTGCAAATGAGGTATGTATAGAACTTCAATTGTTTTTCACGATATTTTAGATAGAAACAAAAATCGCAAATTCCCACCCTACAGAACCCATGCCCTGGGGAGTAGAAATATAATCATCACGATTAATTTGTCAAAAGCCAACTGTATATTAACCACTATTTCTGTAATGATCGATACATGTTGGAAAACTTATTCAGCTTTCAACGAAACCCCTTATTGTACTGTATATATTTACTCAAATGTCACATAGCTTTCTGCTATTTTCTGTAAGATACATATATTTAAATGGGTTGAGTAATAAGCACCTCCTTCAGGTCTGCTGGGAAGTCTGCGAAGGAGGGCACGCTGGCTGTGGTGGGCCCGCACAGCCGTAGCACACACACTCTGGTCAGACCACGACGCTGCACCACCGCGTTCACGAAGTGGGTGGTGCCAATGTGAACTCTCAACACCAACAGTCCAGAATCTGGGTAAGTATAAGTATATAATCAGCATCCAATCTGACATCAATAAGATGATACCAATATTAAAGTTGCATGTCGAGTTCTTTCCCGCCGAAACTAAGCCCAGGCGAAATTTATATCAAAATTTGCAGAAAACTCGATTGTTCCATTCAATAATTTCAGACACCTAATAAACCTCGCCGTTTCGGCTGTGGTGTGGCAAACGTGTCTATCCCGCGACACCACAGCACTTTGTCGCGGCACTGCTACTTATAACAAAGCATCACGAAGCACACAAACTGATGACGTTTACCACTGAAATGAAAATTTGTGGTAAATTTATATCACGGGCAAGGCTAAGAGACACTATTTGGCAGTCTGGCATGGGTGAAGTATACACAAAACCAATCTTGAATGATTCAAGGACTGATTCTTATTTGTATTTTGACCTCTTTAGTTTTGGCGGGAAAGAGCACGACATGCAACTTTAATATATGCCACAATAATGGACACATTAAAATGAAACATATTGAAATCCAATGTAGTGGGGTACGTGTTAGGGAAATAATTATGTGTAATAAATCTCAGAATGCTATTGCATTAGCAAGATTTAGCAGTAACTGAATATTACATTATCTAAATGTCTTTTAAGGGCGAGAGCGGGTGGCGCCTGGCGGATTTTTTCAGAAATAAATTCTAATTTTTTATTTTTTATTTTTAGGGTTAAATGGCAACCAATATCAATCTGTCACATCAAATAATATTTCCTCCACCAAATTTTCATGTATTTGATGTATTACAAGCAAATACCAAGATATTTAGTGATTGCATATATGCGCCGAAAGGCACAATTGTGACAATTCGTCATTTTTGGCCTATTTTATAGCCTATTTTGGTTACAAAAGAGCTTATAGAACAAAAGTTAGTTCAGTAACATATCGTTTTTTTGTTATTTTTGTATTTACCATGACGCTAGGCTTCAGCAGGCAGTTTTTTGGGGGAAGTCTGTCGACCAGTTTTTATAGGGGATTTCAAAACATTGAGAAAAAAACACATTTATAGGATTTTCCCATTGACCGCCATGTTAAAGCCAATTTGACAAAAATGCCCCAAACCTTTTTTTTAGTGAAGTGACATATATTTTTTATTGCATTTTCAGGTAGATCCATGATACTTATCTAGAGAAAAAATAAAAACAATCTGTCTGCGAATTTTTTTTGACCCCCCACCCGCTCTCGACCTTAACCAATTGACACGGTAACTTTTACCATCAGTCATATTGTAGTATTCCGGGTATTAGTTTATTTAGTTTCATTAGTGGTTACGTAAATCCGTGCTTTGGGAACGCGTCGAGATGGAATCCCCAGTGGATGACGTATATCACCTGGATACCTCGCGCGTTACCAAAGCAACGACGCTTGTCGTCTGCAGTTCCGATTTTAGATTTTGGACAGGAAGGCCGGCAGTCAAAAAGACTGTCGGATTCCGCTGCTTTTAGGCCACATCGGAAGGAAACTGCAAGACAGAAGTGACCGCCGACTCACCGGTAGGAGCTTGGGACAAGTTGTATTTATATTTTATTAAGGGGAATTTAGCATAGTCTGAATAAAAGGGATCGGTCTGAAATTCTACTCCCGGGGTTTGTTGAGTTTCTCCCGTTGGTATGGGGCGCCAAGTGTCACCCCCTTCATTTCGTGGACGAAATACATCTTTCGTCGACGAAATAAAATTACGTCGACGAAATAGCAATTACGTCGACGAAATGCAACTTTCATCGACGAAATACAATTACGTCGACGAAATATCAATTTAATTTATTAAATAAATTGGATGAAGACGAAACTTTCATTTCGTCGACGAAAGTTGTCTTTCGTCGACGTACGTATTGCTATTTCGTTGACGAAAGTTGCATTTCGTTAACGAAAGTTGTATTTCGTCGACGTAGATCTAATTGTTATTTCGTCGACGGAATTGCTATTTCGTCGACGGAATTGCTATTTCGTCGACAGAATTTCTAATTCGTCGACGTAATTTGGTCGACGATATTGATTTTGTCGACGAAATGAAGGGGGTAACACTTGGCGCCCCATACGTTGGACGGTTGGTAAACACCTAAACCGCAGAAACGAACCTGGCTGTGAGAAGTACAAATTAATTACACAGGTGTTTCTCTGTTCCTGTAACCATCGGGTTACGGCGGAGAAATACCACAATATTACCAAGTATTTGTTGTCTATATTTAAAGGATCTTCATGAGGCATAACAATGGGTCCCAGTTCCTAGGTGACCAGTCAGTCAGGCAGCCATCCATAAATTGACATAAATGTACCTGGCTTGAGGCGTTCCTTGGCAGCTGTTAGAGCTCCATGAATGGCAGCGCAGACGCCTTCTGTGACGTCCGCTGTGGTGACGTGTTTGAACCAGCCAACCACATCCTTCCCTCTGAGAACCACAGCATCAGTGTTTGTGCCCCCGACATCCACTCCTACATGGACATGACAGGCCTGATCTATGTCCTCCATCACCAACTACAAAGATATCATACATTAAATGACAAGTAGACAAAAGAATGCTGTTATATAAGGGCACCCAGTGATGCTTAGAGACAGGTGTATAGGCCAGGTAATCATAGTGATTATATTTGGTATGTGCTATAGTAACTGACAACGGAAAGGTAGATATATACTAGATCAGAGGAATATATATTCCTTTGATTTATTCAGCCCTAGATCACCTCCTAGTTTCTTCCCCCCTTTTATAATTCCGGACCAGCTATACATATTAAAGACAAAACTATAACTAAACAATGACCATAGTGTCTTGATCGTTAGTGCCTTTGAACTTATACAGCTATCAGAGGCTCCATACCACAGGAGAACTAAACGGTACAGGTTACAATGGCAGATCTCAGGGTGGGGTGGGGGGGGGGGAGGATTGGTGTTTAAACCCTTCCCTCAAGCAAGGGGATGTTAATGACTGTTAAACTGAAAAATTGGTTGACATCCACCCCAGGCAGGAACAGATTTTCAGAGCAAAAAACTGTCCAGCCCCCCACCTGCCAGCCCCCTCAGGTTAGAGGACTATATAGCACCACTACAAAATAATACAAGTTTTGTGCACTGTCATAATTAAGTACAATAGGTCATAGATAGAGGACAGTGTCACTTATTTTCTTGGAGGCTCTGTCAACTGAGTGCTTGCTTTAGCCTATGGTAAGCTTAATTAACTTCAACAATGCAACATTTCATGGCCTTGTATGAAATATTGATGACTATATTTCTCTGGACTGTCACAAAGATCAGATTAGATAAAATTTTATTTAACGTTGGTATATAAAAATCAACATATTAATATTAGGCTAATGATTAGCACAAGCTACTATAATGTCTCTAATTCAAGTGCTATTAACCGAGAAAAACAGACATAACCAGTGCAAGTGTAAGGGCTGACAAACCATTTGATTTTGAGAAGGGGCTATGCCTATGGTTTTTACTCCAGTAAATAATTTTGTCTGCAATCTGGTGAGAGCAATATTTATACGATTACATATAAAACATATAAAAGCTAGCCACCTCCTTGCCCTGCAAGCAAGCCGCTGTGTCTACCGCCAACAGCGTAGTTCCGCGACTGGACCCATATCGGAGCTGACTACGTTACATTTATGGAACTAGCCCCCTCCCCGCCCCTCAATATAAAATGGCCAGTCCCTCACTTAGCCCACAGGTGCCTCAATCGTGGGGGGGGGGGGGAGCCGGCTTCACACATATGTCATAAAAATATGACATATGTGTGAAGCCGGCCCCCTCCCGCCCTAGCCTTGACACATGGCTCTCTTGACCTCGCACCTAAAGGAGACGAGAGAGAGCCATGAAGCCAGTTTCGGTTGTGAGCGTTGATTTAAAAATCAGCGCCTACGGAGCTCGTTCCTCGCATCACAATTTTTCCTCTGACTATGGCGTAAGCGTAACGCCCTCTGCCGGGAGATCGACGAGAACTGTGACGTAACAGCGACAGGGGGGCGGGGAGAGTTGTTGAAAATTGTTGTTGAAAACTTTCACCAGTGCAAAAAGTGGTGGATTTTGTTTGTTTTCAATCTCATTGCCCTTGGAACTATAAAGGTATGGAGAACAACTTGACAAATTGATAAGGACCGTTTATTTCTGTACTTTCTGCAATCGACGGCCGAAGGGCGCTGATTTTTAAATCAACAATCGCAACCGACACTGGCTTCATGGCCCTCCGGCCCGCTCCCCAGAGCGGATAAGCCAGGGAGGGGCATGGCCGCATGCAACAGGGCTACTCCCGCCCCACCCACCCACGATTGAGGCGCCTGTGCTTAGCCTTACTCTTAGCACAAATATGATTTCCTTTGCTTTAATCAATACATTTCCACATGCAATAATCTATACGTATACGTTAGGAAACACGCTGGGCGAATGACAAGTTCTTTCACCTCGCAAATTCCAAGATATAATCCTAGCACTAGTCTGATAAAAACACGACAGTTCAGTCGCACGAAGGTCAAGGACGCCAATGGGACAGTTTTGTGCATAGAACTCGCCAGGAGGCGCATCAAGGGCGGGTGCAAAGAAACGCACGTGGCCCATTTATTTACAAGCGTTCTGTAACGTTCTGTATATCTTTCTCTTTATCGGTTGCAATAAGTTTGCATACCTATGCAAATAAGCAAAGCATTGCAAGGTCTAGGGTTGTCCAATAACAACGTGCAAGGCAAACCAATATTCGTTTCACTTTGTTGTCGATAAACAAGAACAGACTTTATATAGGGATATCGTAGGCCGTACATAATCTTTCATCACTTTCCACAAAAAATATTTTCTTCCTTTCCCGAACGGAGTGAACTGAGTATGCGGACGGAGGGGGGGGGGTGGGCACGGGGGCCTGGTCTTTAAATGGGTGGCTGTGTGCCCTGCCTACTTAGGCCTACAACTGAAGGTCTTTTAGTGTAGGGGAACATGGGGCAAATGCATAAGGATGCCATAACTTTATTTGCATTTTTTGAGAGACAAGAAGTGCGATAAAACGAGCCAAATTTTGGTAACCTGACAACAGTTGGGAGGGGGGGGGCGGGGCGCAAGGGAGGGTCGTGTTCCCAGATCACGAAGAATGAATTTCTTTATTCCTAGGTCACGAACTATCTGCATGCAATTGAAGGGCGGATACACGATACTAAATTGACGATTTCCCGATTCACGGTTATTAAAAATTAAAATTCCCAGTTCACGATTAATGAAATCCTTGATCGCGGTCAGCTAATACCCCATTCCCAGATCATGAAGAATTATTTTCCTCATTCCCAGTTCACGGTGAAATGAAAATCCCAATCCCGAGGAACGCAAATACCCCTTGCATGTACCAGGGCTAGCACAGCTCTATCTCTACTTCAAGCTCCCTGGGACGCACATCTCCCTCTACTTCAAGCTCCCTGGGACGGAGCAAGGGTGCTCCGTTTACGGGCGTGGTCAGAGAGGCATACATGTACCAGGGCTAGCACAGCTCTATCTCTACTTCAAGCTCTCTGGGACGAACAGCTCTCTCTTCTTCAAGCCCCATTGGGTATCTGACTTTCTCTTCTTCAAGCTCCCTGTGACGCATATCGTTATCTTCTTCAAGCATATTCGTGATCATCAAAGATGTTCCGATTCAGTGGACAGAAAGTACAGTTTGCTAAAGAGAATACTTTCTGTTAAGAGTATACATATTAATTCGGATGTGGGCAAAACGGCCTACTATGCCATTTTGACCCAAGCAGCGTGGGTCATTTTGCTCGTGCAAGTAACCTTAAAGCTGCTCATGCAGCATTTTTTTACTTAAAGTATGGATTTCGAAATATTTTGGAAACACAGTTAGAACACATTGTCTGACTGTATAAATGTAGCATTCATGAGAAATAGATCTTTCATCGCATGAGGATAGATATAACACTGCCGCAATGTGCATATTTCGATCAAGGTTTTTATTGCATACAATAGGTGTACTTCTATGCTAAGAATATAAATACATAATTTCGAATCAAAATAGTTTTCACATTTTTCAAGAAAAAATATTGCTGGATGAGTAACTTTAAAATTTGAAAAAGGCCCCTTTTTTTTCACGGCAACCCGCTCTATGAACGCACATTTTCAGAGTTGCGGGGAAAGACAACGGACGCATTCATCGATATATGGACAAGCACGTACCCTGTGCCCATCAGAGACGGGGCCTCCCTGGTGTAGTGGTTAGCGCACTAGACCGCAGATCAATAGGTCCTGGGTTCGAATCCGGGCTCGGGCACCTAATCTGGGGCATGTTTCATTCCTTCATCCTTCATCGTCTCGGGAGGTTCCTTGGCCCAATTTAGCCTGTATGTGCACAAAAGTGGCCTAGAACACCAACATTCCATTCCATTCCCATCGGAGACCGCGCAGAGATTAAAAGCCGCATTTATGTTCAGAGAAGGAAACCAACGGATGGGCATAGATAAATAGCAAATCCATATTAAACCTAATAATCCAAGTAAGAGGTGGCAGTTTGAATGGAACTGATCAGACTACACAAGCCGTCCAAGTTATTTCTACGAAACAATCTGAAGTTATTATTATTCAGAGAGCAAACTGTTGTAAGAATAATTTTAATACCACAGAAAAATCACCGAAATTAAGCAACATCGGGCCCGGTAAGTACTTGGATGGGTGACCGCCTGGGAATACCGGATGCTGTAACCTTTCTTTTATTATATACTCACAGATTATAACATCGATCCAAATAAGCCTTTCATATATGGAATACTTACCAGTGACCATGGTGACATCGACATGTTGATCCCATAACACCGCCCAGTGACCATGGTGACGTCGAGATGTTGATCCCATAACACCTTCCAGTGACCATGGTGACATCGATATGTTGATCCCATAACACCGTCCAGTGACCATGGTGACGTCGACATGTTGATCCCATAACACCGTTCAATGACCAAGGTGACGTCGACGGGTTGATCCCAGAACACCGTCCAGTGACTATGATGAAATGTTTTACTTGTTCCCTCAAAAGTGAGGTTTCTCTTGAACACGTGTTGGGCTGCTGACCTCGATTGGTCGGGAAAATCTCCCTTAGTATCCCACCCCACACGCCTAATTTGTAAACTGGAGTTTCAAGATTCGCAAACATGACAAAATTCGTCATTAAAAAGGCAGAATTCCAGAAACAAAATCTCAACCCTTTACTATGGACAAGCATCTGACCATCCCAGACCCCTGATAGGCTAGAAGAACATGCATCGAATCTTAAGCGTTTTTTCCACAAACGTGTACACAATTAGGGCTTTAAAGTTTATTTCCTTAGGCTATTACCCATAAGCCGAACCCCTTCCCTTCCACGAACAAAATAACGCATGTTTTAAATAGAAAAATATATCTTGTTTATTTAGCCACCAATATTTAAATCAATATAAAATGATAGTGTATACACCAGATCTTTAATGTGATTAAGCGGGAGTTAGGGTATGCGAGCGGATATTTCGGGCATGCGCACTAATACTTTTTGCTCGTGTGCAGATCAAGACCAGCGGAACGCAACATCTGTGTTGCGAGTGAATGTTGCACTTGTTGAAATGCACAAACCATGAAGACCGTTAAACAGTACTATAGCTATAATATCAACAGATACGTTTTGTATTATTCATTTTTATCCTCCTGGTAATACTATTTACAGATTTTATTAAAAGTCAAAATGCAACGTTATGCAAATTTAAAGGGAACCGCCAGCCTGGCCTCTAACGCTGCTTTAACGATTCATATAATACTCAATTGCCTATCCTCCAAATTACAGAATTTTTCGTTCTATCTGTAGCTCACCATAGCATTTAAAAGTGACCGCCAGGCACGATTTGGCCGCCTACTCAGGCGGCAGCCCTTTTTGGAGGCGTGTCCGCGATTGACCAATCAGGAGGCGATACTCTAATTTATTCAAACCGGAAATTGCGCCTATTGTGTGAGCAAAACAAGAGCGCATGATAATCGCTAGTATAAATAGCTGCGATTCTAACTCCAATCATGGCATTTTTGCGGATTCAATCGTCGCAAGACGTATATCAATTTGTTTGAACGGTACTTTTCCATGAAAGGCTAAGATCTTGCGCTACTGCACGGCTTGGAACTGCCGCTGCTCATCTATAAATCGCGGCCCTGATCTCTCTCTCCGCGAGCTGTAACTTAAGGCGGCGCCATATGAATAGTCACAATATGCGTCACTTGCTCCGGCAAAATGGCGCGCTGCTCAACATTGATGGGGGCGGGTTTCCTTAATTTTTTTCACGTTACCAGTCGGCCGAAACGAAGCGTTCACACTCGCCAATTTAATTTTAAGATGTAAACTTTCGGTGCAGATCGCGATTAAATTAGGTTGGCCACCCGCTTTAACGTAATGTTGGGCTTGGACTCCAAGTTGGAAATCTTCGTGACCTTGTTCTGAGTGGGGGTAAGGTCCGGGAATAAAATGTACCACGTGACCTCGCTATCGGGCCACACTCTGCGGGTTCGGTAATGACCCGCTGCGGGTTCGGTAATGACCCGTGCTTATTTAAACAAATCCGCTCGCATACCCGAACTTACCCTAAAAGGGTCTCTATGAATAGACCGATCCAAACGGTCTGCTCAGATACTGAGCCCCGCCAGGCTTGATTCCTTTTCATTAAAGCAATATACTTACATGCGCCATCTTAGATTTTTTACACTTTAGAATCAAGACTAAAAGTATCTAAAAAATTATGATGCATATGTTTTATATCTCTTTGAGTCTGTAAAACAAACATTTCAACATAAAACTGCTCGGTCTATTTTTATCGCGCGCGGACGTGATAGCGAGCCGCGGTCGACATCACACACAAAATACCGAACGGCGAACAGGCGCGCAGGGATATAAAGCCGGCCACCAACTTCTGCTCCGGTAACCAAATTGCTTCTCTCCGGGTAGCCCACAGACTTTAAGGATTTAAATTCAAGACAGAATGTACTTATTTGACATGGAAAAGAGGTTGGTAATACAAAAAATTACGGAATATATTGCTTTAATCGTGAGTATGAAATCGTGACATAGCTGATGGTAGGTAGCAGTGAAAAGTACTCATCTCTGGAACTGACATGCTGCTTTGTTTGTGCGACTTGTTGTTCCGACATTACGCACGTGGAAGACCGTTGTTTTTACCACATGATTGGATAAAAGTAAGTGACGTCAAATGAATGATTGACAGTCTGGGTAGGTCCATTGTGACAGACGGTACCCACAAATATAGTACCGCCCTCTAGTGAGCCATTTCATAGTTAACTGATGAATTGCGTGAGGTAACAGCGTTGCATCCGTGTGACGATAAGATACAGTCTAATAGAGTCTGACAGCACCTATCCGTAAAACCATTTCCAACCCTATGAGTTTCCTATCACACTGGACCAATAGGTTTGTGCATCACACTCTGGCCTACGGGTATGTATGTGACCTCATCAGCTGGATAGCCAAACGCTTGCGGACCAATCACAGCCAGAGCTTCAGGCGTCCGTAGCAACGGTGGCGCCGTCATGGCCACCACCGCCACGCGGAGGCCGTAACGCACTTCTTCCGTAGCAACCGGTTCGCCATTGTCGATTTCCACAAGCGATATGATGTCTGGCGTACATGCCAACACCTAAAGCAAAAAAATAGGCCCGACATCGGCTAAGGTTTTTCATAATGTAAGCCCAAATCAAAGTTTTAAAGTTGCATATCGAACTCTTTCCCGTCAAAAGTCAGCCCCGGGAAAATGGATATCAAAATTTGCACAAAATTCGATTGTTTTCTTCTATACATTCAAAAACCTGATAAACGAGATGTGGCAAACGTGTCTATCCCTGTTACACCGCAGAACTCTGTAGCGGCGCTGCTACTTATAACAAAGCATCGCGAAGCACACAAACTGATGACGTTTACCACTAAATTGAAAACTTGCGGTAAATTGATATCTCGGGTAAGGCTAAGAGACTTTATTTGACCGTCTGGCATGGGTGGAGTATAGACAAAAGAAATCCTGATGATTTAAGGACTGATTCTTATTTATATTTTGACCTCTTCAGTTTTGGCGGGGGAAAGGGCTCGATATGCAACTTTAAGTGAGGTAGTCGTACTCGTCAGTAGACATTAGCTTTTTCCGATGTAGGCCTCTTATTCCACTCCATACATTCCAGTCGTTTACTACATCTCTTAGTGCGTCCATTGAACCAAACATTGCAAAAGGTTAACCACCCCAGTTCAAACATTTCATTGTTTTAATGACAACAGATCCTTACCGTTTTGGCACCGTCCGCGTATGTGACGGTTGCAACCAGGTTTTCGTTCTGAAACTTGATGTTGAGAGTCTGTCCGGAGAATTCGTTGATACCCTCTAGTTCCAGTCTCCCCCGAGCGAAACCGCCACTGGTACTTCTGCTCACATCAAGGATCTGCAGCAGCGCGAACCAAGATACGGCAATCAGAGATATGTATATCATAGATCAGATATATTATACATATAAGTGATACCTAACGTGTGCTTCGCAAAACCAACATGAAGATTATGCTACTTTCAGTGTGTACTGATGGCGCTCAGCAAAAATCATTTTTTTGTACCCAAGCGTCGTGGTCCAGGATGATCTGTACTGGAGCCGTACGTACCTTGCCGAGACAGACAGAGGAGCACCCCGGCCTCTTGGTCCAGGATGGTCTGTACTGGAGCCGTACGTACCTTGCCGAGACAGACAGAGGAGTACCCCGGCCTCGTGGTCCAGGATGGTCTGTACTGAAGACGTACGTACCTTGCCGAGACAGACAGAGAAGCACCCCGGCCTCTTGGTCCAGGATGGTCTGTACTGGAGCCGTACGTACCTTGCCGAGACAGACAGAGGAGCACCCCGGCCTCGTGGTCCAGGATGGTCTGTACTGGAGCCGTACGTACCTTGCCGAGACAGACAGAGAAGCACCCCGGCCTCGTGGTCCAGGATGGTCTGTACTGGAGCCGTACGTACCTTGCCGAGACAGAATAAGGAGCACCCCGGCCTCGTGGTCCAGGATGGTCTGTACTGGAGCCGTACGTACCTTGCCGAGACAGACAGAGGAGCACCCCGGCCTCGTGGTCCAGGATGGTCTGTACTGAAGCCGTACGTACCTTGCCGAGACAGACAGAGGAGCACCCCGGCCTCGTGGTCCAGGATGGTCTGTACTGGAGCCGTACGTACCTTGCCGAGACAGACAGAGGAGCACCCCGGCCTCGTGGTCCAGGATGGTCTGTACTGGAGCCGTACGTACCTTGCCGAGACAGACAGAGGAGCACCCCGGCCTCGTGGTCCAGGATGGTCTGTACTGGAGCCGTACGTACCTTGCCGAGACAGACAGAGGAGCACCCCGGCCTCGTGGTCCAGGATGGTCTGTACTGGAGCCGTACGTACCTTGCCGAGACAGACAGAGGAGCACCCTGGCCTCGTGGCCCAGGATGGTCTGCACTGAAGCCGTACGTACCTTGCCGAGACAGACAGAGGAGCACCCCGGCCTCGTGGTCCAGGATGGTCGGTACTGGAGCCGTACGTACCTTGCCGAGACAGACAGAGGAGCACCCCGGCCTCGTGGTCCAGGATGGTCTGTACTGGAGCCGTACGTACCTTGCCGAGACAGACAGAGGAGCACCCCGGCCTCGTGGTCCAGGATGGTCAGTACTGGCGCCGTACGTACCTTGCCGAGACAGACAGAGGAGCACCCCGGCCTCGTGGTCCAGGATGGTCTGTACTGGAGCCGTACGTACTTTGCCGAGACAGACAGAGGAGCACCCCGGCCTCGTGGTCCAGGATGGTCTGTACTGGAGCCATACGTATCTTGCTGAGACAGACAGAGGAGCACCCCGGCCTCGTGGTCCAGGGTGGTCTGTTCTGAAGCCGTACGTACCTTGCCGAGACAGACAGAGGAGCACCCCGGCCTCGTGGTCCAGGGTGGTCTGTTCTGAAGCCGTACGTACCTTGCCGAGACAGACAGAGGAGCACCCCGGCCTCGTGGTCCAGGGTGGTCTGTTCTGAAGCCGTACGTACCTTGCCAAGACAGACAGAGGAGCACCCCGGCCTCGTGGTCCAGGATGGTCTGTACTGGAGCCATACGTATCTTGCTGAGACAGACAGAGGAGCACCCCGGCCTCGTGGTCCAGGGTGGTCTGTTCTCAAGCCGTACGTACCTTGCCGAGACAGACAGAGGAGCACCTCGGCCTCGTGGCCCAGGATGGTCTGTACTGGAGCCGTACGTACCTTGCCGAGACAGACAGAGGAGCAGCCCGGCCTCGTGGTCCAGGATGGTCTGTACTGGAGCCGTACGTACCTTGCCGAGACAGAGGAGCACCCCGGCCTCGTTGTCCAGGATGGTCTGTACTGGAGCCGTACGTACCTTGCCGAGACAGACAGAGGAGCACCCCGACCTCGTGGCCCAGGATGGTCTGTACTGGGGTCGTACGTACCTTGCCGAGACAGACAGAGGAGCACCCCGGCCTCGTGGTCCAGGATGGTCTGTACTGGAGCCGTACGCACCTTGCCAAGACAGACAGAGGAGCACCCCGGCCTCGTGGTCCAGGATGGTCTGTACTGGAGCCGTACGCACCTTGCCGAGACAGACAGAGGAGCACTCCGGCCTCGTGGTCCAGGATGGTCTGTACTGGAGCCGTACGTACCTGGCCGAGACAGAGGAGCACCCCGGCCTCGTGGTCCAGGATGGTCTGTACTGGAGCCGTACGTACCTTGCCGAGACAGACAGAGGAGCAACCCGGCCTCGTGGTCCAGGATGGTCTGTACTGGAGCCGTACGTACCTTGCCGAGACAGAGGAGCACCCCGGCCTCGTGGTCCAGGATGGTCTGTACTGGAGCCGTACGTACCTTGCCGAGACAGACAGAGGAGCACCCCGGCCTCGTGGCCCAGGATGGTCTGTACTGGAGCCGTACGTACCTTGACGAGACAGACAGAGGAGCACCCCGACCTCGTGGCCCAGGATGGTCTGTACTGGGGTCGTACGTACCTTGCCGAGACAGAGGAGCACCCCGGCCTCGTGGTCCAGGATGGTATGGACTGGCGCCGTACGTACCTTGCCGAGACAGACAGAGGAGCACCCCGGCCTCGTGGCCCAGGATGGTCTGTACTGGAGCCGTACGTACCTTGCCGAGACAGACAGAGGAGCCCCCCGGCCTCGTGGTCCAGGATGGTCTGTACTGAAGCCGTACGTACCTTGCCGAGACAGACAGAGGAGTACCCCGGCCTCGTGGCCCAGGATGGTCTGTACTGGAGCCGCACGTACCTTGCCGAGACAGACAGAGGAGCACCCCGGCCTCGTGGTCCAGGATGGTCTGTACTGGAGCCGTACGTACCTTGCCGAGACAGACAGAGGAGCACCCCGGCCTCGTGGTCCAGGATGGTATGTACTGGCGCCGTACGTACCTTGCCGAGACAGACAGAGGAGCACCCCGGCCTCGTGGTCCAGGATGGTATGTACTGGCGCCGTACGTACCTTGCCGAGACAGACAGAGGAGCACCCCGGCCTCGTGGTTTAGGATGGTCTGTACTGGAGCCGTACGTACCTTGCCGAGACAGACAGAGGAGCACCCCGGCCTCGTGGTCCAGGATGGTCTGTACTGGAGCCGTACGTACCTTGCCGAGACAGACAGAGGAGCACCCCGGCCTCGTGGTCCAGGATGGTCTGTACTGGAGCCGTACGTACCTTGTCGAGACAGACAGAGGAGCACCCCGGCCTCGTTGTCCAGGACGGTCTGTACTGGAGCCGCACGTACCTTGCCGAGACAGACAGAGGAGCACCCCGACCTCGTGGTCCAGGATGGTATGTACTGGCGCCGTACGTACCTTGCCGAGACAGACAGAGGAGCACCCCGGCCTCGTGGTCCAGGATGGTCTGTACTGGAGCCGTACGTACCTTGCCGAGACAGACAGAGGAGCACCCCGGCCTCGTGGTCCAGGATGGTCTGTACTGGAGCCGTACGTACCTTGCCGAGACAGACAGAGGAGCACCCCGGCCTCGCGGTCCAGGATGGTCTGTACTGGCGCCGTGCATACCTTGCCGAGACAGACAGAGGAGCACCCAGGCCTCGTGGTCCAGGATGGTCTGTACTGAAGCCGTACGTACCTTGCCGAGACAGACAGAGGAGCACCCCGGCCTCGTGGTCCAGGATGGTCTGTACTGGAGCCGTACGTACCTTGCCGAGACAGACAGAGGAGCACCCCGGCCTCGTCGCCCAGGATGGTCTGTACTGAAGCCGTACGTACCTTGCCGAGACAGACAGAGGAGCACCCAGGCCTCGTGGTCCAGGATGGTCTGTACTGAAGCCGTACGTACCTTGCCGAGACAGACAGAGGAGCACCCCGGCCTCGTGGTCCAGGATGGTCTGTACTGGAGCCGTACGTACCTTGCCGAGACAGACAGAGGAGCACCCCGGCCTCGTGGTCCAGGATGGTCTGTACTGGAGCCGTACGTACCTTGTCGAGACAGACAGAGGAGCACCCCGGCCTCGTTGTCCAGGATGGTCTGTACTGGAGCCGCACGTACCTTGCCGAGACAGACAGAGGAGCACCCCGACCTCGTGGTCCAGGATGGTATGTACTGGCGCCGTACGTACCTTGCCGAGACAGACAGAGGAGCACCCCGGCCTCGTGGTCCAGGATGGTCTGTACTGGAGCCGTACGTACCTTGCCGAGACAGACAGAGGAGCACCCCGGCCTCGTGGTCCAGGATGGTCTGTACTGGAGCCGTACGTACCTTGCCGAGACAGACAGAGAAGCACCCCGGCCTCGTGGCCCAGGATGGTCTGTAATGGAGCCGTACGTAATTGCCGAGACAGACAGAGGAGCACCCCGGCCTCGTGGTCCAGGATGGTCTGTACTGGAGCCGTACGTACCTTGCCGAGACAGACAGAGGAGCACCCCGGCCTCGTGGTCCAGGATGGTATGTACTGGAGCCGTACGTACCTTGCCGAGACAGACAGAGGAGCACCCCGGCCTCGTGGTCCAGGATGGTCTGTACTGGAGCCGTACGTACCTTGCCGAGACAGACAGAGGAGCACCCCGGCCTCGTGGTCCAGGATGGTCTGTACTGAAGCCGTACGTACCTTGCCGAGACAGACAGAGGAGCACCCCGGCCTCGCGGTCCAGGATGGTCTGTACTGGAGCCGTACGTACCTTGCCGAGACAGACAGAGGAGCACCCCGGCCTCGTGGTCCAGGATGGTCTGTACTGGAGCCGCACGTACCTTGCCGAGACAGACAGAGGAGCACCCCGGCCTCACGGTCCAGGATGGTCTGTACTGGCGCCGTACATACCTTGCCGAGACAGACAGAGGAGCACCCAGGCCTCGTGGTCCAGGATGGTCTGTACTGAAGCCGTACGTACCTTGCCGAGACAGACAGAGGAGCACCCCGGCCTCGTGGTCCAGGATGGTCTGTACTGGCGCCGTATGTACCTTGCCGACACAGAAAGAGGAGCACCCCGGCCTCGTGGTCCAGGATGGTCTGTACTGGAGCCGTACGTACCTTGCCGAGACAGACAGAGGAGCACCCCGGCCTCGTGGTCCAGGATGGTCTGTACTGGAGCCGTTCGTACCTTGCCGAGACAGACAGAGGAGCACCCCGGCCTCGTGGTCCAGGATGGTCTGCACTGGAGCCGTACGTACCTTTCCGAGACAGAGGAGCACTCCGGCCTCGTGGTCCAGGGTGGTCTGTACTGGAGCCGTACGTACCTTGCCGAGACAGAGGAGCACCCCGGCCTCGTGGTCCAGGATGGTCTGTACTGGAGCCGTACGCACCTTGCCGAGACAGACAGAGGAGCACTCCGGCCTCGTGGTCCAGGATGGTCTGTACTGGAGCCGTACGTACCTTGCCGAAACAGAGGAGCACCCCGGCCTCGTGGTCCAGGATGGTCTGTACTGGAGCCGTACGTACCTTGCGGAGACAGAGGAGCACCCCGGCTTCGTGGTCCAGGATGGTCTGTACTGGAGCCGTACGTACCTTGCCGAGACAGAGGAGCACTCCGGCCTCGTGGTCCAGGGTGGTCTGTACTGGAGCCGTACGTACCTTGCCGAGACAGAGGAGCACCCCGGCCTCGTGGTCCAGGATGGTCTGTACTGGAGCCGTACGCACCTTGCCGAGACAGACAGAGGAGCACCCCGGCCTCGTGGTCCAGGATGGTCTGTACTGGAGCCGTACGCACCTTGCCGAGACAGACAGAGGAGCACTCCGGCCTCGTGGTCTAGGATGGTCTGTACTGGAGCCGTACGTACCTGGCCGAGACAGAGGAGCACCCCGGCCTCGTGGTCCAGGATGGTCTGTACTGGAGCCGTACGTACCTTGCCGAGACAGACAGAGGAGCACCCCCGCTTCGTGGTCCAGGATGGTCTGTACTGGAGCCGTACGTACCTTGCCGAGACAGAGGAGCACCCCAAGCTCGTGGTCCAGGATGGTCTGTACTGGAGCCGTACGTACTTTGCCGAGACAGACAGAGGAGCACCCTGGCCTCGTGGTCCAGGATGGTCTGTACTGGAGCCGTACGTACCTTGCCGAGACAGACATAGGAGCACCCTGGCCTCGTGGTCCAGGATGGTCTGTACTGGAGCCGTACGTACCTTGCCGAGACAGAGTAGCACCCCGGCCTCGTGGTCCAGGATGGTCTGTACTGGTGACCGCTTTCCGCCACGTGCCTCTAGCACCGCGTTGCCCAGGCGCCACGCTCGGCTGATGGAGTGATGGATGGTCTTCTCCATCAACTCTCCGCGGTCCATCAGCCGAAAGTTGAAGGCGGATGAGCAGCTGGAACACATGGACATGATGGTAATAGGCGGGGAATTAGTACTTCATAATGCGTGGAAAACTAACAAAAATCTTATTTCACAGTCTATGTCACCAAATTCTACGTATATGTAAACTCTTTGCCCATCCATTTTCACGACCATCATACATAATACAACCTTGATAGGTTAGTGTTATTTACTGTAACTATTTGCCAGGAGTATCAAACGCACTCTGATTATTATTATTACAACAGATCTGAGGTACATTCATTGTACATATACTAGTTAATATTAGAGTCTTAGAGTCGCAGGTAGGCGGGGCATCAGACCGAACTTCGAATGAACCAGTATGACCTACTGACCCCATTTTAACACAGATCTTCCGGAAGTGATCTTCGTATTGCTTTGGGGTGTCCACCTGTAATATGACGTCGGTGACGCCGTCATAATCCGACTGGCAGGCGGGGTAAGGCCGGTGGGCGAACATCATGGGAGTCATGTGCTGTGGAAGCGGGAAATAACAACACATGTTATGGATACTCCACTATAAAACTTGATGCATTCCCTCCACTATAACGAACCTACTTGCTGAAATCGTATTTCTTAAAGCAATGTCGAATGACACAACATCAAGATGACGCAATGGGAAACACGCAACTTTTTTTGGTGTGCTACGTATTGTATGGTACAACATTGCACACTACAACACAGTGATTTACAGATGCAGGCGTAAGAATTCTAGATGAATAAAGTGGTTTTTACGAGGGGAGAAGTTTATCATTTCATTTTTCAATGGTGAATAATACGAAACCACGACGGAATAAGCACTCACTCAAGCCATTTTATTCCCCATTAAAAGATCAACTTCTCCCCTGTAAAAAGTTAAAAGAGATGGCCATGTCACGTGACCTACTTGTAGTTCGGGGAACGCTCGGCCCATCGTGTCACAGTCGACGACAGGAACGTCTAACTCCGCTGCCACGGCCAAGCCACAGAAGCCGTTGAATCCGCCGATCTCGGCACTGAACACCCCCACCACCTCCCTCCGCCCACACTCCCGGTCCTCAAAGACAAGGTCCGGCGCCAGACCGCCAGGGGGCGCTGGTGAGGTACCCGGCTCAGTGGCGCCACGCAGCGGGTTATTATACTGGTAGTCCGTCACATATCTGATTCCTGGCTCCTCTTGCACGCCTACGCCTTCTAAAATACCAAAGAAACAAGGTGAATTGCAACTATTTACTATTACTATTTATATACTGTCAACTATTTACTATTACTATTTATATACTGTCAAATATTTACTATTACTATTTATATACTGTCAAATATTTACCATTTACTGCTTAGTTGCGAGGAAACGCAATATACCATGTATTCCGATCAGAACCCATTGTCGGCGATAGAGTACATGGGGTTCACCCCCATTTCACATGCTTCTGAGATCACCTAATACTGCAAAGATTGCGGGTTCAACCCCCCGACCGTGCCTGAGGCGGAGTCATCCTTTCCTATCGTTGAACCAGGCATTCCTTAGTGCTGAATCACTCAGTCCTAGGGGTATTTTTATTTTGTCATAAAATCCATTCAGTGAGGGCCTGTAACAACATGACGGCGTTTGGTCTGGCTGGGTGGAGGGCTGCGGGAAAACCGTGAAGTAGCTCAATGAAACGGCATTTCAATATTTGAAGAAACAGTCGCTACATAGAACCAAGGTATGTATATTGCAAAAGGCCAAAGAAATCTCTCATATACCTGAAGGAAATTAATCCAGGGATTAATAGATTTGTGGGTCGCGTATGGTTTTCTCACCGGCTTTTGCATAACCGGAGTCATCACTCTGTTCCCTGGGACTGAGTGATTCAGCATTTGGCATTCCTTTGCCTTAAATAGGCCGTTCAGCTTTCATGGCTAAAATAACTCGACCACCCCTCATCTGCCACTGGTACCTTCTCTCTCGAGGCGTCCGGCCTTGTAGCCACCGACGTTGTAGAGATGCTGGGTGGCCAGGAGGGTGTAGATAGGCTCCATCCCACTGCAGAGTCTCTCGAAGAAGACGGTCGGAGCGCCCATGAACATCATGGGCGCCACCCAGTCTGTGGCCGCCATCTTGGAAGCCAACCTGACGACAACAAATGAACGGAACATGACTAGGTCGGCCACCATGGCAACCACAGATTTGGTAGATCTTATTTGATCTGTGACAGACGAGTCACAACAAGGCTAAAAAAACGGATCCTCAATTGAGATAAGAATGATTAAAATTTTATAGAGCAGCTTCCATGCCTTTCTGAAATGATTATATCAGATGTAAGAAGATTAGGCTTATAATAGGGCTCCTCATATCACAAAATCAACCATAAAATAGGGCTAATCGTTTCAGAAAGGTATGGATAAAATAGGGCTAATCATTTCAGAAAGGTATGGATAAAATAGGGCTCCAAATCAGAAAAGTAGGATAACATAGGGCTGTTAAGTTCTGACAAGTATGGATAAAGTATGGCTCATTTCAGACTAGCAGGGAAAGCATAACGATCCTTACTGCAGCAAAGTAAGGACACAATGGGGTTCCCCATTTAAGAGAATCCTCAATCAGAAAAGTAGTGATATCTTCAACACCATTTTTTCATCGTTGCATCACAAGATTCTTTCGGAGATGACCAAACATTTTACAATGTCCGACTTCATTTGTTATCTTAAAGTTGCATATCGAGCTCGTTCCCGCCAACACCAAAGAGGTCAAAATACAAATAAGGATCAGTCCTTAGCCTCCTAGCGTAAGAGTCTCTTAGCGTTGCCCGTGATATCAATTTACTACAGATTTACTTAACTTAGTGGTAAACTTTACCAGTTTTTGTGCTTCGCGATGCTTTATTATAAGTAGCAGTACCGCGACAGAGTTCCGCTGTGTCTCGGGATAGACACGTTTGCCATATCACAGCCTAAAAGGCAATGTTTTTTAAGTTTCTAAATTTATAGAATAAAAAAAAAGTTTTCTGCAAATTGTGATATATATGTCGCCTCGACTTAGATCGCAACTTTACTCAATATGCACTTTTAAGCAGTTTGTCTTGAACAAACCAAACCAAACCAAACCAAGTCCACCCACCTCTCCGGGGTAATCACCCTGATCCGTTTGCCCTCCTTCAGCTTCTGAGCGGCCCACAGTTTGCCGTAGTAGGGGGTCCCACCCCCACCTGACCCCAGGATGCCCGCCCCCACCATCAGACACTCCAGGTCCCGGGGGGTCAGGGTCCATTCCCCCGTGGAGGGGTCGATATCTGGCGCAGCCGCTGTGGGCTGCCCAGTATCGGTATTAACAGTCTGATCGCCTGCATCTGTCGTTGGCCTCAGATCATTGCCCTCCACTTCCGCTGCAACGAATACAGACAGCGGATTTATTATAAAACTTTCCTGTTTTTTTTTTACTAAGGTTCAATAGTCCTGTTGACGCCCAACTCATTGAGCTTTCGCCCAAATTTGTGGGTGAGTAATGCATGAGCTATGGCGACGAGCGCCCTCCAATCCAGTCCAGAAGTAATGGCTTTTCAGGTTTACGTGATATTCCTCAAAAATCTCATAGATATTTCAGATTTAGTAGATTTCATACAAAAACCCTAACAAAACACCGATCGCGTTCACATATTTACCTTTCTTCGTTGGACAACCCCCCGTTACAGTAAACCGCTTTGTCTGATTCCAAATAGCTCCGCCAGTTATCTTAGTCAGGTCAAGGTCACCGACGGCCTTGACCTTCACCCTGGTCACCTGACCAGGGATATAAGCCAGAGGGACCTCAAAAACATCGACTACCTGAAAGAAAATAATAGCCCAAGATGTTTACTGCACTATTCGTTACAAGACACAGATATCTGGGAAATGATTAGTTCAGCAGAAGCAACACCAAATCGAAGACATAACCCGGGGTTTGATTCTCAGTATGCTACCAATTGCATTGCCATGCCTCCCTCCCTCCTCCGTGTCAATCACAGCGGGCGCCCCAGTATGATAGAATAACCAATAACCAGCAGTAACCACCCTTGCCACACCTGGACTGTGTCGGGCGACGCGCCCGCCTCTACCGCCCCCTCAATGGCCTTGACCTTGGCCTCCTGGATGGCCTGCTCCCGGCTGATGTCCTCGACGTTGACCGTGGAGTCCACCTGGGCGGCCACCTGGCTCAGGGCGGCACCCACGGCGTTAGCCACCTGGTGGAAGGCCGGCTTCAGCAGACCCGTGGCTCCCCTCAGTGGCTGGCGGGTGTCAATCAACACGCTGCCCCCGCCCACCAGAATCACAGGCACCGCCTCCGAGCTAGTCTGAAGTCCACAGAAACCTAGATAAATTCATAACCTTATTCTGTTGTAGTTTTGAAACTAATTTATATAATCGCACAGTTTGAGCAAAATGTAGCATTGACATAATGGTATGCCAAGAATTTTATGTGAGAACTCGCTTTAATAGAGGGAGGGTCTGTTAATAACTGAGCTTAATAACCGAGCAAAATAATTGTTAATAATTATGCTTAGAATCCGACTTGGCATGGCTGACCTTGACCTCTGCTCAATGATTTTCCGTGACCTGATAAATGACTGACCTTGACTTGATCAATGACGTCCTCTGCCATGCGGCGCATCTCCTGCACGGCCCGCTTCACAGTATCACGTGGCAGTGCGTGACCCGTAAGTAGGTCAGGCTGACCCATTTCGGTCAGACCGGCGGCCACGGCCACGTCACTGGCGGTCAGGACGGTTCCGCCGAACACCAGGGCTTCAGCCTGGAGCCGGTAACCCACGCTGCGCGGACCAACCTTCACCTGGACGACACGAGGCAAAATGGGGGGTGTATCAAACGGACACCGAAAATATAGACTTCTATCGTAACGTAACCCAAGCATGAATTCTTGTTAAGGTCGTTTGCAAAACACATAACGTTGGATAGCTCAAGTCGATTCGACTAAAATGGGGTTTAATGGCACTTTTAGGTCGTATACAAACTATATCGTGCCTACCAGTTTTGTTGCTGGGTACGGAGGACAAGTGATTAAATTAATAATTGTTTGTATGTATAGAAGCAGACCTACATACCGTGGTGCCCCCTATGTTGACCAGCGACCCCCCGCCGAGTCCCACACTGATGACGTCAGGCATCCGAAAGTTGGTTCTCACGCCGCCAACCTAAAACAGAAACAAAAAACAATGGGGAAGAACAGGAATGCCCTGCCAACGAACTCATTGTGTTGGCTGACAACATCCTATGTTCATTCAGCATCCGTCATTAAGTATAAATGAATAGGACCACAATCCGAACCAATGTTGATCACTGTATGCTTAGGTTTTACGATTGAAGGGGTCGTTGGCCTTGGATTTTCAATGCTGATAATGGGAGACATCTTTTAGGGGGAAACCGGGTCCTTCATGCTTCACTGACCTTGACCTTGAAAGCGGCCTCGCGGGGGAATCCATTTACCAGTACACCGCAGTCCGTGGATGTCCCTCCGATGTCTACCACCACTGCGTCCTTCACTCCTGGAGGGTCACAGTCAAACATTAACAACAACACTACCGCGTTTTTCACACCTGGTGGGTACATCTCATCATCATAGTGACACTTTCAGCACCCGTGAAAATAAATGTTAAATAGTTACCATCGCCACTTTTCCTCTTTTACAAATAATATTATCAAAAATGTGAAAATAGTTTGTAGTTTGATTTTCGCAGATGATGGTGACCCAGTTTGCTCACCGGATATGAACGCCGCTCCACGCATGCTGTTTGTCGGACCGGAAGCGAAAGTTACCACCGGAAGTTGCATTGCTTGCTTGGCACTGCAAAATCATTTTAGGCAAAGCGGTTTATTTCACAGAAGACTATTTATGAATAGACATGACTATTACCAGAGTCTATTATATTTGATCATCATTAGTCTATGCTATCTTCCGACATATGTCCCAACCTAAAGAAAGTCTCGACCTACCTAAGTAGAGTGGTTGTATATTCAGGACACTTTAACCACTTTGGGTCATGTCGCGTCAATGGGAGAAGGAAGGGAGAGTGGAGCCATGTCCCTGGGGATATTCCCCCTAGTCCTGGTGAACAAGGATAAGGAATCTTTATCCTGGGACCACACATACATGGCCACAGCGGGGCGCGAACCACCGATCCACGTGCCGTTTGGCTCTCAGGTGGCCAGACCACTCAATGCGAGCGCTCTAGCCCACTGAGCTATCGGGGAGGCCCCCCGACCTGACCAGAGTGCTGACCTGAGCAGAGTGCCGTCATTCTGGGTGAGGAAGAAGGGACAGGTGAGGCCCAGGGTGTCCAGAGCCTCCCTCAGGGCCGCCACCGTCGCCTGGCCCAAGGGCTTCAGGCTCTCGTTCAGGATCGTGGCGTTCTCCCGCTCCAGAAGGCCCACCTGGCCCACCTCGCAGGAGAGACTCAAGCTAGCCTCAGGGTAGTACTCAGCGAACAGGTCCCGCACCTTAAACAATAATCAAAATGTCGGTCTGTATCTCGGTACGGGTACGTAACAGAACGTCCTGACCGTCATAGGCAGGTATCGGGTATAGAGAGGGTTGTTGTGAAGCTGACGAGGCACGGTTGCTTCCAGGAGTTAGGGGGAGGGGGGGGGGGGGGGCTTTACGTCTAACTGGCCATTATGTCAAAGATTTGCGGTTTTACGAAACTGAATATTACCAAAAGTATCTAATATGGGTGAAAGAAGTATGTATTACATTTTTATTTACTTCAAAAAGAAAAATACTACGCTCTTCCAATTCAATGGAGGGTGAGCTGATCGTGTTTGCTCGTCAACGCCAAACCAGGTGTTCTAATTCAAACCCTCTTCTATCAACTTACAGAATCATGAACACAAACTTTGCGTAGCTTATCTTTGTAGCTCAAAATGGATAAGATACATGTCATGACGCGATACGGAATCTACGTTCCATGAAGCTAAATGTCTTACACATCTGTTGGTCACAATCAGCATGCACATAAGCTCGCAGCGTCGCCCATTATTATAACTAAGTGTATATAACCACACGACAGATGTTCCACTGACGTAGCGTTCTTGGGTTCCATTGACTGGCGAGAAGACGCCGCACACAGCCACATTCTTCACACTTCTCTCTTTCAAGGTCTTAATGGTGTCCAGAATCTCCTGTCGATCCACTGGTCGAATCTCAGCGACGCCGTCATACTCCAGACCACCACGTAGACGATAGGCCTCGTCGCATATCACCTGGCGAGACAAACACAAAATGACTTAATTAGTATTTTGAAAGCCGATGCGTGCAAATGAGGTATGTGTAGAACTTCAATTGTTTTTCACGATATTTAAATAGAAACAAAAATCGCAAATTCCTACCCTACAAAACCAATGCCATGGGGAGCAGAAATAAAATCATCACCATTAATTTGTCCAAAGCCAACTGTATATTAACCACTATTTCTGTAATGATCGATGCATGTTGGAAAACTTATTCAGCTTTCAACGAAACCCCTTATTGTACTGTATATATTTACTCAAATGTCACATAGCTTTCTGCTATTTTCTGTGAGATACATATATTTAAATGGGTTGAGTAAAAAGCACCTCCTTCAGGTCTGCTGGGAAATCTGCGAAGGAGGGCACGCTGGCTGTGGTGGGCCCGCACAGCCGTAGCACACACACTCTGGTCAGACCACGACGCTGCACCACCGCGTTCACGAAGTGGGTGGTGCCAATGTGAACTCTCAACACCAACAGTCCAGACTCTGGGTAAGTATAAGTATATAATCAGCATCCAATCTGACATCAATAAGATAATACCAATATTAATATATGCCACAATAATGGACACATTAAAATGAAACATATTGAAATCCAATGTAGTGGGGTACGTGTTAGGGAAATAATTATGTGTAATAAATCTCAGAATGCTATTGCATTAGCAACATTTAGCAGTCACTGAATATTTCATTATCTAAATGTCTTTTAAACCAATTGACACGGTAACTTTTATCACCAGTCATATTACCAAGTATTTGTTGTCTATATTTGAAGGATCTTCATGAGGCATAACAATGGGTCCCAGTTCCTAGGTGACCAGTCAGTCAGGCAGCCATCCATAAATTGACATAAATGTACCTGGCTTGAGGCGTTCCTTGGCAGCTGTTAGAGCTCCATGAATGGCAGCGCAGACGCCTTCTGTGACGTCCGCTGTGGTGACGTGTTTGAACCAGCCAACCACATCCTTCCCTCTGAGAACCACAGCATCAGTGTTTGTGCCCCCGACATCCACTCCTACATGGACATGACAGGCCTGATCTATGTCCTCCATCACCAACTACAAAGATACCATACATTAAATGACAAGTAGACAAAAGAATGCTGTTATATAAGGGCACCCAGTGATGCTTAGAGACAGGTGTATAGGCCAGGTAATCATGCTATAGTAACTGACAACGGAAAGGTAGATATATACTAGATCAAAGGAATATATATTCCTTTGATTTATTCAGCCCTAGATCACCTCCTAGTTTCTTCCCCCCTTTTATAATTCCGGACCAGCTATACATATTAAAGACAAAACTATAACTAAACAATGACCATAGTGTCTTGATCGTTAGTGCCTTTGAACTTATACAGCTATCAGGGGCTCCATATCACAGGAGAACTAAACGGTACAGGTTACAATGGCAGATCTCAGGGTGGGGGGGGGGGAATTGGTGTTTAAACCCTTCCCTCAAGGAAGGGGATGTTAATGACTGTTAAACTGAAAAATTGGTTGACATCCATCCCATGCAGTAACAGATCTTCAGAGCAAAAAACTGTCCATCCCCCAACCTGCCGGCCCCCCCAGGTTAGAAGATTATATAGCACCACTACAAAATAATACAAGTTTTGTGCACTGTCATAATTAAATACAATAGGTCATAGATAGAGGGCAGTGTCCTTTATTTTCTTGGAGGCTCTGTCAACCGAGTGCTTGCTTTAGCCTATGGTAAGCTTAATTAACTTCAACAATGCAACATTTCATGGCCCTGTATGAAATATTGATGACTATATTTCTCTGGACTGTCACAAAGATCAGATCAGATGAAATTTTATTTAACATTGGTATATAAAAATCAACATATTAATATTAGGCTAATGATTAGCACAAGCTACTAGTCTATAATATGTTTAGTTCAAGTGCTATTAACCGAGAAAAACAGATATAACCAGTGCAAGTGTAAGGGCTGACAAACCATTTGATTTTGAGAAGGGGTTATGCTATGGTTTTCACCCCAGTAAATAATTTTGTCTGCAACCTGGTGAGAGCAATATTCTTTGGGACCACCATGAAAGGAAGAGAACTTCATTTTTTTTATTCTTGAGGAAGCATGCATGTAGATATAATTTTTTTTTATATAAGCTTAATTAGATCTACATAGATCTATAAAACTTATCCTGCTAATTATTTTTATACTTATATCCAGCTACAAAAAAATTCTGGACCACTAAGCAACACAGTTGTTTTTTTGGCGAAGAATGCACAAACAAATCTAGCCCCCTCCCCGCGGCGCGCGCCCGCCCCCCACCCCCCCCCCCCCCCTCCACGGAATAAAAAATGGCCATGCAGTACCTCACTTAGCCTTACTCTTAGCACAAATATGATTTCCTTTGCTTTAATCAATACATTTCCACATGCAATAATCTATATGTATACATTAGGAAACACGCTGGGCGAATGACAAGTTCTTTCACCTCGCAAATTCGAGGATATAACTCTGGCGGGGTTGTCTGATAAAAACACCACAGTTCAGTCGCACGAAGGTCAAGGACGCCAATGGGACAGTTTTGCGCATAAAACTCGCCAGGCGGCGCATCAAGGGCGGGTGCAAAGAAACGCACGTGGCCCATTTATTTGCAAGCGTTCTGTAACGTTCTTATATCTTTCTCTTTATCGGTTGCAATAAGTTTGCATACCTGTGCAAATAACCGAAGCATTGCAAGGTCTAGGGTTGTCCAATAACAACGTGCAAGGCAACCAATATTCGTTTCACTTTGTTGTCGATAAACAAGAACTTGACACACTTCATATAGGGATATCGTAGGCCTACATAATCTTTCATCACTTTCCACAAAAACTATTTTCTTCCTTTCCCGAACGGAGTGAACTGAGTATGCGGACGGAGGGGGGGCGGGGGGGGGGGCACGGGGGCTTGGTCTTTAAATGGGTGGGTGTGTGCCCTGGCTACTTAGGCCTACAACTGAAGGTCTTTTACTGTAGGGGAACATGGGGCAAATGCATAAGGATGCCATAACTTTATTTGCATTGTTTGAGGGACAAGAAGTGCGATAAAAAAAGTCTGGTAAACTGACAACAGTTGGGGGGGGGGGGGGGGGTGGGCAAGGGAGGGTCGTGTTCCCAGATCACGAAGAATATATTTCTTTTTTCCTAGGTCACGAACTATCTGCATGCAATGGAAGGGCGGATACACGATACTAAATTGACGATTTCCCGATTCACGGTTATTCAAAATTACAATTCCAAGTTCACGATTAATGAAATCCTTGATAGCGGTCAGCTAATACCCCATTCCCAGATCATGAAGAATTATTTTCCTCATTCCCAGTTCACGGTGAAATGGAAAGCCCAATCCCGAGGAACGCAAATACCCCTTGCCCCCTCTCCCCCCCCTCCCACCTTGCCCCCACGGTTGTATTGTGATGCATCATTGCTTGGATACATGCGACTGACACAAACAACATTTTTAACTAGCACAAAACACACGTTTTATGTCACAGTGGGTTATTTTGTCACCCTAAATGGGCAAGTGCTTCTTTTCAGCATGTTAATAAGTAAACTGAACAGCCTAACAAGGCAAACTATTGCAACTCTTAACTCTTTGGAAGAGTCTGACCCAGAAGGATCACACACACAAATCGCAATTACGATTACGTCAGCAGAGGCGGATTGGGGCGGGGGAGGGGGGGGGGGCGTCCCAGGGGGTGGGCACCGTCGTCCCCTCCCTTTTGTTGCAAAATGTTGGCCATCTGAGGCGTAGAACAGACCCGGGGTGGCGGGGGGGAGGGAGGGTACTTAATACATTGCTGGGTTTGGAGGGGGGGGGGGGGGGGCATCTGCGGTAAACCCCCTCCATCCGTTTTATCGCCAAAATCCGCTTGGAAATGTTGTTTTTTTCGCGGCAACCCGCTCTATGACCGCACATTATCAGAGGCCCTATCCCCCCCCCCCCCCCACCACGGTCGCAAGTTTTAAAATATTCATCACAAATATCCGCTCTCTCAGGCATCAATTAGGGCACCCGTGTGGAGCCCCCCCCCCCCCCCCCCCACCAGATGTGTATAATAGTGCCCCCCAGGGGACAAGATAACATGCAATGTGCGTCTTCTTGTTACGAGCTGCTGGAAGGAATGACCTTAAATTTAGCTGTCTGCTAGGTTTCGACTTTTCGAAATCTGCCGGGCCTTGCCACACTTTCTCCGGGTGGAGACCGTAGCGGGGCATTGCCTGTCACTTGGCTTTGTCTTTTTAACTGGAAGTCTAGTAGCTTTTAGTATATCAAATGGAGACCCGATGTCGCGTGCCGCCCTAGCCTGGCTCTGCCTCAGGCAACGCCTCGGACGCCCAGCTCCCTCTACTTCAAGCTCCCTGGGACTCACAGCTCTATCTCTATTTCAAGCTCCCTGGGACGCACAGCTCTATCTCTATTTCAAGCTCCCTGGGACGCACAGCTCTATCTCTACTTCAAGCTCCCTGGGACGCACAACTCTATCTCTACTTCAAGCTCCCTGGGACGCACAGCTCTATCTCTATTTCAAGCTCCCTGGGACGCACAGCTCTATCTCTATTTCAAGCTCCCTGGGACTCACAGCTCTATCTCTACTTCAAGCTCTCTGGGACGCACAACTCTATCGCTACTTCAAGCTCCCTGGGACGCACAACTCTATCTCTACTTCAAGCTCCCTGGGACGCACAGCTCTATCTCTACTTCAAGCTCCCTGGGACGCACAACTCTATCTCTACTTCAAGCTCCCTGGGACGCACAGCTCTATCTCTACTTCAAGCTTCCTGGGACGCACAGATCTCTCTACTTCAAGCTCCCCGGGACAAACAGCTCTCTCTACTTCAAGCTCCCCGGGACGAACAGCTCTCTCTTCTTCAAGCCCCATGGGGTATCTGACTTCCTCTTGTTCAAGCTCCCTGTGACGTACATCGTTATCTTCTTCAAGCATATTCGTGATCATCAAAGATGTTCCGATTCAGTGGACATATCATCCAGTTTGCTAAAGAGAATCGTTTCTGTTAAGAGCATACATATTAATTTGGATGTGGGCGGCCTACTATGTCATTTTGCCCTAAACAGCGTGGGTCATTTTGCCCGTGCAAGTAACCTTAAAGCTGCTCATGCAGCATTTTTTTACTTAAAGTATGGTTTCGAAATATTTTGGAAACACAGCTATAACACATTGTCTGACTGTATAAATGTAGCCTTCATGAGAAATAGATCTTTCATCGCATGAGGATAGATATAACACTGCCGCAATGTGCATATTTCGATGAGGGTTTTTATTGCATACAATACATACAAATATGCTAAGAATATAAATACATAATTTCCAATCATAATGGTTTTCACATTTAAAAAAAAAAAATATTGCTGGATG